>JBAMNC010000033.1:4495000-4891961 GCA_037902135.1 Cetoscarus ocellatus | reverse complement strand
TTGGATTAGGTTTATCAAGGTTTCTAGCCCAAACAGTTTTTGGTGTCTCTCTGTTACATTTAAATACATCATAATGACAATTTATCTAAATTCACCTATGTCCTTTTTATGAGCTGAACTTGAACGAGTCCTGTTGTAACCATATGTCAGTTTTTATGGTAGAAAGTAATTTTTACTTTGTAACAATTTTAACACAGACTTATTTTTTTTCAAAACAGGATTTAGATTTATCAGGGTTTCTTTCAAGCTGACGGTCAAAAGGTATAGCATTTTAGTTCAGTGTGATGCATAATGCTGATGCCCTTGGAGCTTCATGATTATTAAGTACCTATAGGCTTGAACATTTTTATTTTGGGGGTTTTGAAAATGCCAAATGGGTTGTTTCAGTCTCTATCCTGAACTCATTGCTCTGTTAAATGCAAAACTTTTTAATGGTTTTAATGGATGGTGTAAAGTTAGGTTTTACATTTTTGTGCAGTCATTATTGCATATAAAATGAGTAGGTCCATTTAGGCAACTTCTCATAGACCGTGTTTGGGAAGGGCAGGGGATTTGGAGATAACTGGACCAGTGCTCTGCCTGTCCCATTCATAATAGGAACAATAAAACAACATCAAACCAGTATATTGGCATGCAAAGGACATTGATTTACCTTCTATGTAACAGGGAGGGTGTCCAAATTCTTGTTTAAACAGATAGGTAGGGTGAAGTGCTAAAATCACGTGGCGGTTGCTTAGGAGGCACTCTTCAACCTGGGTGTTGTGGGAAAACTCCTAAGATGCTTGGGAATTATTGGCAAGACAGCTGAATGAATTGTTAAATAAACGTAGTCTCTATGTAAGCATTTATAGGTTAAAACAACCGCTGTTTTATATTGTTTGAAAGTCTTGCATAATTGCTGGTTACTTTACTTTTAACAAACATTTAAAACATGTATGTCTCATTAGCTCTGAGGCTAGTCAGTAACTTTGTAGCTCCCAAGCTGAGAGGACACAGTGTAATGTAAGCTAGGCAGCTAAGTTTGATAGCATGATAGTCTCAAATTCATTATCATATAATCCTGTTTGATGGCATATGACGCTTAATTAGAGTGAAAGTTACTGTCCTTGTTACCTCTCTGCTTTCATAAATGCAGATGGCAAGACCCACGGTTCTCTGAAGCAGGCTTGTTACACCAGTAATGTTTAGATGCCATGATCATGTAAGTTTCATATTGGTTGCTTTTGAAAATATTATCCAGAAATAAGAAATGATGAGATCTGAAATATGAGCAATAAAACACCTATATCCCTTTTTCCAGGGACTGCTCAGCAAACTAGAGGTCTCACCTGCTTTTGGGCAGAAAATGAGCAGTGTCACGTGTGTTGCTCCATTCTGTTGGGGAAGATTTTTCTACCACTTCTGACTGTTTCAAGGGGTGAGGGAAAACTCAAAATGGGATAGGGGTATGGGTAAGAATAACAAAGAGACTGTGTCTTAATCTAGTAAATCTAGATGCTTTTGAAAATGATTAAAACAAGATCTTGGGGGTCTTGTTACAGAGACCACTGCCATGTTTTACATAGTTTACGTTCTTTTTTCGAGGCCATAGTATTTATTTGATGAAATATGCAGAAATCCTCTGTGTATGGTTTCTTATGCTGATCATAAGTTCCAGAGCAATCAATATTCCAATTAAGAAACAAGCAAACATGCAAGCAACAGTAAAGCTGTCAGGTTTGTCACATGTCTGACACCACAGAAGTCATGAGTGGCAGCTGTGGCCCTTTTTATCCTGAACAAATCTTTTTCTACAGAGGCAGTTATAACCAGCCCCCTCCCCATGTACAAATCAAATTAGTGGCTATGATCTCACTGATGGAGAGGCCTCTCAGGAAATGGCATGTGTCCGTAACATTATTTTACAGCCATACTAGCTCCCACATTATCCATCCTGTAGTGGTTCAGCTAACCTACCACTCTCTTTTCTTTTTTCCTTACGTACCTTGGTGTTTTCCCTCACTCTGTCCTCCTTTCTCGCTCTCCTCTTCTTCATGGGTCATTCATTTTTCCTCCTCTCATTCTCTCCCATAACTTTAATGGTTCTTCTCAAGCATTTCTGCCTAATTCTCCTCTCCTCATCTTTTCCACTCCCTCTTTCCCTTCTCGTGGGTGGAAAAAACACAGCTTTCCCCCTCACAAAGACACTTCTCCTGAGTGAAAATTACCGGCGGAGATTAATAACGACATTAGGCAGTAATGATGCTGCACCGAATGAAATATTTATTAAAGATCCCTCTGCTAGCAATTAGCGTGGCATGTAATCATTCAGCACAAGAAATCAAGATGATTGTGCCGCAGTCCCCCAGCCCCTTATCGTTCTCTTCTTAGACCCCCCTCCTAACCCACCCTTTACACACAGTTGAAAACAACCCCCTGTGCAACCTCAACTTTCGCAACACAACCCCCTCCCCTTGTGCTGCTGATGTCTTCTCTCCATGACAACAGTAGCTTTTGGGAGGTTCGTTGAATCTGTACATGTGTGTGTTTGTCAAGGGGTAGAGATGATGGTGGTCCTTCTGTGTCCGATCTTAATTACAGACCCTCCTGCTTAAGCTGAGTTGGGGGTGTAGATTTGGAGGGAGGGGGGTCTACTCCAACTGGCAATTAAACTGTCAGGGATGCAGACTACAGGAATCGGCTCAGGAGGATGTCGAACTCAGACCGCAGGCGCGTCAAAAGAGAGCCTGGTTTTCTCGTCTTCGTTCCAAAATTCCTGCCAAGTTGTCCAGGGCTGGAGCGGAGGAGAAGTGAGAGAAAAGCTTTTTATCGGATGCCTGTCTTGTGTCTTGGAGTCTGCTCACTTCCACTTCAATGCCTACAGGGACAGGTTAGCACAACTTGCGAAGAAGTTCTTCCATCCAGGAGATTTCACTTGCAAAACTTTTCACCAAACTTTTTGAAGATGTAAACCATACCTTTGTAGCAGGGATGCACAACCCATTTCAGCTATTTCCTATTAAAGTCTCTTACTTAGATGTCAGGTAATCAGTGAAATTAGATAAATGTATCCCCTTTACGTGCTCTTCCCAGTAGGTGTTGGAGTCCAACATGAATCATTTCAAGGATGAGCTGCCCTTGTTTGTGTTCACACAAGCATGACCTCATTTTCAAGTCGTCACCTGAGAAGGACAATGGAGAGAAAGGAGGCATGAAGGGGACGATGAGGAGCGAGAGGGAGAGGAGGAGCGTGTGAGGCAGGGCGTTTGTTGTTACAGCAAAAGGCCAGAGTTCAGATAATCAAAAAGTGTCCGTTTATTGGCTACATCATCAAACCTCAAGGAGATCATCAATGCAGCCAGTCAGGCGTGCAGCTTGGCTAATCAGCTCCCAGGGCTGGTGTTTAGCCATGCCGATGGCGTCTGCGCAGTGACAAGAAAGAGACAGAATGAGTGAAAGAGAGACACAGAGGAGGGGAGAAAGGGGAAAGAGCGTAGGGGGGCATGAATCGGCGCTAATGTAATAGTAAGTTCACTACACAAAGGGTGGTGGAGAGAGACGGATCAATTTGCAATATTGTGAGCCACGGCCTCGGCAACAAAGGCAGGACATGAAAGCAAGCACATTAAGTGATGCTCTTGTATGAACTCTGGCAATCAATAAACATCAGGGCAAGAAGGAGGAGCTTCAGCTGAGGAAAGCGAGCAAAGTAAAGGAAAGGATGGGTGAAAGAACAAAAGAAGGAGCAGAGTGATGGTTGGAGTTAGCTCCAATATCTAACCTTCATTGTTTGACAAACTTTGCCGCTGTTCCTCACTCAGATTGTTAATTAGATAGTTATCTTTAGCCCTTTGATAGATTAGATAAGCCCTTAATTAATCTTCGGATCTAATTAACCGGCTTGCTATTAATAGGTTTGGCCACACTTTTGTACCTTTGATTGTCACAGTGCTGAGATGAGAATTCACAGTTAAAACAGGAGAATTATTGACAGTATTAAAATAGTTTATTTTTAATTTAAAAAAATCTACTCGATCTTGTTTAAAATCAATATTATAGAAACAAGCCAAATTAAGGTATACTCATAAATTGAGAGAAGGTACACATAGCCTCATTTACTTTTCAAACCAGAATATTTTTGCCCCTGTGATGCTCCAGCTCCACTCAACAGAATGGAAGGGACAGATTGGTATTGAGATCACGATTACGAAGCACATTTACTTACTAATTATACAACAGCTGTATCACAAGCATTAATTGGTTTTAAACTCTCTTAAAAATTGTATGACTCTTAAAACACACATACAAAAATGAATTGGGAAATATAAATGATGTAATATGGGATATGAGTATTGTGATACTTAATATTGCGATATATATTGTGATTTATAACTTCTGGATTGCATTTAAATCCAAAAAAGAAAAGAAAATGACAAAATTCTGTTTAATTTATTGTTACATGCATTTTAATATATTATGTCACTTTATGGAGTTTATTAAAAGCAGGAGTAAAACTCACAGACTGACATCTACGCATCACAAGTTATTGCAACCCATTCTGCTGTGCTCAGCCACTCTTTAACATTAAACTCAACTGCTCTGTAGCGCTTCTGCATTGTCGTGTGCTGGTTAAATAGTGCGGAGTTGGAGGCACATACTTGGGCTCCAGCCAGCATGCAACAAAAGCCCTTATTTTCCACAACAAGGTGAGGCCTTGAGTCTTTGCAAATTAAGAAAGTAACTGGTTGAGTTTTTTTTTCTCAGATCGCTTAGAATTAGGAGGCAGCTTTGACAAGCTAACCATGTCAAGTGTGTGCTGGTTTATCTGCAAGTTTAGCTTAGCATGCATTTTGCTGTCATTGGCTTTTTCTTTTCCTGGGTGGTGCCAAATCTGGTGAGCTGTTGTTCCACAGTATTTAATTGCATCACTCCATGTGAACCCAGTGTGGCATGTCCGTCTCTTGTGTCCCTTTTAAAAATCCAAAATAAGTCCACACAACAGATTTAAATGCTGGCAGTGCATTACTTTTGTCTCTCCTGTGCAGCCATGTTTTACTAAAAGAACATGACCTCTGCCGACCTCACCAGCAAGATGGCTCAACAGCAACATCTTGTGGACTTAAAAAGTACCGTATTTTCCGGACTATAAGTCACACTTTTTTCGTGGTTTAGCTGGTCCTGCGACTTATAGTCAGGTGTGACTTATATACCAAAATGTACATCATTTAACATACTGACAGACATGAACCAAGGCGTAAACATTACCGTCTACAGCCGCGAGAGGGTGCTCTAGGCTAGGCTAGACATAAACAAAATGCCCCCTAAATGAAAATCCTATTCTGCAGATAACAAACTGCAGGTAGTAAAATATATATATATATGTAAAATATAAAATATAAAATATAATATAATCAAGCAGAAATAAAGTTTGGAGTGAGTGAGAAACTCATGAGGGACTGGCGAAAAGCAGAGGTTACTCTTACTCCAATGAAGAAAATGAAGAAAGCTAATCGCGGGCTGAAAGCAAGATGGCCAGAGCTGGAGGAACGAGTCCACAGATAGGTGCTTGAACAACGTGCTGCCGGGAGAAACTTGTTACAGGCCCATTTATGCTCAACGTTAAAGACGGATCCGGATACGGATGGAGCCTCCTGTCCATGCTCTGCGTCAATATTTCTGCACGTTTCCATAAAGCTTATGGATATGGGCCAAACAGTACCACTGGAAACAGTTTGGCAGTTTTGCTGCTACTACCCATTATGTAGCTCTAGTGAGATGTGGAGAAGAAATAATAATGGCGGAACTTTAGAAGAGAAACTCTGAGTGCGTTAGAAATTAAAAACATCTGTATGATGTTACTTCGCCTGGACACCGGAACAAACAAATGCAAAAAAAAAAAAACAGCTGGGAGGAGACTGGAGAGCAATTAAATATCAGTTTGTCGGTAGCGAAGGAGAAGTGGAGGTCTGTGCGAGACAGATTTGTTCGAGCCCCCCTGGTGGATGTACTGATTAATAGCAATGCCAACAGAAAGGACGCAGTGGGCCTTCTTGGTGTTACCGCTTCATGCAAGCCAACCACCTCTCTATCAGAGCACCAAATAAATGCGATTTATATAGTCCAGTGCGACTTATGTTTTTTTTCTCTTCATGACGCATGTTTTGACTGAGACTTTACTCCGGAGCGACTTATTGTCCGGAAAATACGGTAACTGATTTTATTTCTATAGAACCAAAAGCTTTATTGAATGTTGGAAATTAATTCATTCGACAATATCATATTTAGCAGCTGTGAATCGACGTACTATCTCCACACCAAATATCCTAATATGATTGTGTAACTTTTTTTCCTACACTTGTTGTAACTGCATTTACCTTGTATGACAGAACACAGAGACAAAAGCAAAGGGTGTGGCACGTTTATTGTTTAATCCAATTATGTTGTTTTCATAAATGTAGGATGTTGAATTGTAATTTAAACTGAATCTTAATCTATTCCACATCCCTACTTTCACTGCAACTTTAGCTGGTTTTCAGATCCTTTTAATTTTCTGTTTCAACTATTCAGTATGAATGTATGTTTTTTGGAATAGAAAGTGTCTGGTAATGCTAACAGTATCTTTATCTTTGGAGCACCAGTAGCTTAATGATCATGTGCCTGTGAATGTTGTCCTCCTGCAGCCAGTCTGTGACCTAAGACACTTTTTATGCATTTAGTCTCCCACTATCACCACTATCTCCACTGAGCACAATTCACTACAATTTTTCACTACAATGTTGCACTTGCCTGTCTAGAAGATCCACTGTAAATATCTGTCCTTCTCTTTGCTCTTATTGACTTTAGCTTGAGCCCTTAAGAAATGTTCATAGTTTCCATGTAAGAACAGTATATCTTATAACCTCACTGCAGAAGTAATTTCCCTTTGGGACAATAAAATCTACCTTGACCTTCATCTGATGTGCATGATGCTCGGGGAGCAGGAGGAAAGAGGACAAAGTAGGAAGAGCCTTCACCTTTTTTTATATCTTTGTCAAAAAAATCCCTTGATTTCCATGTAGATGAAATCTATTAAGATAAGGTTCACTTTAGTGTGGGAGCATAGGAAGTATTGTTGAAGGGTCTTGCCATATTCTCTGTTGGAGGATGCTCCCAGACATGGTTTCATACTGAAATGTGTTTAAAGTGAGAAGACTGAACCTGCATTTGGACCTTTACAGTAATAGAGGAAATTACTATTTACTGAGCACAGTAGATGGTATTTAATTGTACATGTGGAAGGTTGTGTTTGCAAAGATGTTTTATTGACATAAACCTCCAGCGAGGAAATCACGGATTCAGTGACCCCCTTTTCTTTTTCTTTAAAGCAGTATATATTGTGTCTTTGCTGGTGTTGTCTATTTACAACCAGCTCCCTCATATAACTCAGTCATTTTAGTCTGATTTTTTTTGTTTGGGGAAAAACTGTTTTTACATGTCACCTACAATGTGACAGCAGCTTCAGGTGTTAACAAGCACTTTATGAAGAAAAGTCATTCTTGTTGATGATAGTTTGAATTACTTTTATAAGTCAAAAAGAGTCATTAGTTCTAATTAAGTTGTTTAATAAACACTTTAAAACTCTTCATATTAGATTAAAGTTGTAATTTTGTGTCTTTTTTTAAAAGAAAAGAAATCTAATTAGAATCCTTAATTTTGATAGAAATTTGAATATCATTTCAGTCTAGGCAGCGACGATGGTTGTCTTAATATTATAATCTGGCACCTGTTGTAAAAATTAGGTGATCAGCCTTTTACTTATTATTTTAAATTTACTTATTATTTTATTTAAATATTATTTAGTGAAGTTTAAATGGATTGTTCAATAAAATAATTAAAACCTGATAAAGTTCAGCTTACAAATACACCTGCTTAAAGTTAATGTTTTTTAAGTGTATTGTTTTGCCATGAATGTCTGCCTATTACAAAAATAATATTTATATTAATGTTAGAATATGATACAGTTAGCTTCCCATGCAAAGTTTCTGAAAGGTTCTGAAAATTTTCCACCCCTTTGCAACCTTACTTGCATTATAATACTAGTTAATGTCATTGGAAATTCCTTTTCCTTTCGTTTTATATATAGATTTACTACTCTGTTTAGTCTATTGAATGGACTTTTTTTTTTTTTTTACGTTTTTTTTGATAATTTTGCATACATGAACACATTTGATGAATCACCACCCTGTGTACTTCAGTTGTCCTTACTTCATAGTTGTTGCTTTGCTCCTTAAGAGGTTTTGCAAAAGCATTTAGATTTAGGGAGAAGGGAAATAAAGAATTACTTTTATTCACCTACTTGCCGTCATACTGTATCTCAGCCTGCTCCAGTGGACCTTCAGGTCTATGTGTGTGTATGCCAGTGTGTAACAAGACCTGGTCCTGAGCCATTGTGTTGGTGTGATAGAAGCCTTTGCCCACTCTTTGATGCCCCCTCCAGAGCTTTCCAGCTTTCTCTGTCAAGGGCCTTGCTGTTTCATAACACACACACGCACACACACAGTATCTCCACTGGGACCAGGTCGCTTCATTTGCATTATGATGGCAGGCAGATTAAGTACATTCCAGTGCACACTAAAGGGACTCAGAGTAAAATACACACTCACTCACTCACTCACAAACATAAACACAAACACACACACTCTTGTCTTTGGGCCAGTAAGGCAGGCTTCGAACAAAACTGGTGCCCAGTGCAGGGTACCAATCCCATTACTTGCCCCGTCCTCTGTTGCCCCCTCCCTCTGTGGTGAACAAAGGACAGAGACGTAGAGAGGATCTAAGCCCCAACGACTCAAGGCAGGAGGAGGAAGAGGAGAGCTGAGTGATGGGAGGGTAAAGATGAGACGCAGGGTGGGCATCAGGGTGGGGCGTCTGCTGGAGGAATAACTGTGACAGGCAGCTAGAGGGACTAAGCTCATTTAGATAAATCAACATCCCCAGCTGAGATAAAACCAATGATGATTTGTACTGTATCTTCAGGGACAAAAGCCGTTCTATTGGATTTCATTTGGCCCCAGCATCCTAGGATTTCACAGGAGCGCAGGCGCAGAGTGATTGTGTGGTTCTCAGCGTGGAGGGATGGGGCTGCTGGAGGGGGAAGAGGGCTGACTCCTGCTAGCAGAGGGAGAAAATTCCCGTCATTACTGGAGATATGTCAAACACTATACACAAAGAGGTGAAGGAGGGACAACCGGAGATGATGTCGGGGTCTTTCTCTTTCATTGCTTTCTTTACCCCTCTTTTTGCCCAATATCAGCCATATCAAAATAGCATGAGTGGGAATTTGACATTGAGCATTTTGAATGTTTTTTTTTTTTCCTTCAAGACAGCCAGCCATGTAATCAGTAGACAGTTTGATTGATTCACCTTCTTTGTATCTATTTTTGGCTGAGGTCATGCTCAAGGGTGGATCTCAAAAGCCATTGTAATATCATATTGCTGTGTTACAGGTGGTAAGTGGTGTGACTATATAGTTTCTGACAGTCCCATGACGTATTTGCCTCTAAATTGATCAGAAACTGAGGTTACCATTTACAGGAAAATCTGAAGGGAATCTGGTCATATTTAGAAACTCATTAACATCTCTCAGCACCAGCTAATGTTAGCACCAGGGCTGCCACCTTTCATGTGTAAGAAGATTGGACACCATGTGCTCCTTAGGGCCAGGGCAAGGACCAGAATAGACGGAAAAAGGCATTTAAATCTTACCTGAACTTTGAAATGCTTTATCACTATAGCATTAGATTAAACTTATATTAAATGCATCATGAAAGTTAGAAACAGCTTTTCTTAAACAAGCTACACTGTACATTAATTAAACAATGTTTTTTTTTTTAACTTGGATAAAATGGGATATGGGAAAAATAAGTTGTGCCCTGGATAGCTAAAGATTCTGTATCTAAAATGTCCTGAAATATAACTGGTCCAAAATAGGATGCAACTTGTGCAGAGTGATATATTGTTTTTCCACCGTGATTGCTGTGTGTTCATTTGACACAGAGCACATCATGTTGACACTTATGAGCTGTTTGATGGAAACAAAAATGACAGTTTTTGTTGTTTGTTATGACCAATTATCAATGTCAATCTGTGTGATATCACCATCATTGGCCAAAAGTGTTGCCTGCTGACAACATCCATCCATCCATACATACAGTACATACATTCATCCATTCATACACACAGACGCACACACATACATCCATCTATGCATACATACATACACACATAAATACATACCTTAGCCTACAAGAAGATGGCTCAGAGAAGAGGTGTTTAAAGCCTTTTAGATAGAGGGAAAACATCAAAATAAGGGCCTGAAAAGCTATTGTTGTTTAAAGAGCGCATATTATGATTTTCTGTCTTTTATATGCCCTTTAATATGGTAAACCTTTCTCCTGTGTTTGATAGATCACTTCTATGAACGAGACAAAAAGTATGTGGTATCAGATTATCAGGTCATCCCTCTCCACCTCTTTGCGACAACAGTGGCTGCCAAAAAGCTAATCTCCCCAGCCCCCCAAATAGACCTACTGGTGCAGAGTATAGACCACAGAATTAATGCAGCTTTGTTGACAACATGGCACTGAGCAGGGCTGAACTGACCAATCACCATCAAGCAGATCATTCAGCCAATCAGTGCGGACTGAGCCCATGTTGAGAGCTTTATAGAGGCAGGGGCAGCTTTCACAAGACTACTCAGACAGACTGAGAGTACAGCTGGATCAGGGGTACTTTTTTATATAAAAACTAGAAGATTTTAAACATAAATGATTGTAAACATGCTCTAGCAGTCATCAAAAGCAAATATATGGACCAGAGTCAAGGCAAAATATGGGCTTTTTAAGTGAATAATTTTGGTGTTTTTTTTTTTTTTTTTAACCCTTTAGAGTTCTACCTTTTAATAATAGCTTTGTATTAACTTCTATGAGGTGCACAAAACTCCAGCATGCAGATGTAATTAACATTTAATGTAGTATAATTACAGCAATGCTCAGTTTTACAGATGCTTTGACATACATGAGCATAATGTTTTGCAGTTAGAAAACACAATTTGTTGGAAAAAAATGCAAGAATTTGGTTAATATTACACACTTTGCCTGAAAATAAGCTAGTAAGGAAGACACTGATAAGGTAAATTCTAATAAAACAAAATAATCTTTCAAGATGGAAACAATATTTTTGTAGAAAAACAATAAATCTGTGATTTTTTGTGTACATTCAATTGTGGAATAGGAGGTGGTTGTCAAGTTTTGTCTTACTTTTGTTCAGTCTTGTGAGCCACCCAGAGTTCCTCTGGGTCTATTTGGTTTTGATGGCAGCCATGCTTTACACATTAATAATAAAGGCTGCAAGGTCGTTTTCTGCATTAAAAACTTCTACATTTAGATTTCAATCTTCTCTCCTCCATTCAAAGCCTCAGGTAAAGAGCCCCAAGTCTGAAAAATTAAAGAGTCTTGGAAACCCTCCTTAGAAATTAAAAAGTAATTAATGTCTCTACCTTGAATCTGCACCACCTACCTCACTCCATCCTCACGGAAATATGGGTGTGCTGTAAAGTGGTCCCTTCGCAATCCTGCATTTAAGTAAAGTAGCCTTCTCCACCTTGCTTGAAAACTCCATTGCATTAAGGCAATTAGACCATCTTGGCCTAAATAATAAACTTGAAACCCCACAGTCTATGTTCAATATTTCATCTGTTATTCAGGTACTGGGAGTGCTTCTATAGTGAATACACTTTCTCCACAGCGTGGCTCTGTAATGCAGGTATTTTTCTGGGGAAGCTTTTAGGGGGCAGTTAGGTAAAAGCGAGTGGAATGGCCCTCCTCTGCTTGCTCCTCGCCTGAATAATGAATCTTTTACCTGCAACCTGTGGGAAGTTTCTTAAGCATTTCAAGCTGGCCAAATGGGAAGGAGAGTTAACACTAAAGGTTAGATTCTCTAAGAACCAGACTGAAGTGTTGTGTTGTGATTAAACCAGAAGTCTATTGACAGTTTAACACTTATAGCTGGAATACCCCACAGGATGGGGGTTTGTTTTTGCAAGAACCTGGCGATACAATATTTATCATGAGATGTGGGTAACCATAAAGAATATCAGATATATACCCCAGTGACAGAAATAATAATAAATGTAGCAAAGAGACAGAGTCAAATGGCTGAAAATAGCAACTGGAATCTGCCTCTTGCTCCTCTACAAGAAGAAATACATTTCTATTGGCTCACTGAATTGGGGGCTTCGTAGCTTTAAGTTGTAATGTTGAAGAACCATGGACATGTTATGTGTGTTTAGCCTTTTTCATGCCAAGGGCCACATACAGATAAAAGGATACCTGGGACCCTGATAAACCTTTTCTTTAATTTAGTAAAAGCAATCCCATGTAGGTAAGTCAAACGATGCCAATATTTAAGTATGCTTTAAGAAACTAGAATTGATCAGAAAACACAACATTCTGCCAAGGCATTTCTGACACTATTTGCCCTATTTTACAAATTCCTCAATTCAGTTCAATTCAACCACTTTATTTATCTCCAAGGGGGCAATTTAAAAGGCACAGGAGTAGCACACACCAAAAACATAAAGAAAAAAAACAAAACAAAGCATCAGCAAACAGGCAAACAAACAAAAAGGCAAATTGTATGTGACTGCCCCATAAAGGCAGAAATTTTACAAATTCCTGGATCTGCATCTGGATTCAGATCACCAACAAAATCAAATCACTTCTACATCGTACCATTACAAACATTCCCTGAAAATTTGATCAAATTCTGATTTATTTTTTTTCAAGTTGTCTCACTACCAATGCAGACAAAAACATAAGCCCCTTGGTGAAGATAAAAACACCACACATCATAGCTGCATGATGATTTACATGATATGCTTTGAAATGCAGACCTTGAGATGGAGCAGATAGCAAAGCAAATGAACACAAGTTGTGCTGCCATGCCTCTGTGATTTATTTTGCTCATCAGGGCATTGTGAATTGAGATTTAATTACTATTTTAGCTGTAATTTTATCCTTAACAAAAAACTATGAAGTACAATGTAGTCAAGCACAGGCTTTATATGCAGGCCATATTTTACTTTACGTTTAGAAATTGATGCGTGAACTCCCAAATATCAAACTTGATCGGTTTTCAACCATACACACCAACTCTAGTCTGCATGTCCTTGCGTATGAATCTTGCAGTCTTGTCAGTGGTGGCCTTTTTCCATGCCTCTGGTGGTGAGCCTGCTGAGGAGGATGTGAGCACTCCTTTGCTGCCACCCTTGGGTGGAAGGTCGACAGATGGGCCCATGGATGTGTAGTGGATGGGGAGAAAGCCAGCAGCTTTGCACATTATTGTCATCAAGTCCGTCTTGTTTTTCAATGACATTGGCAGTGTTTATCCCAAAGTGCTTTGTTGTGGAGGAGGAGGAGTAAGCAAGCTGCTTTGCATATTATTAACACCCAGTCCAATACCATTGGCAGCATGGACCCCAAAGTGCTTCTATGAAGTGGCTTTGCCTGTCTTACATTTTCTCAAGGTGGACTTCCTTTTGTTAAAGTCAAGAGAGCAAGGATGGTCTGGTTGTGCTGAAAGCACCCTCTTTTGGATCGGGTGGTTCACTGCTCCAGGCACCCTAATGTGCTGCAGAACTGTATATTTTCAGTTTGAATGTATGTTTACAGCTTGATTAAAGATTTTTTGCCCCATGCTTCAACAGATATTCAAATATTGGGTATAAGTAGAACGCCCTATTTCACATATACAGTTCAGATGAGTTGTGGTTAAAGCAGTTAATTTGTCCATTGTCGTTTTCCAAAGGACCTCTTTCACAATACATGTAATTTTGCCCACAGCGTAATTTTTTGTTTATTGTGTGGTATTTGTAGTACACCCAGAGACTCCCAAGAATATACCTTTAGAAAATCCAAAAGTCATCCAGGGCCTGTGCTATGACCTATTTTATGATCATTGCCATAGGTGTGAGCCAGGGTGCACACTTTACCCCAAAACTTACTCAAACACAAATAATAAATCATCAAATTGGATCAAATCACCTTCACTGAAGTCTGGTGCATCTTTTGAAATCAAATGTAAAGCTAAGTATTACAATTGAAAGAAGTTATTGAATTTTAACTGGAAAAAAAGTAGTTTTTTTTTTATGATTTTTTCAACAAATTCAATTCTTTGGAGATGTGTCTGACCAACTTACAGTTGCTGTACACCTAAAATACTTACAAATTATTTGGCCACATATATATTCTCAAAGTGGGAAAAAAATCATCAAATTCTGAGACCGGTAAAGTTGTTCAATTAACAGGTTGTGTTACTGTGGTAGAATCAGGATACTGTTCCATATCTTGTATATCAGGGAACCTTTAAAGATTTGTTCAGAATTCATCCTTTAAGTATGATTTCTTTTAGAATTTGAATGCTAGATTCAAAACAAACATTTCACATGAAATGTTATTCATTTTAATATTGAACAGCCACAAAGGGCCTGTATATTATGCCTTTGTGATGAGATAATAATGAGCCATTGATACAAGTAAAAACCGATGCAGTTTTGGATTGTTGTAATCAGATTGTATATATCTACAATGACAGCAATACGTAAACATTACTTCTGTCAATTTCTGTTTCTAGTACTTATATATACATGTAATCTGTTTTATGGCCTTCGTGTCTTTTTGCATAGCAACGGCTTGGACAATTTTAATTTGTAGACTGGAACTATAGTGAGGGAAAGGGGAGCTGAGAAATCCATAAGATGTATGATTGGCTGGTTATTTCATAGAATGGAGTCTTTGAATTTGCTTGTGTATGGTTGGAGGGGTTTCTGATTTTGAAAATGTTTATAATATCCCAAATAATAGATTACAGATGCAACATGTGCACACATGCCAGAGGTTCTCTTTCCAGCAGGACAGAGACAATAATATGCCTTCACAGGATCATCTGATGCATTCTTGTCAAATTGAATCCAAACGTATTTTTTTTGAGATCTGTGACTAGAATGAATCTGTCCCCTAGTGAGATCAGCATCATGCTGGTAAACCCAAATCTCATAGTCACCATCATTTTTTTGATGCTCAGCAATGTAGCCAGGGGACTGTTTGATTTGGTATGTACCGCATGTTATGGTCTCAAGGTATTCCAGATCCACATGAGGGAACGAGATATCAGATGCTTCAAGCTTCTGCCATTCACTACAAGCTCTACGTGACATATTTGTTTTTGATTTTTCAAACCTTTCATGGAATCAAATGACCATGCTTACTAATCTTTCCCAAGCTACACTGTCAAGATATTTTCATACAATTGCAGATATTTTGAAAAAAAAAATGATGGTATATATATATAAAATACAATGTTTGGATTCAATTTGACAAGAATGCATCAGATGATCCTGTGAAGGTATATTATTGTCTCTGTCCTGCTGGAAAGAGAACCTCTGGCATGTGTGCACATGTTGCATCTGTAATCTATTATTTGGGATATTATAAACATTTTCAAAATCAGAAACCCCTCCAACCATACACAAGCAAATTCAAAGACTCCATTCTATGAAATATAAATAACCAGCCAATCATACATCTTATGGATTTCTCAGCTCCCCTTTCCCTCACTATAGTTCCAGTCTACAAATTAAAATTGTCCAAGCCGTTGCTATGCAAAAAGACACGAAGGCCATAAAACAGATTACATGTATATATAAGTACTAGAAACAGAAATTGACAGAAGTAATGTTTACGTATTGCTGTCATTGTAGATATATACAATCTGATTACAACAATCCAAAACTGCATCGGTTTTTACTTGTATCAATGGCTCATTATTATCTCATCACAAAGGCATAATATACAGGCCCTTTGTGGCTGTTCAATATTAAAATGAATAACATTTCATGTGAAATGTTTGTTTTGAATCTAGCATTCAAATTCTAAAAGAAATCATACTTAAAGGATGAATTCTGAACAAATCTTTAAAGGTTCCCTGATATACAAGATATGGAACAGTATCCTGATTCTACCACAGTAACCCAACCTGTTAATTGAACAACTTTACCGGTCTCAGAATTTGATGATTTTTTTCCCACTTTGAGAATATATATGTGGCCAAATAATTTGTAAGTATTTTAGGTGTACAGCAACTGTAAGTTGGTCAGACACATCTCCAAAGAATTGAATTTGTTGAAAAAATCATAAAAAAAACCCTACTTTTTTTCCAGTTAAAATTCAATAACTTCTTTCAATTGTAATACTTAGCTTTACATTTGATTTCAAAAGATGCACCAGACTTCAGTGAAGGTGATTTGACCCAATTTGATGATTTATTATTTGTGTTTGAGTAAGTTTTGGGGTAAAGTGTGCACCCTGGCTCACACCTATGGCAATGATCATAAAATAGGTCATAGTACAGGCCCTGGATGACTTTTGGATTTTCTAAAGGTATATTCTTGGGAGTCTCTGGGTGTACTACAAATACCACACAATAAACAAAAAATTACGCTGTGGGCAAAATTACATGTATTGTGAAAGAGGTCCTTTACAAGCTCTGGGAGATCAACTTATTGATGGAAGTCTGTTCAACCCTGTTATGATGGTTCTTGATATCCCCCTTTCAAATAGTTAGACCTAGTTCTGTTTAACCCTGCTTACTAGTTATAAGTTGAATGATGACAACAAAGACTGCTTTCCAGCTTTGTGCATTCAGTTTCACAAGTGTTCTTCTCTAATGGTACAAATACAGCGCCATTTGTCTCTTTAGCTAGTGGTGAAATAAGAAGGCAGACAACAACAAAGCTTCTGCTATGCTTAGCCTGAAATGTGTCTGACTTGTGAGGCAAAGTTTGTAAAGAACTGGTCTAACGAAGGCACTAACATGCTTGAGTCAGTTTTTTCCTACTGTGTTTTTAGATGTGCTTGTCCAACTGGAAAATGTGTATGGTTATCTTTCAGTCACAATAACAAGTTTAGACTCATTTTATAAGTACTGTTTTAGAGTAAAATTTTTGGACCTTTTAATTTTTTTAGGGCTCCACTTTTGGGTCTGCACAGCTTAAGCAGTTGGATGTTGGTGGAGGTTCACCAAAAGTTCAAAGAAATCAAGCAAAAATGAACATACAGCAGCTTGCATTAAGAGAGATTAAAGCTGGTTATTCTGTATTCAAGATGTTGCAGAGAAGAAATAAACATATATAGGCTTAGTAAACCTCAGATTAACATCCATCCGTCTATTATCTATACAGCTTTTCTCTTTCAGGGTCACTGGGGCTGGAGCCTGTCCCAGCTGACATTGGATATCAGTGGGGTACACCCTGGACTGGTCGCCAGCCCATCACAGGGCACCTTAAATAAACACCCATACAGAAAGTTAAGCGAAAGGCCAAGAGTTGATGAAAGGGGGTCCAACACAGTCTTACAGGGAGAGTGACCAAACTAACACGGAGCAGTAAGCAGGGTTAGCAGTAATTAGCACTGGTGTGCACCCCGTTAAATTGAATTTAACGACAACACAGCAGTCTTACTGAGTACAAACTAATCCTGCACTCTGAAGCATTATGGTTAATGGGCCCGAAAGAAAATGATGGCCTTTCAGAAGCAAAACCAATTAACACCAAGTGGAGATGTCTAGTGCTGAGCTTTCCAAATCTCATAAGAACTTCTGCCCTCGTGTTATATAACTGGATTTCTCTTCATTTTGAATAATGAAGGAGGCAGGGAGGCATGACATAATATAGCTATCATAACTCTGAAGCCAATGAAAGAAAAGTGGAATATGTTTCACACAGTGGTCGGACAGCAAGAGGGTAATGTTTCACGCCCGTAGATGTGCTGCCACTTCTCTTAGGCCTATAATACTTAAAAAAATGCTTTCATATCAGCTAAGGGATTTTTCTTACAATTTCTTCCGTTTTCATCTAATAGTTTTTATCGTAGAGGCAAGGAGGAACTTTAACTAAATGTTCAGAAAACTGTACTGCAAAACTCATATCTAAGCCAAGTTAATTTGTTTAACTTATCAAAAATATCCAAAACACTTTTTTAAAAGTCCTATATTTTACTCATTTTAACATGTTTACACTGGCCTCAGATTTCTCGAGCACAGACTTTTTCAAAGTATAAAAATCCACTCATCTTGGATTTTAGCATGCTTTGTAACCTCTCTGTTTCATCTCTGCTGATAGCAGGCTGCTGTAGCCTAAATCCTCATGAGATGTGTCTAATAGCAAATCATGCTCAGAGATTGGGTCTCATCTAGGGGAGATATTATGTCCCTTGGTGCCATCATTAAGGGGACATTTTAAAATGAACTGTTAGAGCACACATTCTCTGACAATAGGTGCAAACAGCGCAACAGGAGTTTTTTACTCATGTTTGAGGTGTTTGTAGTCATGCAACAGACAACTATTTTTGTTTAAAAAACATTACTAAGTGTATTTTTCACATAATATGGGCCTTGTAAGTTATATGAATAATTATTTAAAAGTACACATGAGTCATACATGACCACTGTGAAAATAAAAAATGTCCTTTTGTGTGCAAGGGCCTTCATAATATTGTCTGTGTGGATTCTCAGTCATCCAGGTCACTTTTACTAACAGCTTTGACCTTTGGTATGAATGCATTTAAGTTCAAGAGAACAGATTTTTGATTTTCGGAATCCTGATTTTTCCAAGAATGCATTACCCACGCCTAATCTTAAGTATTTTTCTTTTACTGCATTGGTGTCTTCTCCAGCAATTATAACAGCTCAGGCCTTTTTTGGGTTTATATTGGAAATGGATTTTATGTGGACTTTACAGATGGATGTGGCTTATCACAGATGTGGCCTGATATTTGATTATAAGTTCATCAAAAACACCCAACACATTTTTGTTGTTTCATTGATACATATGTGATTATTTCTTCTCAAGCAAATATTCTGACAACATTTTTGTTGGACACATGCATTCATTTATCTAATCATTAAATATTTGCAAATTTTATTTCAAAAGTATCTTTTTTGACATGTTTTTATTACTTATGGTTATTAGCTCCAAGTCTTGTTCTTTTTGTCTTTGTACCTTGTGCCATATTCTGTTGCGTCTCTGCTGTTGTTAGATCGTCAAAATGGTGAATGCCATGATGCTTGAAAACACCAGTCACACTTAACAGACCTGCTATTGAAATAGGAGCTCTATAAGGCTTCTGAGATTCATGAACTTTTACTAAGATAATACATGATGTGATTTAAATGGCAGAATTTTAGAAGATGTGAAATATATTTGCATATGGGGCTCATCTCACTTCCCTGCCTGCATGATGCTGTTAGAGAAGGTGTTGTTTTTGTCACTATTTGACAATAAATTGTGATGTTTTACTCTTTCTTTAATCGCTCAATAGTCCTTAGGAAGTCTTTCTTCCCTAACTCAGTAGGAGAATACATTTGGAACTTCACTCATGAATAGTAATGAAACACAACACTGCCTTTTTCAGGTCTGTTGTCACCCAGTCTAGTTGCTTTTCCGATCTCACCCAGACTTGGCCTGGGTTCTCTGTGTGTCCTGAGATTCTCCCTACCACCTGCTGTGCGGAGAGACATGCTGGGTTTTAAAGCTCTATTCACACTTTCAAATAGTAGTTTGAATGCCCAGTGTTGGTTTAAATGTTATTTTGGAGGAATTTTCACCTTGTCAGGAAGACCCTCTGCTGCAAAGTTTGAACAGTTTCAGGTTTTGTTAAAAAAGGTAAAATAAAGGTTTAATACAAAGATTGTGTACTGGCTGGTTTGATATAAAAAGTCAACAACAGATTTTCTATCTACATTCCAAGGACAAAGAGAAGTTTTTTGCCTTGTGAGTGTGCCTCTGAAACTTACCTTAATTGAGGAGGTACTCTTGTGTATGTGAGAGTCTTGTAGGACCTGGTGGATTTCTGCGGTATAGAGGCCATATATCAACATAATTAAAGGCTGGTGTAATGACGCAGGGCCTCAGCAGCATGATTTCTGTCTGATCGCCACGCTGCTTCATTAAGACCACTCAAGCTAACGAGCTGTGGCTGTAATAAAGTCCTCCCCCCGGTCTGCCGCAGTGATGAAGGAGCTACCCAAAGCAAGCTGAGCCAAGGCCCTAGATAGAATTAGTACTGGAAAAGCTTCAGCTGAACTTACTTTGGGACTGCTGCTGGTTGGGTCAAAGTACTTTTTGTAGAAGGCTGTCCTTTAAGATTTAATTAAACTGAGACACACCTAAACCACTCTCCAGAATGAAGAGTTTTTAAACTATCCGTTTTATTGAGAACCTTACCATCAGAGCTGAGTTGGTATGATACAATGGTCTAGTGTTGTGCTTCTAGCATTGCTTTACACAGAATGAAACTGTGCTTGGACGATAGAGGTACCAGGGTTGGATTATCACGCCTGACTTCATTCTGCATTTTTTTTTGTGTGGCTGTGCATACAAAGCGTCAGTCATAAAATGAGGAGTCCAATTTTTATTGGTGCGTATACTGTAGAGGATATGCCGGGGATGGAATTTGAGAATTGGTTCAGATGAAAAGAGGTGTCAACTTGTATGAGGGATCTATCATTTGCCATAACAATTAAAGGTTCCCTCGTCAGTGCGGTCCATTTTGTGCCGTCTTGCAAAGCAGCAATGTCAGGCTCACACTAGAGAAAGTCAAGGTAAGCAACAACAAAAACAATAGTCCATCAAAAATGTACCAGCTACCACATAAACTGCAGTTTTACTTTGTTATAAATTTGACTTAATACACCTGGATAAACTAAAAGCTTAATTTTATTTAAAAGGCAGTTCAGGTTTTTCAGTAACAAATGTTTTACCAGACTGAATCCCAATCGTAGAGGTTTTTAATGAATTTGGCAATCCTTATGTTAAAAGTTGTCTGCTAAAACTTTTTTGCACATCCAATTGATCCTTCCACCCATCTGTCCATCTGTTTGCTTCTTATCTGGCTTTTTTAGAGCCCTTTGCCAGCCAGGTTCAGCTGCTCCTGGGGGATCCTGAGGCATTCCCATACTGGCCCGAATATGTCGACCCCTTCAGCATGTTCTGGGTCTGCCCAAGGGTGTCCTTTCTGATGAACGTGCTCCTACCACTGCACTTTTCTACTGGCTCATAATGTGGTGTGGTGTGCTGTGTATGGCACTGAATCAGAACAAAGAAGAACAAGAAACCTTTTTTTTTTTTAATGAGACCCTTGTCGGGGGTTTTCAGGTGTTTGCTGGCCAGGTGCAAAGGTAACAAGTACAGACTGTACAAGAAACATGAAAATGTTGCACAGTACATGTTGAGAAGTGTTGTTCAGTTGTAAGTCTCAAGTTTTATGTTAGCCCAGTTTCTGTGTAAGAGATCAACAGTATGCAGTCTCTTTGAGACAAACGTTTTGGGGTGAGACTTTTAAGCTCCTCAGTTAAAACGCCACAGAGGCAGAATATGTTATGAAGCTAACCCATCAGCACATGCACTAACAAAGGTTCTTTTATACCACGTTCTTTTAATCAGTACAATCTTTAATATCTTAACAATAGTATAAAATACAAACTCTTTAAAAAAATACACATCTTAACATAGCACACACAAAGGAGGAAAATGATGTTATCAGAAACATAAAGTAAAACCTCTGCACACTTCCCAAGTTGAAAATAAAATGTACATATAAAGAAATTAAAGTATTTGTGTAATGAAAACAGTGTGCAGGAGTTAACACCATTTTTCTTTTTACGTAATAGGGATGGGAATTACCAGTGACGTCATGATGCGATATGATCATATTTGAATCCCAATTCAATTTTATTGCATTTCTTTGTATGTTATGATATGCTGAGTATTGTGATACCCAATATGGAGGATGAAGATGGAGACACACACCTGGCCTCCAACCTGCATTTATCAAAAGCCCTTTTTTTCCACAACAAGGTGAGGCATAGAGTCTTTTCACAATGAGTAAGTGATAGATGGAGCTATTTTCTTAGCTCACTCAGAACTGGGAGACAACTTTGACAAGCTAAGCATGTCAAGAGTTGGCTGGTTTATCAATAGGGTTAGCTAAGCATTAGCTTTGCTGTCATTGGTTTTCTTTTTCCCTGGGTGGTGCCAAGTGAGATCAGCTGTATTTCTACAGTATTTTATTCTTCTGCGTCACTCCTTACAAATTTCTTGTGTCATGTCCATCTCTAATCCCCCTTTTAAAGTCCAAAATAAGTCCACACAATGGGTATATGCAGTCAGTCCATTCCCTCTGTCTCTCTCACGAAATGCCATGATTGTTCACTACCATAACTCTCTCCTCCACAATGAATGTCACCCCTGCCAACCTCACCTGCAGGAGCTCAACCTTCATGTGGACTTGACGAGTGAGTCATTTTAATTATATAGAACCAATAGCATTATTAAATGTTGATAATTAATACAATAAATATTTTGATACCTGGCTACCATAAAAAGATTTACTACACCATGCCAAATATTGTGATTCTATGGTGTATTGGTTTTATTAGTTGATAACAAAAATATTCTCTGTGATCAAATTTCAAAATGACAACACTTACCATTCAGAACAAGCTACAGTCGTGTTTCCACTTCTATGCTTCACAACAATCCCAGTCACTATACCAGTCAAACAACATAAAACAAAAAACACACAATTATATCATCAGACCATAAGATTTTGCTGTATAACGTAATCAACTCTCTCATTCTCTGCCTTGTATAGTGCACCACTGTCAGTCATTGTTATGATCATGCCCACACTTTTGGTCAAAGTGCAGCACATTAAGACAAGCAGGGTGAAAGCAGATAGTTCACATGGTGGAGTTTAACTCAAAAGTTTATGCTAAAGAATTAAATTAACACGCTTGAACACACATACAGCTGCCTCATCCACCTTAAAGGTAGGGTCTGCAGGATTTTCCTTAAAAATAAAATACCAACTTTTTCAGGAGAAATCCTGCTCCATCGTCTGCTGTGGGTCTCAGTTGATGTGTGATGGTGTCTTTGTTTACCTCACCCCCCTTCTCAGCCTGTATTTGGATGTTTTGGTTGTCTCGGGACGCTTTTGGGCGGAGAGTACGCTGGGATATCCCAGCCAATCACAGCGTGCCCAGTGCGCAAGTGACTTTGAGTGTTATGAAATGCACTAACAGAACGCTACGCAGACTGGTGTTCTTTTAGGCTTCCCCGTCGAAAAAAGCTACCCTCACCCCAACCCTTACCCTAAACCTAACAAAGAGAGAGAGAGTGAAGACGTAGGGGGCATGCGCAGAACTGCTGGCACATGCGTGTGCATGTGCAATAGCGCTAGGAAGCTCATCTCGACAGGTAGCGTGTTTCAACAGAACACTGGCAAAGATGGCAGATGCTACAGCGAAGAAAAGAAGATACAATCAGAACCTAGGGTTGACTTTCACCCGCTTCCGAGCTCTGAAGGACCGTCTCGGAATAAAAAGCGAGGCGGAGTTAGTCATCATGCTGTTGGACAAGTAGGTTATGGATTCATTTTCCTGCTCTGAGCCGGCTGCAGGGCTATTGGGTTGGGGAGGCGTGTTCTCCATCTGCTGCTGGAGAGGGTGGGCCCCTGCATCAGGTAGTGAGGAGTTCAGGGGAGGGGCTTCGTTTGAATGTTGCGTTTATAAACAGCAACGAAAAATCCTGCAGACCCTACCTTTAATCATTAAACTTTCAGTCTTTTGCATAAGCAGGTATGCAGTGTTTTTAGTTTGCAGACAACAAAAGCTTGGCATAAATGCAGGCTTTATACAAGTGACTCTTATGTTTACATCTTCCACTGTATTACTCAAACAACAGGTGATTTTTGTTTGGGTGCCATTGTTTTTTTTTTGTGCAAGAAACAAGAACCATCTGAAAGAATCATGATCTCAGTACTAGCGGTGGATAACCATGATAAACATTCAAGCAAGACTTGTGCAGCTCTATTATTTTATCAGAATTAAATTCAGCAATAATGACAAACTTGCTCTAATCAGTTTAAAGCTGGCATAACTACACACTGGCACCACATTGGTAGATTGATGTTAAGGAGATATTTGTGACAGTGCTGTCAAAGACTAGCAGTCCTGGGAGGGCTAATATTGTTTAGAATAAAGGACAAGCTGAAGGAACCCCTTCCTTTCTTTTTTGACTTTTTTTCTCTAAATTTCTATGGGCTGGTTTTCATGGTGGGAATAAAACATGGGGTTAGGCTGCGTTTAAATGTCACACAATTGGCAGAAAGTCTTAATTGCGTCAATTCTGCATCGTTGATTTGAAACCGAACTAATCTAAATCTAAACTGATAAAGACAACAGGGTTTAGAGTTCACCACAATACCATCCAGAGCTAACTGGGCCAGAGGCCCAGCAGACCAGACATGCTGGTGAGCTGACCTGTTTTATTGTCTCCAGTTTTCAAGATCACACCCTATTTTACAGCTTGTGTTATCTTATGCTTTTATTTGTTTATCCTTTTTGTACCTGGAGCTAAGTGTAAGATATTTGAAAATAACCACTTAAAAAATAATTTTTAAAAATATGATTATACTTGAAATTCTCAGAGGGCACAACCCTTAACCAAGCATTTTCTTACATTATTAGCTGATCATTAGATAAAATATTAAATACATCCCTATCTCACAACATTAACAAAACCTTTAGAAATATTCTGGATTGGCTTCTGGATGTGTGACATTTTCCTATGTTTGCATTGCAGCTGGATCCCCCTGATTCATTTTCTGTAATCAGACAGCTCTATCTTGAAAAGCTTCAGGCTGGAAAGATTGAGCTTGGTTCATGGAGGCACTGCCCAATTAGAAGGAAGAGGAGGGAGCTTTGAGCATAATGACCGTGTAAAGCAACTGTATGTAAACAATGGCTGCCCATGCAGAGATTAGCATAGATGCTTCAGTGGCAGCTTTATAAAATCTGTACAACGTTTCTGCATCAAGTGAAGAACAAATAACACTGAGAGCAAAAACTCTTCCAACTTTTTTTGGATTGGATCACATTATGTACTTTTCAGCCCGGCAGTAGGACTCGCCTACTACATCTGGCCAATAATTGCTGTGAATGACGGCACAATGGCCTAATCACCTTCTGGCTATGTTTTTGAAAAGTTCTGCCCTCCCTAAAACACTGTCTAAGGTCTGTTGCCCAGATGGACTACTGAATTATATCCTGCATAATATATTTTGAACTATCTGGGGTGTCAGGTTAACATTACCTGAAAATGCTGACTTTTGATCAAGTGTTGATCAAATTTTGTTCTTTCTCGAAAATGCTGGCGAAAGCAAACCTCCTTGATGAAGGTAATAATGAAAACTCCTAAAATATGCACATTTTCTTATTGAAAAGCTTTGCGAAAAGACAAAAGCACAACAACAAAACAGCAGAATAGATTAAGACATGCAATTCAAAGTGAAGACATTAGACTTCTTAATGTAAATAGTTAAAATAAATTCTTTCAAATCTTACAAAAAGGGAAATGGGAAGACTAACAAAACACTTGCAAACTTACAAAACAGAAGCTTTAAAAAAAGCACCACACCAAATGTACATTTGTAGGAAAAACAATGTAGGGATGAAATGCTGGTACATGAAAAGACACTAAAAAGTGCCATCCTACAGTCATAAAAGAATCACATTACTTTTGTCTTAGTTATCACAGTATGTTTTGAATGCCCACTACAGCGTATTTTCTCTATGAACAGCCACACATAGCATTTCCAATTTGTTTCAGCTGCCTCTGATTTCCCAATTTTCTCCCAGTTCAGCCAAATGGTTGGCTGTGATTAGTCACACAATACAACATTAACCTTTAAATTAAAACTCCTCCATACAATTTGATGGGTGATTTAATTCCAGCATTGTGCCACTCTCCCTCCCTCTGCCCAGTCCTCCCTGTCCTCATCCTCCAGACACCTCCTCACACCCTCTTGTCTCTCTCTTTTTCTGTTCGCCGTGGGCTAATCCCATTATGAATTCTTTATATAGCCTTTTCCCTTAATGATCAGTGGGGCCTACTCCAATCCTGATTACTATCGTACACTTAGCACTACATAAAGCAGGGGATTAATATGCCCCGCTAGGATCGTTGCTATGGATCCACTGGTTGCCTTCCGAGGGATGTTGCTGCCGCTTCAATTGGCCATAAATCGCTCTCCCTGGTGGCTTCCCACGTAGCAGACAGGCCATGGAAGAATAAGGGGTGAATCTCCCTCTCTCGTGGTCTCTCTCTATCTCTCTCCCTCCCTGGACCCAGACGAAAGTGATCTGCTCTATAATTCATGACCCAGTGTTTTCTCTCTCTTCTCACAAATTTTTCTCGTCTTCCCTGTAGACACTGTAGAAACCATCCTCCTCAGTGTCCTCTGCCCTGTGACATGGTACTGTAGGAGACGGTGGGCATCTTACATGGACACACGTCGTGAATGAGGGATTTTGAGGATGTAATGTATTCAGAAAAGAGCTGTGTGATGTCAAAAAATAGGGAGGATGGAGGGTGTTAATGGTCTCAGCTGCGTTCTTGGTTTCACTGAGGAATTCTTGGAGTGCTAACAAACCGTTGCAAAGCAACAGCAGGAACAAGAATGTACAGTGAGAACTTTTTCCATGAGTTCAGTCTGAAGAAACATCATTATTTCCTCATTCTAGTGGAAAGTTCTATACATTGAACCTACAGATGACATGCCACCATTATCCCAAAAATGACCCAAGCCATTTTTTAAATGTATGACCAAGTATTTCAAGTAGGAAATTAGGTTTGATCTCGAAATGTGTTCTCCAGATAAAGGTTATGAATGTTGACTCATACCTCTGGAGTTTCACTTTCATGTTGGCAGTTAAAGTATTTTGTTGAAGCTATTTTTGCCTTTCTTGGATGGAGATACCCAGTGAAACTCTGCAAGGGGAAGAGACGGCAAAAAAAACCAGACGACTACTCGACGTCTTTATCGGTGTTCTCTTTGCTCCTGTAGCCATTCAGGAAGATTTCTCTTTTCGTTTGAACACATCCCTCCTCTTTCTTCTGAGGTCTTCTTTGAAAACAAAAAAGTCAAACAGTGTAGTTTGAGGCAAGGCTTAGCAAGCTCAGGGGAAACCTGCAGAGAAACGGCAAGAAAACAGCTCTGTTTTATTTTCTTTCTTTGTAGTTACAGTCGAATGCCTGACTATCTTCATCACAGGTTTGCTTTCTTTCTTTCGTTGTTTTCCTCCTAAACCAAGGTGGAAAAATGTATGCAACACAGCTCCAATTCTCCAACACTCCTAAATTATTTTTTTGCACCTTAAGAAAAGATTTGGCATAATGTTTAAAACTCATGCATGCCCATTGCTGTGTCCTTTTTGGCCCAATAAACAGTGGCAGCACAAAGGTGAAAGTGCTCTGGTAGTTGGTCAAAGTCTCTTAACTGAAGGTGATACACAAAACAAAGACCACTGATGAATCAGAAAACCCTATTTTTAAAACCTTAAAATTGTAATTTCACAAATGTTCATTAATTTGCCTTCTCAGTATAGCTTTGCCTTGCATCCAGTAAAGCATTGTGCTTTATCCAATACAGTAAAGAGAGGAATTTTCCTTTTTTCTCCAAATGTTTATTAAATATTTTTTAGAAGAATAAAGGGAACGTTTAGAATATAACAAACAAAAAATTTGCTCACATCCATGAACAGATTTATATAGGCAAGAGGCTCAAGATACACGTAATTTGCATTGAATCATATAGTACATCTTTAAAGTAACACAAATGTATATAAGAAGATCAGTTTGATGAAAATCTGGTGGTACCTTTTCCAGATATGGCTTTCAGCACTAAGATACAAACTCTCTTGTAAAAATAGTGGCGATGTTCAAACCAGTGTATAACAGCAAAGATTCCTCATACTCTTCCACATACTAACAGTATAATTTACTTGTCAACAGATCTAGTGAGATGTACAAGTTTGACCCTTGGCCAAAGTGTTTTAGATGACTTAATCTCTTACCGACATCAAAAGAAAACACTTTCAGGCGCAGGAAGTCAACATTTTGTGATGCCTCCTTTTACTTTTGTTAGTGATAAAGTTATCAGATATGCAGAGCAACAAAGATAATGGATCGCACAGTCTATTTAAATTGACAAAATCTTGTTGAGTTCCTGCTCTATGATATGCCAGAGATGTTGGGTTTTTCTGCAAGACTACAGCCAGTGTGAAAGATAACCAATTACTACTCTGCATTTGGTTAACTGCTGATAAGACAGGGTTGACTTTATGGCATTGAAAAGGGGATACATGGACTCTATGTAGTATCGTGAGCTGAAATGCCCTTACTAATTAAACTAAACTGAACTACTCTGTTAAAGAAACTTAATGATTTTGCTGTCTCCAAAGCCTCATTTCAAGTATCCTATACAATATCAACATTACGTTCTTTTCCCTCATGTCTTTTAGATGGGAGGTGTTTGTAGTGTGATGTCCCTTCAGCATATTATAAAAGGAGCTAAAGGAAAGCTATCTATTAAAGGACATTTTTGCATCTCCATGATGGCAGTAGCCAAGGCCATAAGCATTTTATTTTAGGGTTGTCTGTCTGTCTGAACGTACGTACAGCTGTTTGTCCACAAAGGTCATGCGTGGCCTTTAAGTTTAAAGGTCAAGGTCATAGAATCGTGTGGATGGTCCTTTCTTGTGAAACCGAAAACGCTAAGAGATTTCCATCAAACTTGGCAAAAGTGTTTTTTGTTCTTCAAGTATGAACTGATGATATTTTTAAGGTCAAAGGTCTTAGTCCCAGAGCCTCAGGTTTACCCATTGGTTGTGAAAGCAATTTTGTGATGTAATATCACAAGAATTATTTGAGGAATTTTCTTCAAACTGAACACAAATGCCCTTGCTGACTTCACAGTGAACTGATGACATTTTGAAGGCTAAGTGACCCACCACAGAACTTTCACTTTCTGGCAACAGATGACACACAAAGCACAAAACCACCATGCAGCAGTTGTAGTTTGTGCTCTCATTTCACACATGTATACTGATGCCATGTCTGCAGGGTCAAAAGCATGCAGAGAGTGAAACATTAGCATAAACAAGGTTCTTCATTTTTTGTCTTAATAATTTTGGACAGTATTTTTCTTTACTTATTTCATAGCTGTGGAAAGGTGTCAGTTTCTGGGAGAAGCCTCTTGAGATGACATGCAGTAAAAACACAAGGGAAGGAGTGGAACCCTTGGCCTCTGGGTTAGTAGTCTCTGTGTTTACGGTACAATTTCTAACTTGTGAGCTACACTATCAACCTTTAACTCTTGCGAAAACATGTTCAGATAGAAAGGAGAAACATAAGGTCCAGTGAGCTCGGTCTCCAAAACCTTCTCAGTTCATTCTTGACTTACAGTTAAAGAAAACCTCAATTCATTCTTGTGGCATTACATTCACAAAAACAGATGGACAGACAGACAACCCCAACCATATTGTCTTTGTCCCTGGCTGCTCCTGGTCTGGAGGTTTAACAAGATTAATTTTGTTAGCATCACTGGAATATTCCCTGTAATATTGACTTTAAAAAGATAAATAAATTGTAAAAGCAGTTTTTCGTCTTTCGTCTCGTCTTTCTCGTGCAGCTTTCCCCTCTCATCTCTCCAGCCTTCCTCCATGTTCCTATTGCTCCATCTTTCACTCCTTGAACCCCTGCAGCATCCCCGTACTTCACCTTCTGACAGTGTCAAGCCTCATTGCCCTCTGTGGGTGTGACATAGTGTGTTGACTCCAGCGGACACTGTTAGACCCTCAGAATTGTGGTTATACAGTGTGTGTAACACCCAATAACACACACATACATACACAAACACACTTCCACACTGTGTCATCCTGGCCAGGACCACCACCTGCCCTGGCCTGTGCTGCCTTTACCCCAGCCAGAGAGGCTCATGGCTGGGCACTCTGGGCAACAACCCAGCCTTTCACATCCAGGTCCAGGGCCAAGAGACAGAGGCCAACAGCTGGCGGTGTGCAGAAGGAGCCTGGAGGCTTCCACAGCAGATGAATCACCACGGATTAATATTTAACTCCAGACTCCTGCTCCCCCTCTAGCATCTCTCCTTCCTCCCCCCTTCTCTCTCTTTCTCTCTTCTTACAACCTTCCCTCTCCTTCCATCCATTTCTCTATCCTCCAGTCCTGCAGGTAAGTTGGCATATGTTCAACAGACCTATACTGTGAAAATGTGGTGCTCTTTTTATATAAGAGCATTTTGGTTGCAGAGAGTTTCCGACTCAAGCATGGAACACGATCTCCCCTGCTTTTTGGCATTTTTTAGGAACTGGGGGCAGATATGTTGTTTTCTTGGATTACATTTTTGCAGATTAGTAAGTGTTATAATTTGAGGAAATCATACACAAAGTGGAAATACTCAACAGGCTTAACATTCACAAACTAATATAGTGTCAAAAATGTTAGGCCTTTGTACACCAAGTCTTTTTCATTTGTCTGTAACTACTGCAGGATAGAAAGAGAATTTAAATCCCATTTTTTGTGTCAGTCATGTTACACAGTGACACTAAAGCTTCATCCATCACCTGTTTTTTGGAGCATAATTTATTTTTTTCTTCTTTTTTTTATACCCATCCATGTAATTTTAGTAGGATTTTAGTCCACGCAGAGCACTGACTGAAGCTGTCTCACTTTCTTTCACATGCACCCAAACTCATTACACCATGTTGGTTTTAACAATGGAATATAATTGGTTAGGCCAAACTGTGTGACTAAAAATTCCACAATCACAGCAGGTGAGCTGCATGTGTGAAAGCTTATTGCTTATGGGAGAGTACATTGTTCCCTTCCATCATAGACTGCAGGAACATAGAATAGTATTTATGCATAGAATAGTATTTACAGCAAGAAGCTCCAAAAATGTTGAAAAAATAGCTTAGGAAGTTTTTTGTATTAACACAAGGCATTGTACATTTAAAGATGGGACATATCTTGGATTTCTCCCTGATGCAGGGGGGTTGTGGTAATATACAAAGAAAAATAAAAGAAAAATGGCCTGTATACATACTTGGGTTGCTGTAAATATACCTTGGTGGCCAGCTTAGTTATTTTCTAATTGTGAGGAAAAACAGGAATTGGCTTTTTTTTATTTAACACAAGTTTACAGTGTCAGCAAGTAAATGATGTGAAACTTGTTTGCAGAATTAAGTGTGGCTAAATTTAGTAGTTCCAGCATTGCAAGCTTCTAGTCCTCGTTGTAGTTTCATGTCCATGTAACTGTTAAATGTGGTTTCTTGCTGCTTCAGTCAAGTGGTTACATATGTGTGCATAACCTGATACAGTCTACACAGAGCTTAATCTGTATTTTTTTGTTCAAAGTACTGCCAAACTATGCTGCTCCTACGAGACGCAACTGATGTTATCTGTTTGTTCCATAGCACTCGGATAATGTCCTCTGTTTGCATCCAGGTTTGAAGGCACTTCAGCAACTTGTATTTTTGTCTGTAAAGTCTAGGCACGCGTAATACTAAATTATTGTAAAAATGCATTATTGCAAATACTGATTCCGATACCAAAATTCTGTTGCCAAAAGTATGAAGTCTCTTCTTTACTTGAATTGACCCATTCCTACCCTTGTGATAGTTTATTCATGACAGAAACACATTTAAAGAAAACAATCATACTCTAATAAGTGATGCTGTCAGTTTTTAAATCTTTAATCTTTATCCTGTGTGTGTTTTTTCTTGTTTATTGAAGCTATTACATGTCGAAGCATGATGTGGGGGAAATAAAAGGCACACCATGTCTTAGCTCTCTGTCCTGTAATGGACTTTGAACTGAATTTACCAGCAAGTGCTTCTTATATTAAATGGTCGAGCTGTGCTGTTGTGCATCCTGTGTCAATGAAACAAGCTCAGTGAAGTGTGTGTTTTGGTCTTGCGGATGTGTGCCAGTCTTTCGAAAGCATCCTCAAAATAGCAGCAACATTCTGACCACTGACTTTAGACCAGATAACGGGAGGTTTATGACGCAGTCAATTTCTGTGTCCTCAAGTTAGGAACACAAAAGCTGACCATTTCTCATTTTCAGACAAAAACACCAGAGGCACATGATTATTTTCTATTTTAACAGCGTGAAGCATTTGAATAACACATGCGTCAGGTGGAAGTTAGGGAAGACACCTGTGCTTTACTATATTCAAGCAGCTTTTTTTTTATTTGCAGAACCATACAGTCAGACTCACAGCCTGGGAATTGATGAGTGCTCTGATATTAAGCAGGCACAGTTTTTTAGCAGATACTTAAAGCTGGGTCATGGCTGAAGTATTAAAGCTTCAGTGCGGCTGCTGTAAGCCCAGTAGCGTTAGCCACAACCAGAGCCAGGCCTGTGCTGTAATAGCTTTCTCAGATGGGATCCGTTATGATGACTGCATGCCTGCCTCGCTTCTCCAGCTCTGATTTTGTGATTAAAGCACCAGACCGCTTTTCTTCCAGACTGTTTCTCTCCCTCTGTCTTTTTCTCTCTCTGTCATTTTCCATCTTTGCATCTTTCCACCCTTTGTTCCTCTTTATCTCAGTTTCTGGATCTTTCCCTCCTCTCTTCTATTACCCCTCTTTACCTCCTTCCTCTGTCACTCTTTTTCTCTCTCTCTACATTCATATATGTTTGTGGAGATATATTGGTCCCCCGTGGTTCCCTCTCATTCGCATGCATGTTCTGTGAGCCTCAGCCATTCGAGTGTACATAAAACCTCCTCTTTATGGCCAGACATAAAGGGGAAAGGAGGGAAACTGAAAAGGCATAGATTTTCTTCTGTTCCTTAAAGAAGGGATGCTCTGATCTTGCTTGTAAAGGATTAACCTTTGAAGCACCCCCTTTCATTTTTGTCTTTTGTTTCTCTTTTGCTCTTGTAACTTCGGACACAAAGGCAATTTTGTCCAGGGCTAAAAAGGGCAGTCGACAGTTATCTAGGTCATGTTGTGGCGCTGAATGAAATATGATTTTTTTTTTCATCCTTATGTGTCTCGCTGTCCGTTCCCCTTGTGCCTCTTTTATGGTTGCGTTCAAGGGGAGCACGGTGGCGCATCGCTGAATACGTAACCAACCAACGGGCCTGAGGAATTGTGGGAATTCATGGGAATCGCCATGGGGACGGTGATCTTGCAGGACCACTTCCTGTCCATCTGATTCAGGGACGCTCAGGGGTGCTTGAGCTTCCCTCCACGCCATCTCTGACTAGGCCTCAGCGGAAAATTTGCGTCTTTGTGTGAAATGGGGCTGAATGCGCTGAAAGGGGCCAGCAAACTTTGGCATCCCCATTGTCTTTCACATCAACCAAGGTCCAAATATGAATATGCATATTCATAAGCACAAATTCAGCTTTCATGCTCCCTCATAACCCCTCCCTACTAGTCTTTACCCATCTCTTTATAACATCCTCCCATCTCATTTTCCATTCCGAATGAGGCATTCAGCATATGAAAGGTTATTGTGTCACACCCCTTAAGGTTTTCCAGTTGTAGAAATATGAAAAAAAAATCATAATTACATCCTTTGCCTGTGTTATTCAGTGATTAGTATCAGATGATTATTCCCGGAGATTGAACATGTGTGGGTGGAGGTGAGTCTCAGCGGTCTTTGGAGAGACAAAAGTACTTAACTGCTCAGTTTTCTAGGAGGTCAATATGATATTATTTCCTCTGAACTCACTTGTGTAGTTACATTGTGAGAGACTAAATCCCACGCTGTCTAGCACTGTGAGCCGGCACTTTCTTGTCAGCACTCATACCCAATGCAATCACCGACACCCTAATGGATTCTGATCTTTTTCCCTGAACATGTGATCTGCCTTTTAAAGAAAAAAGGGATTTAATATCTGAACATGTTTCGGTTGAGCGTTGAAGATTGTAGCAAGCGCATGCTACTCAGTTTAAATGAGTGGTGCTATTACAAATCATGATTCACTTCTTCACAGAGCGATGAGAGGCTGCTTGTCGGCCCTCATCATTGCTCTGAGAGATTCAGTTACAAGTGAAGACAAGGAACATCAAACTTTCACAGTGTGGACAGCTGAGAGGAGCTGTTAGATCTTCTCAGCCATGGAGAGCATGTTCAGGGGATGGATATGTGAGGACAGGTGGGAATAGCTTGTTACATTTATTCTAACCGCCTGGATCACTTTAAAACACTTCAGTAACAATGATTTTGAGGGATACCTGCTTAGATCATATATTATTAAATGATGTGGAAATTGGGTGAGAGAATAAAGGGACTTATCCAGATTCAAATGAAGGAGAACATGGTACTATGTGCACTTTTGTCTGTTGGTAGTTGTCATGTGACAGATAAACAACTGGCAAGAAGTACTCCCCTTTACTTAACATGGTAAAGAAGTTAACAGTCAAGGTTCTAACTTTGTGGTTTAACTTAATTTTTACTTCCTTAAGTACATAACAAGTTATTACCTCTGCCAAGGAGGTTATGTTTTTGCTGGCGTTTATCTGTCTGTCTGTTTGTCTGTTTGTTTGTGTTCAAAATAACTTGAAAAGTTCGGAACACATTTGGATGAAATTTTCAGGAATTGTCGGAAATGGGATATGGAAGAACTGATTAAATTTTGGGGGTGATCCGGATCACCGTCTGGATCCAGTAATTTTTTAAAGGATTCTTTAACATTGCCAGATAGGACCATTTTCGCCAAAGTGGACTGAAGCTGCTTGGCGGAGGTCTGCGCTCTCTGAGTGCTTTTCTAGTTTTTTTTTATGTGATTTGAAAATCCATTTTTCATCTATATTAAACTGAATGCAGCACAACTAACTCTGTCACCAAATGTCTGTGGTCCCTGCTACCACCCGGGGACAAAAAAACTAAACTAACAAACTAAGATGATATTTCATGTCTAAACTGATAGACTTGGTCTTGTTTTGGAGGTGGATAGTAGAACAGATTGTTTTATTGCAAATGCACATGAGCTTTGACTTATCATGCCCAATTCAGGAAGTGAAAGTGGCTTTAGTTGTCCAGTACTGTGCTGTAATGTTTACTGTTGCTTTTCAGCCATGTCTAGACACATTCCTTCAACTGGACCTGGCTGTGGGCTGATTAATTACCATGCTGAAAGAGTGTTTGTTCCTTTTTTGGTCAGCCTCTCTTTTATATTCTTTCTTTTCTAATTCTGTCTTCCCTTTTTTGAGTTGTTTAACCGTGTAGGCAGTTGTAGCCAATGCTGGAATAGCGATTTTACCTGGTGCACTGTGCTCTCTCCTTCTACCTACGGCACGGGAAGGCGCATATGCAGTAGAACAGCCAATGGGAGCGCAGTGGTCTGAGCTGACCTTTGATTGGTTGATGCACATCGTCCCGATACCGATTCTTTAGAGGCTGAACACAGAGCCATGGTGAGGTGCAGAAACCTATTGCTTGTCTCAGACCACCTGACTTACATTATGCTTGGAGGATATTATAAAATTTTTACTCAATTATACTAAAACAATGTTGCCTACTGCAGCTTTAAGTGGAATCTACCTCGTCTTGCCTCCCATTTCAGTTACAGCCTAAGAGCGGGGCTGTAATGATATAAAGACCAATAAAAAGGGTATTTTTCATGACGTAGAACCCTTTTAATTAGCCAACGATAATGTTACCCAGACATCCCAGTCAAACGCATTTCAGTTACAAGTTTGTAAAGTCAGGGTACCTGAAGCTCGTCGGACATTTGAGTAGTAATTCTGACCAAGAGGAGCATTCCCAGTGACGTATCTAACTTGCAACTCGGACAGTCGGACTTCCTATAACAAATGGAACACACCATTACTGTATGCATGAACCCTGTCCCTCTTCCTCCCCAAGTCTGATGTGTGCACTGTGAATCTTTGTGTGTTTGTGATGGTGTGAATTTTTTGTTGTGTGAGTTTTCCCCATTTTTTTCCCCCAGGGATCCACAATCCATGCCAATATATTAAATTACCAAGACGTTTTGAATAGGACAGTCTCTAAAACATGTCCACAGAGTTTTCAGACACATCCACTTTGATAAGTCAATCAGCAGTTTAGTTAGAGTCCACTCTCTAAATTATCTTCGACTTTGTACTGAATGGCACTGTTGAGTGGCAGCTGATACCATTCAGGAATTGGAGTAGTGTAAACTGATATTTATGTACTCAATTTTTTAATCAAGTTCAGTGAAAAATAAACACACAGATAAAATGCTAGTTTCAGTCAGACTTGTTCAAGATAAACAAACATATTTGGACTTGTATTGTTATTTGTTGTTATTTTTTAGTTTGATTACATTTGCCCCAAAAATGGAGTGTCACTTTTATTCATTGTCATGTTCCAACAGAGGTAAAAGGCAAGTATGAACCATATATTTTGGCTGTACTTATAGTAAACAAGTTGGAGTAAAAAATCTTTGAGGCATAATTACATGCAGTGTTATAGTATTTGACGCTCCAATGCACGTCTAATAGACCTAGAAACACAAGCTGAGTAACAAAGAAATAAACACCATACAAGGATGAAAAGCAAATGTATCCAAGCATAATTCAATTTTGAAGAGTGTGGGCGGCCGCACTCTTCCCCCCGTCTGATCCACACACAGTGACAACAACCTGGAAATCTGGAGGTGATCATTACCAAGGCCTGAAGTCAAGGCCATTAGCTCCATTCCCCCCCCCCCAGGTGAATCATTGGTCATCTGTCAGGGGGGCCCAATGTCCAAGAGCTGTCATGGTGAAAGATGAAGGGGTCCTTGCACTTTCCAATGAGCCGTCCGTTGAGATGCCCACGACCAACGACCCATGAGCAGAGACACCTTTTATCAGTGAGAGCAATGGGACGATTGTGTCTCTGAGTGTGTGTGTGTGTGTAGTTGACCTGACCCTCTAAATACCCTTCCCCCTTTCTCTACAATCCATATCATCTCTTCTTTTCGGGGAAAAAAATGTGGGGATGGCTCAGAACATTTTCTTACTCCCTGATGACAAAAATGTAATTGGGCTCCTTTGTCTAGTTCAGGTTTGTGGTAGCACATCAGTAATTCACTCATCGCAGAAAAACAAGAATAGGAATGATGCAGATGATCAACCATGCTGGCCTTGTTGTACGCAAAAGGAAGGTGAACGTACAAACCCCAATTCAAACAGAGCTGAAACTTGTAAAGTGTTCATAAAAGGATTGAAGGCACTTGTAAATGAAGTATTGTAGTGAAGTAAAATCTTTTCCTTTCTTGACTTGGGTACACCTTGAGTTGCTAATCAGTACAATGTTTATGTTGTTGAGTATTAAACTTCAAAAAGCGTCATACATTTTCAATGGCAGACGGTCCAATGCTTTTACTGTTGAGCCATGCTGTTTCAAGACGCACAGAATGGGACTTGGTTTTGTCTTCCTAACATAAGCAAGGATGGCTCATAGAATTGTATTTGGATGTTGCCCTAAAACCTGTATGTTCCTGTTAGTATTAACGATACCTTCACGCCGTAGCAGGAACCCATGAATTGAGCACTTAAAACACAACCCCACACCATCACAGATGCTGCCTTTTGAACGTTGAATTAATAAGAATCTTTGATACTTTTCCTCTGTACCTAGGTGGACTTGACTAACATTAAACAACCATTCAACTTGAAATGAAGATTTTTAAGACCACAAAATACCTCCACTTTTCCAGGCTGGCACATCTCAGATGAGCCAGCCTGGAAATGTCGTTTACTGTCTTTTACTCTGCAGGGTAGATCCTCTGAGCCATCTTACATTTGTAGATGCAACAATTAACAATGTAAACTGACAAGGGATTTCTGAAGAGTTCCAAAGCCCACATAGTAGTTTCCATCATGGGATAATGAAGAGTTTTAATGCAGTGCTGCCTGAAGGGTCAAAGTTCACAGGCATTCAGTGTTGGACTTTGGCTCTGCTCCATAGAGTTGTAAAGAAATAAGTCCAAAAATGTGGAAGTGAGTTAACATTTTAGCACTTACTGTTCTATCGCATATGGAATTCTAGAATAGCTTTTAGGAACATTCTTGAAAAAGGTCAGTGGTGAATGCATGCATATGAAATTTTAATGTTTTATTTTGTAACATAAAATGCATCTGATGCTGCCCCACTTTTGAACTTTAAAGCATCAGTGTGTCTTTAAAAGGATGGTTGCTTAAGAACTAGGACTACTACTACTACTAATGGTTGGGGACCCCAACTTCTGATAGTTTTTTTATAAACAGTAATACATACATAACCACAGCCAGGGGCACCCACTCATTACTTCTCAAATAACTGCAATGGATGCAACATATATTACTTTAGGGATTTTCCCCATTGCCCCCTTATTTATTGTAAGTAATGCCAACACCAGAATCACATAAAGGAGGAATGTGCCCAGCTAATAGTGAGTACAGAAATATGGTGTTGAAGTTAGTCTAAGGTTCCCGAATTTCCTTTGAAAACTGGGGTTTCACAGTATATGAAAGCATAATAACCTCCAGCATGAGGTGGAAATAACTTGTACACAAACTGCCCCATCCTCTCTCATCTGGAATGACACTCCAGTTTTGCACTGGTCTCTATAGGATTCAAGCACCATGATTCTGTTGATCTCCCCCAGTCCTTCTATCTCCTTCTCCAATGTTTTCCTCCTCTTTTACCTTAAATCTTCAATACTTCTCTCTCATATTACTCCTCTTCTTATACTTTCTGATGTAATCTTGTCCTGTTTATTCCTGCCATCCAAATCTGAGATTAAGTCAGCTTTTCCCTGGTAGTGGTTTTACTTTATATCATTCTTTTCCTTTTGGACTGCTCCCTCCATCCTCCCTCCCCTGTGTACTATCTTCCTACCTTCCCTGTGCATCTCCCCTCATTCTTCATCCACCCCTTGTGCACCTCCATTTGCTCCTCTGTAGCGGTGTAGTGTGTAGCCGGTGCTGCGGTGCGCCCAGGGCAGAAAAGTAGGCCAGGATTACTCTTGCTGGCTTGTCCCCAGTGAAGCGTGCGTTGCATGTGTGTGTGTGCATCTGTATATTTGTGTGTGTAGGTGTGTGTTCAGGCCTGGGAGAGAGTGGGCATACGGACTGGCCAGCCAGCAGTCAGGGTAGAGTTGGGCATATGGAGCCTCAGTATTGGGCCAGCAGGTATTTTTCAACGTCTGCTCTCTTCTCCTTTGTTTAATATTTTCCTGCTTGTTGGCATCCTGGCTGCAGAAACCTGTTTGTGCTGCCAGCACAGACCTACACTATGATATAAGCTTAGAAAGAATATCACTTCTGTCAGCTGAACATCACGGTGTGTTCAGAACATCAAAAAAAATGCTTGGGTGTGTGATACTTTAGAATAATTTAAACAAGACCCTACTGTATTTTTTAAAAAAAAGTCTCTAAACTGGAAATGATAATACAAAAAGGAAACACTAAAACTTAGAGGGCCTAAAGTCATGAATATTTTATTTGTGGTATCAGTTAGAAAAAGAAAAAAAAAACTGTACCATGGGTCAAGAAAAGTTTACTGATTGTGACAAGGTATTATCCTGATATACTTATATTTTACTTTTTTCATTTGCTACTGTGTAGCACTTAATATCAATGTTGCAAGATTATGTAATGCAGATATTAAGACCTTAATATCTGCAACATTAAAATTGGTATCACATCTGTCAAATACGAAGATTGTACACATTTGTTGAATATAACATATTAAACAGAATTAGTATTGCCTAGTTGGACTTCTGGTAAATGGGGAAATACTTCATGAAGTCGCAGTTTGATGTTGTGTAGTCACTGCTGCTATTAGGCACTACATAACAGCACCACCAAAACAAGAGTCCTTTGTTTTTCCTTTAGAACACTTTTTAGGGGCTGAATAGTAACTTTTGCTTTCTATTGTTTTTTTTGTTTGTATGTTTTTGTTATTTAAGATATTTGGGACATTTTTGGCCTTTGTTGACAGGAGAAAGACAGTGCATGGGCTTGTAAAGGAGGAGTGAGAGTAGAGGAAGACATGTGCCAAATGAGCCTCAGGCAGGATTCAAACCCAGGCATCCCTCACAAGGCAAAAGCCCTGATATGGTAGGTGCATGGTTGCTACCCACTCCACTAAACTAGTAGTGACGGTAATCGGCAGTGATCCCATGATACAAAATCATCAGGATACTCTTGTCCCCCCCATTCAGTTTTATTGCAATTCTTAATATTTTTTGATATGCGAAGTATTGCATTACTTAATATCGCTATTACCTTACCTGCAGTGGCTAAACAGCACCATCATGTGGACTTAAAGAGTAATTGATTTACTTTATGTAGAACCAAAAGCTTTATTAAATGCTGGAAATTAATACATTAAAAAATACAGTATCAATGCCTGGTGGCCATGACTCGATACACTATCTTCACACCAAATATCACAACACAACAATACCTGATGCTGTGCCACTGTGCGTCATTACTGCTGCCACTGCTTATGTTTTGCTTGCCTTTGTCCATTTTTTTGTCTGTCTGTAAGCAAGATAACTCAAAAATTTCACACTTCTGAATACAAATGCAGATACAGGAACTTCTTAAAGATTTGCTGACATTGCGCAATATGGCAGTTTTCCACTTTTTGGCCAATAACTGTTTACAATGTCAGACATGCTTTGGTGGAAATTTGTGTTTTGGAGCACTTCATCAAACACTCTGATCTAGATAACTACAGAGATTCACACAAGTGCACACATAGAGAAGGACCCTCATTTTCAGTCCTCACAGCCTCTACCTTAATTGTTCCCTTAATTAGGTTGCAGAGCAGTGGTTATTGCTGCAGGGAAGAAGTGTACATACAGTTTGAGTGTGTGTATGTGTAATTTGTGTGGAAACAGGCATGTATGCAAGTGAGTATATGCATGTATTTCCACAGCCTTTCTATATTGCATGTTGAGCCTTGAGGAAGCTGAGCGCTGATGCATGAGCACCAGTAGCTCCATAGAGAGGGATCCATGCCAAATCACCAATTCCTCTGAACAGCAGTTATCAATGCTTATGCTACATTTATAACTCTTCATAGTCAACAACCTTGCAAAACTTACTCGATTTGCATCTGATACTAATCCTTTGGAAATTGTTTGGTCTTTTGCATCATTCAACAGGCAGAGTTAGGTTTTTAGGATATGGGATGATGATGGGGCAACATAAACAGCTAAAAGAGATGGAAGTGATTAAGGTTTTGCATCAAGGTGCCTGACTGGTTTCCTAATATAACATTTGTAGATTTTATATAAAAAGGAGGTATAGTAGACACAATGTCTCTGTGGTTGGTGGCTGATAGTTGCAGAAAGAGATATACACAGTTAGCCTTGAACATGACCAAACCGTTTTTACCTTCTTAAATGTTGTTTGTAAGCAGCCATTTGCCAATGGCATGAGTTGTATCTCTAGTTAGTGGATACTGCCTTACTGCCATGATGCTCTTATACCTGAATGTAAACCTACCACTGTAGATGGATAGCATCCTATAGAAGCAGAGCTTATGGCAGTACTGAGCACTTGATAATGGAGATATAGTTTTAAATAGCTTTGTCAAGTTTAAACCGGCATGTAAACCAGGGCAAAGCGACCAATAAGCAGCAAAGGCATGTTGATGTTAAATACAAATAAAACCAATGGCTGGTACAAATACTGCTAATGTTTGCAATTGAAAGCCATGATTGAAAGGTTTAGTACATATGTATCAGCACAAACCACAATGAGGAAGTCAGCAACATGTGAAAAAAAACTTGCAACACTATTCAGATGAGGACAAATGGTCAAAACCAGCAGAGGGGGCTCTGTTTCAATCTCTTTAAGGAAAATCAATACTTTTATGAATAAGATAAGATAAGATAAGATAAGATAAGATAGTCCTTTATTGATCCCCAAAGGGGAAATTCTGGTATTGCAGCAGAATAGTCTGGTATTGACAATTTCATGAGCGTCTTATCAAGATAGCAACTTGTAAGATGTGTTAAAAATAAGGGCCAGATAAACATGTTGTTGAACGTTAGTGAAGTGTTTTCCTCTCTTTATATTATGTCAACATAACCCCCTTATCGTATTTTATCCCACCACTGTAAGTCCACCACAGAGTCATTTGGAGCAATTCAGCTCCCTGGTGGAAATGTGATTAAAAGCAGAAAATGGCGCTCTGACCAGGTGAGAGCATTTAACACTGGGTAGCGTAGCTGTGCAGGTGAAAGTGCTTAGTGCTCTGTAATGCAAACTCTCATGGCCCCCTGCTTCTGCAGCTGTGCATAATTATAGCTTCTTTCGTTCGTTCTCTTTTTCTCTCTTTTGATTGCTTCCCTATGTGTGTGCTTATTAGTCAGGAAAAGGAAATGTCAAAGCATAAAGAAGTGCATGCTTTATCAATCTCTGTGCTCTGCAGCTATTGTTGTATTTTGTAATAATTAATCAAAGAAAAGTTATTATTAGAATCATTATCATCTAAAGTAACTCCTGAAAGTACTGCTCTGGTAATGGCGAAGACCACACTGAAAATAACACTTGATCAAAAGTTTAATAGATTCTGGTTTAAATCCTTCAAACAGTTAGTTTCTTATCATGTCTGTTCATCATCCCATTTATTTATTTTTTTTATTTAACCTTTATTTAACCAGGTAATATCCCATTGAGATCAGGATCTCATTGTTAAGGGCGACCTGGCCAAGACGTCAGCAGCACACGCCATAATAAATACAATTTCAAGAAAAAGTTTTAGGCAATATTTGAAACATTTTTGCTTTGTAAGTCCTCTGTATGGGAGCATCATACACGCATCTTTGGTGCATAACAGAGGGCAGAAGGTTGTGAAGGGGGTGGGGTTTGCCCTTCCCCTGCCTGTGGCTTTCTGCTGCCTAATTAACCATCATTTTATGCAAAGCCCAGGCTGCACTGATGGGGGATAAGCTACCCTTTGACTGGGTAAGGCAAGCGTGGCGGGTTCTAATCAGGGGGCCAGCAAGTGGGGCGGAAAACACCTGTTCTCTGTACAGGTGTACAGTCCAGCACATGGTTGCACTCTTGCCCTCCCTGCCGTCTCCCAATCTCTTTTCCCTTTCTCCTTCTCCTTTTACAGGATCGCTGACTGAAATTCCTGCACTCTGTTTGACTTGTGTATAATTTCAACCACTCTGTGCAGTCAGTAACCCGTTTTTTATGGCTTATGTTAAAAATAGATCCAAAACAGTAACACTGGTATATGGAATGGTAATTGATGGGTCTAGATATAGAGTTTAGGGCTTATTTATTTATTATTATCATCACCAAGGAGATTATGTTTTTGCTGGTGTTTGTTTGTCAGTCTATTTGTCCATTTGTCTGTTTTTTTTCTGTTAGCAAGATAACTCGGACAATAATGAACAGATTTTAAATACATTTTCATGGAATGTTGGCCATGGCACAAGGACGATTTTGGTGGTGATCCGAATGCAGGTCCTGCCTTTCTTAGGATTTGTTAACAATAATATTGCAAGTTGTCAGCATTTTTCCCTATAAGTTCTCAACAGATTTAGATGATACTTTTACCAAATGTTGGTCATGGCACAAGGAAGAAGTGATTACATTTTGGTGGTGATCCGAATCTGGATCACCACGTTTTTAAAGATTTCTTAACAGTATGAGATAGGGCAGTTTTCCACATTTTTGAAAAAGATTCATCTGACAATGTTGGGCCCGCCTTGACAGATGTTTGTGCTCTTGGAGGTTTATTTTTTATTTATTTATTTTTTTTATAAATATGATTGTAAGTTCAGTTAAGTAAAGCTAAGACATTGTTAAAAAAACATCTTGGAATTGGTGAATAAGTGGAACAACAAGAGATCCCCACATCCAGAACTATTGTCCCATAAAATATTAGGCCAGAAGTGGTGTCTGCAGTCGCTGAACTTCTCAAATACAGTGATGGGCAGTAAAGTCATTACAAAAAGCATTGTTAGTTGCTTAATTACATTTTCTGGTAGCTTTGTGGTAGCGTTGTTATTTTCTGAGTCAAATAGCTGTATTTAATTGCCTCCATCATATGGGAATAAGATTCATTTTTTTATCTGATCAAAATCATTTTTTTTAAAATGTATGTAAGTAATGAAATAAGAAAACAAGGTTTATTAATACGGACCTTACAGGAGCAGAACTGCACAGTGACAGAAATAGCCAAATTAAAGAGATGCAACAGAAAGAATTATAGCAGATATAGACATGCAGAGCAAACAGAACAGTCCAGCAAATACTTAGAAAATCATTGGTTTTATGTAATGATAATGATGCAAAAACAACAATAGTGATAATAAAAATGGAAGTAATTTTACTCATGTTGATTATTTTGATTATTTTCAATGTGAAAGTCACATGACCGCGCCCCCTCAGTACAGTCTGCGTTCACTTTCGCCAAGAGTGAAGGATGCACTGCCAACATGGAGGAGACAAGTGCCAATCAATCAGAGGACCTTGTAGCCAAGAAAAATGCCATCTCCGTTGTTTGGGCACATTTTGGATTCTGTGCAGAGGACATCGAGCAGAAAGAAGGTACGTGCTGCTAGAAGACTACAAACTCTGTCCTGAACTATACATACTAGAGAACCCTGAAGCCATCAACCACATGGTAAAACCTTTAGCTAACTGGGTCCAGACAAGCATCATGATTGGCAAACATAATAATGAGAAATTTGAAAGATGTGGTAGGCCCATTATTTCAGGAATGGGTCTTGGAACTGGGTAAAGTGGCAGCATTTGAGAAAATATCGTACAGTTTCATGAATGAGGTAGAGAAGTATAATGATAAATGGGGAAAATTTTTGCGATTTCACTCATTACACAGGATGTGACAGGCTCAGGTCCATTTTTTTTATTTTTATTTTTTTTTTAAATATTATTGCCATTATTATTTTCCTACTTCTCCATCGTCAGTTTTTATCCTCTTCATCTGTGTCAACCTATGTTTCAATGAATCATCTGTACTTTTTATGATTTCTTGATGTAGGTAGGATGATGTGGTGATGGCGCTTTACAAGTGAGCACATAGACATTATAATATGGACACTATTTCAGTGTTTAAGGATTATGATTCCTCACGTGACGGTGGTACAGTGGAAATTGGACAAACCTTTACACTGAAGTTTTTTCTTCAGTCACACCAACACTGCCTTGGGTCCTTTGTTTTGTTTTGTTGTACTTGTGTTTCTGTTGGTTCATTGTGCCCACCACTATTTGCTTGTTTATGGTAGGAGTGGTTGTTTTTGTATTGTTTAAACAAAATTGGAATAAAAACTTAAGTCATAAAAAAAAAATACTGCAGGAGAACTGTTTTGACAACCATCGGTAACACCACCAATTTGTTCCAGCATATCATAATTAATCGTTCATTAAGCATTATCGAGGTAAGAGCTTCAATAAATCATAATACTGGGATCAGGTAATATCGCACAGCTTTAATACTAATGCAGATGTAAGTGAAATAGATGAAAATAGCTTGGATGTAGTGAGTTAATTTTGTAATGTTGTTGTAACTTGGCTTGCTACTTTTTACCAGGATGTAGCTTTGCTTAGTGAACTGATTTTTTTTCATGAGTAACTGGTACTTAAGCTTATTACAATTTACAAGTAGCCTGCTAATCACTTCCCAAATATGAGACTGTGGACTGATGTAATTTAATCACTGCACAAAAAAATATCAACAAATGATGAGTAAACCTGTGTGGGCATGATGATCATATACCCCAAATCATAAGTTGGGTTTATAAGATGAGTTGTGCACTGTTTTGGTTTTTATTGATTACAGTTCCAAATCTGGTTCTGATGTTGATTTTGGTTATCTGTTCTTCGTTTTGATTCCAAACTTTTGGGGAAGGTAAAATATCATGAATACTTCAAAAATCAATACCTGCCAACAAGAGTACATGGTAACTGGTGTTTACCAGCTTTTGGTGAGTATCATGTCATTGTCTGGAAGGTTTGAACAGCCAAAATGTCAGCAGTGGAAGTACACCCATAGACAGACAAATTAAAAGTGAATGACTACAGCCCATTTTGTTATAAAAAGAGAAATCGCCAAGAGAACTTCAATATAAATGAAAAGTTTTTCAAAGTTGGACAGGAGGCTCTTGTGCTTCAGCCACTCCACAGGTCATGGTTGGTGCTCTCAGAACTCAACCAAAACATATGAAGAACACTTCAATGGATTCACTTATAAAGAAAAATCCCAAAGAAACAACTGGAGCATATGATTCAGTTCAGAGGTTTTACTCAGGTCCAAAGGACTTACCTTTGGATGTGCACAGCTTCTTCAACAGGTTTGACTCAGATGAAGTCGCAGGGCGCATTGAGATATTAGTCCTTTTGCACCTAAAGTTACTCACATGCTCCAGTGATGTCCTTAGAATTGCCTTTATTTGGAAATCTAAGTGTTTAAAGAATAGCAGCAGCAGCTCATGCTGGTTTTTGATCCTTTAACACTCTTCTAAGGGACAAAACTCAAACTGAAAATTTACACTGGTGTGTTTGATGTATTTGAGGTCTGCAATTTACAACAGTCCAAAATCTGTTTACCTTCAGCCTCAGCTATCACCAGAGCAGATGAAGTAAAAAAACTTCGTAGTGATGATGGCTGATGGATGTTTCCAATGGTTTGCTCTTTGCTCTGTAGTTTGGGTGCAGAGGGACTCTTTATGACCCTATTTTATTTTGGGAGCCTTTGAAGTCGATTATAAGTGCAGTTTTATATCAGAAGGTAGCTTTCTTAATGTCTACCAAAAACTTTTGGACAAACACTTTTAATTATGTCGCACTAACTTCCTCTAGAAGACACAGAAACAAAATAACACGAGAGTCACTAGCAGGGAGATTTACAGAGTGACAGCAAACAAGGCTTTTTGTTTGTCTGTGGTTAGGTCAATATTTCAGCAAACTTTTTAATGACCAGATAAATGTAGACTATTGATTATGTCTGTGAAAGGGGTTAAGTCTAGCTGTAAAGACTGGTATAATCAATATTAATAATTAATAGTAGTTCCCTTTTTCATTACTTAGGTTTTGGTGATATTACTGCAAAATTTATTAAATTTTAGGCTGATTTAAAACTTTTAGGCTTATTTGATAGTTAAGAGTCAGTAAAATAAATAAATACCTTAAGTATAGATTTTAAAGTTCTTTTTTCTCTCTTGATATCAGGACAGGACATTATTATTCTCAGATAAGGTGTGCTCTGCTCTCACGTCGACACCATCAATCCTGAATTTGCTTCCTCTGCTCCTTTGTCTTCATTGGAAACAGCCTGCATCTTCCTCCTCACTGAAGGAAGCAGTGCATGGATAATATGGTTACGCCGTTACTGATGCATAAAGCTGCGTGTCTGGTTCTTGTCAAGACCTTGCCACCAAAGTCAATTTGCCCGTGCCCTGGCAGAATGTAATATTTCTCTAATCAGATCAACACGGAAATTACGTCGGTGGACTGTATTGATACGAGAGGAAATAATTAAACTTGGGGCTCCAGGAATAATTTCACCCTCTGAGCATTACTGTAAAGCCCATAAAGAAAAAAAGCCACAAATCTGCCCTCTCCTCCCTCCTCTGCAGGAAGAGATAAAGCGGAAACCAGGAACGCAGATAGATGGATGAGATTTTGTTTACTTGACCTCTGTTTTCCCTCTAGTCTTTCAGCAGGTTCTCTCACCCATCGTACAGTAAGATGACCAAAAATAACTATAGGCTTTAACTTCAGGATGTCACTGTAAGGTTACAATTATACACAACAAGTAAAACAAGTGTATGAATTTTGCAGTCTCCTGCGAGAGGACACAAATATTCAAATGATAAGTTGTGTAAATAATCTACCTCTTACTCCTTGTAAGTTGCAAACTGTGATGCTGAAATGAGCCTCACCATACTTCTTTAATGGCTCTTATTCAGTCTCACTGAGGGAAAAAATGGCCCTGCATGGGTTGCCACCTCTACTTCACTTTGTCATCATATCTGTGTCCAAGGATGATACCAGGAGGGGGCAACAAGTCCTTCAGTTAGAAGGGTGACCAGTGACATTAAACCATATTCCCTATAGAGTTGCTATTTAACAAAGTGCTCAGATTGAAAAATATCTACCCAAGATAAATGTAATCTTTGCCTGAGGCATCATCTTGATTTCCTGTTTTTCTGTTCTGTTAAAGACAAGTTAAGAAGTATGCAAAATGTTATTCAGAACATAAGCAGTTATGCAGGCTTTGCAAAAAAATGATGTCATGTTCTTGCAAGAGGCAGTCTGCACAATTGCGCTGACAGAATTGAGAAAGTATTAAAACCAGGCAGGGGACAAAAGTGTGGCTTGATTTTACACAAAATGACAGCACCCTTGACATGCACAGTACCTGTGGATGTGTTATTTTAGGTAAGGGCAGAAACACCAGCAGAATGATGAAGCATTAGTTGACTGAGCACAGCATAAAATATCAGCTAAGGATTGCACCAGCTTTGGGTAAGTTCTTACTTACAACAGACTTTACACTCTACTTGCTATTGAGATATTACATCACCTGAGATATTTTCAACATAAGCACAAGTTATATTTAAAATCTTACACCGACCTTCTAGTCCTGTGCTCTGTAAAATATGGTTGTCATACTGTATTGTTTATAACGGTGGGGTAGCTCGAAGGATGATGTGGATCAGAGGTCTAAAGTTGCGTTCATGCCGAACGCGACCTGGGCGACCACTCTCCATGTAAAGTCAATGTACAGCTGCGATGGGGTGGGGCCAGCCCCCACGCGGTGCGATGGACGCGACCTGGGCGACTTGGTTGGATTACCGGGTCGCTTTGGATGCATTACCAGGTCATGCTGCTCGGTCATCGAAGTTGAAAAATTTTAACTTTAACGTTTCGTGTGGCTGTGCCGCGACTGTCAATCAGCATTGTGTGTGTGTGTGTGTGTGTGTGTGTGTGTGTGTGTGTGTGTGTGTGTGTGTGTGTGTATGTGTTTGTGGATGGGGGTGTGTGTGCGTGTGTGTGCGTGTCTACTTTGCAGTGGATGTATGCCGGAAAAGATGGAAAGGTTTGTGAGATGTTATATATGAGGCGAAAACAGGAAGGAAGGGGGAAGAAGCAGGTCAGCGGGAGGGCCAGTGAAGAAGTTATAACTGAACCTCGCTTAACGTTGGGCTGGAGACACAGACGACACCCGTGACAGTTTACAACGAACGTTTTTAGTTCAGCTCACATTAGAGTGACAATCCATGGCTGTGTGGGAACATTAGTTAGTGAGTACCATTACATTAGTTTCGCCTTATTTAACAGAAGTAGTGGTTCCTATGCATACGAGTATGATTTAATTGTAGTGAAACTCGAGCAGGCATGATGTCACTAAGTGATGCAGCGGTGACAAAATGAGCTATTTTATTGACGCAAGGCGACTTGGGTGAGCGATGCGATCTTGCTCTCCACCTCACGTTCCGTGTGAACGCGCCTTTAGAGGCTGTTTACTACCAGCAGTGTGTTCTCCTTGACAGATCACACACCTCAGAGATATGTGATGACTTCTTTGCTCACTCTTGTTTTCCTTCATTGGAGATAGATAAAGCTGTTGAGCAAAAACGCACCATGAAATTTTCTCATGGTGTTGGCAATTTTACTGCATGTTGTCAATGTTTTTATATCACTGTCTGTGGATTAAGGCTGTAGTTAAATCCATATCATTGTATTTTGACACCATTTGCATACATTATCATTATACATTATAGTGCTTGAGGCAGTGCCTTTTTTTTTAACCAAGCAATCGACAGCTAACCTTGTCCAGTCATCATAATCAAAACTCATGTCACTGACATCAACATTATATTATATTATGAATCAACGTACTCATTGCTGAGCTTTTCATATAGCATTACCATATATTGATTAACAGTTGCGACCCAGAGGGACCCAGACCCAGGCCTCACTCGTGGTCTTCTGTAGTATTAATTAGAATCCAAGAGACCAACACTTATCAGACCCCCCTCAGCACCTCAATTGGCTTTGGTAAAGACCTGTTTGCATTGTGTTAGGGTGACTGCAGCTACAGAGACACTCAGATGCACTTGATACCACTTGTTAATAAATGAAGATTAAGCGCAAGCAAGAGTAAAACACAATACAGCTTGATCAGGCTCTCGGATGGAGAATTAATTCACTGTTCTCTTGAATGAGCAATCCTCCTGGTCTGTAATTACTTAAGTTCCTTTTTGGGTTAATTATGGTCATTAGCATTATGTGTTCTAAGTGAGGGGCCTAATTTTGAAAGGAGTGGTTGGGGATTAAATGGAGAGGAGAAAAAAACCCTCATGAGCCTCTGAAATGAACAGATCATTTGGTTTTGAGGGGCGGAAATTGATAGAAACAGCAGGGAAACAGCTGAGGAGGGAACAATTATTGTAATGGTGCGACAAACGCAGATGCTGCAAATTAGATTTAGTTTCGCAAAGGTGGTCCCCTACCTGATACTACTGGGAGGCTCGAACTGGTGAGAGTGTGTTTGAGAGGGAATCTTAACTCCTGAAAGTGGAAACATGTAGTCTAATCATTGCGGCGCTTATCAAAACAAGCTGCCATCAAGGAAATCTAACAAAATACACAACAATGTTTGAATGCACAAAGAAGGCATATGGGATGTAGAAAAGGAACTCAAAAGAATAGAAGACCAAATGACCATTACTTAATAAAAATTTCCACACTTTAAAAATCTGTATTTAACCTAAAATTTCAGTCCAGGAATGTCACACCACAGGACAACAAATTTGTACATTTTTGCAGTAGTTAGGAAAAGAGTAAAACTGAAAACAACAATGAACACTTAAGAGCCTCCACATAGGAGGTATTGTTTATCTAAATCAATTTCATTAATAAAATATTCCATTTGAATTCATATACTGTGTCTATCCATTGAACACAGGTTTCTTTGGCAAAATATATAAATCCCAAATGTTCAAAATTATGATTACCAGTGACCAAAATAGACACTTATTAAATTTTGCTGAGGGCATTTATTGACCGACTTATTCTTTCTTTCTGTGGTTTATGAAAATTCAAAATGTTTGAACCTACTGATAACAGTTACACCATCAAACAAGACTGAAGTAAGTGTAACTAAAACAGCAGTTTTCAGATCAATAGAATTGTATCAAACAAATATTTTGGATGAAAGAAACACTAATTATATCCAATTTAGCATTTGTATACAGTGATGGTACTCTGCAAAATAAGTAACCCTGATAAGATTTACGAAATAACATTTAACTCATTAGTTTTTCTAGTGTCATTTGGAAAACACACACATACACACACCCTGAAGTGCCTAACAGTGAAACAAGCTGTTTGAAAAAACAAAAAACAAAAAAAAAACCTGAAGATGCAAACAAATTGTATACTGTAATTTTGAAATACTCAAAAATGCCACAGAAAAAAATTAAATGTTGTAAGGAAGTAATGTTGCACTTTGACATCTATTTTATGATTTTATGATGAGCTCCTATTGAAGGAGTCATATCACACCTCTTTCCAACAGAATAAGTTGAAGTCTGTAAATAAAACAGCTGTGCGGTGCTTCAGTCAAAATACAGTATGGCAATGGTCCCCATACCATACTGGTATCAGGCCACAGATCACTTGATCTGGGCCGAAGAGAAATAAAGCAAAAAAGGGTGGGGACCACTGAATATGGATCATTTGCCAGAGGAGCCTTTCAGTTAGCCAGCATTAAACATCCTTTCTCAGGACAGTTTTGTGTCTGTGTCTCTGTAAATGTAATGGACCTTGCCCCTCTCAGGATGTGCTGACTTGCATGCAGTTGTCCACTTTCATGGCTTTGACTGGAGATCTATGGTTTAATGAGGGCACTGACATGACTGTCAGTTCCTGAGGCAGGAGCCCTGTGATCAGAAGAATAAGACCAAATGTAATTATTTAAATGAGTAAAAAAGTACCATAGCTGTCTTTCACGTTTTTTATGGTGTCTTTTTAGATGAAATATAGTAATTGTCAAATGGATAGACAAACCTTTAAAGAGACAATCTTACATTTTACTTTTACTCAGCCCCATCTTTAACAGAAAAAAACAAAGATTTGCAAATAGTGGATCAGTGATGTCAGACACTCCACTGATCAAAAACACAGCTAAGCAGACTTCTCCTTATCCTGACTCTTTATATTAACTTCTACAGAATATTGCCACCCTTATATTTTCCCCGAGAAACTTTGACCGAAAATGGCAGCTGATCTTTATCCTATCAGTAAACATCATACACAGACGATGTCAGGTTATTACACATGTTTTGATGATGAATAATTATTTGTTCCTCATTATCCAAACAGCCAAATGATTGATCCAAACACATCAAAAATACACAACACCGCCCATATATCTATAGATTTTTTCCTGGTTGTGGTGTAAGTTGAAAGACTCTCTTACATACATACATACATGAAAATACATTATTATGCAGATTTTGCAGTTTTTAGTGAAACAGGTGCTGTATATTCAACCAGAGACTCAACATAAAGTTTACATCAATATCTCCATTTTAGATTCCATAGCATGTAAATGTGTGTCGTCTTGTAGAAATTAAAATAAAAAGCCTGTGCCGCAGCTCCAGACAGTGGTCTCCCCTAACTTAAGGGTGCTAGATACATTTTTACACATCAAACCTGAAACATCTTAATATGCACCTGTAACTCAAAGTAGCTCTGTTTAGGCTTTCCTGATATTAAAGATATAGTAATCTTTGTACAAACAGAAGATGAAGTAGAGCCTGTAGTGTACAATGAAAACATGGTTGCAAGGGTTGGGAGGATGAAGGCTTGTTTGGCTCCCTGGTTTCTCCTCTGCAGAGCAGCCCAGCGTGAGGAAAAGCTTGTTAAAACCCTAATAGTAGCTATCAAAGGCTATTGATTATCTTTCCCGCCCTGTTTGGGTGACAAAGTGAGCATTAGCTGGAGCCACAGAGAGCTTTTTAAGACACATTTTCCTCTGGGGCCGCCCACTCCCCTGGGCTGTCCGCTGCAGAGATCACACGCACTAACGTACACACACACACACACACACACACACACACACACACACACACACACACACACACCACAAACACATGGGCTGCACATGCACACATAGTTGTGTGTCTTTCTCAAAGCTAACACACTGCTATCCTTTCACCCTCGTGCCACCAGATAATCCATTTTACAGCCAAGGATCAAACACTGAGCCCTCTGGCTGTGTGCTGCATGGACTACTGTAATACACATCCATACACACACATAAATTTAAACCACCTTGCACACACAGTCCTAAGTTCTCATAAAAATTGCTTATATTTGCTTTATGCACTTAATTTGCTCTTTTTCTGTAATGTATAAGGAACATTGTCCTTGTAGAACCAAAAAGGGACACTGAACTCATACAAAGTACAATGAAACTCTCTTGTAGCTCCTGACCAATGATGATCACTGCATATCCAATGAGCTCCCTCTCCTCTCTGTCCTGTTTTAAGTGCATTTTCCCTGCTGTGGTGTCGGAATACTCTGGGAAAAGTAGTTAAGTATGGTAGAAACAGGAGAGAGGTTATGTGAGGCAAGTTATACATAAGGCATTATAACAACCAAATTAATGGATGTCTGTTGAAATATTCACAAGATTAACCCCTAAATTTCAGGCAGGCTAAATGGAAATTCAGAAACCCTGAAATGGTGTTTGTGTCTTTTTCGCTTGGCTGAACAGCTCCATTGTTTGCAGACCTGTAGATGTCAGGCTGATTTTTACACTGTTTTTTTCTTTGCATGACTTTGTTTGTCAAGAATTTTGGCTCCATTAAAAGTGTGAAATGGAAGCAAGGCTGTTTTCATTGCTGTGAAACAAAGACAACATGAAAAATATTTAAGAACTGGTCTTTTCTTAGATTATCGTGAGAGAAAAACTTGTCTTTTTGCTCTGGACTACAGTTAATTGAATCTTAAAAAAACAAACTCCACCTCTTGTAGTAATAGAATTAACAGGCCACATAGATTACTGTTTTTCAACAAGTTTACACTAGTTTCAGATATTCCCAGCACATATTTTGCACAATAGCAGGAGAAATTAAAGCTACATTTTGTGCAAGGAGTCATCGTCCCGTGACATCCCTTTGGGTTGTTATTTCTGTCCAGCTCCTCTCCTTACCAGTTTGATTTATATAATGTACAGATTAATGCTGTATAGACACTCATGTTTATCCAGATATCAACAAGTCGATCGTCAGTTTCCAACATTCGTCTAGCTTTGTACTTTGCCTCTACTCTCTTTACCATGGCTATTTTAGCTCCCTGTTGGCCTTGTTTTTGTCAAAACACAGAAGACATGCTCTGCTGTCCTTGGTGGACCCCACGCACGAGGATCATAATATTAAACACATTTGATATGTATGGTTTCAATTCAGGGCGACTCTTACCACACTTGGCACGACAGAATAATCAGTTGAGATAAGATCTGTGGGACCACCAGATAATTGAGCCTTTACTGACCTTGGTCAGAAGTAGGGATCAAAGGTGAATATCCGACCGATTATCTTGTAGTGTTGTACCCTGCTTACGTAACCCCAATGACTCTCCCAACAAGTAACTTGATCATTGAACTCACCTACGGAAACTTCAGAATTTCAGCAAGGAATGAAAGGAGTTTTTTGATGGGGAATTTTTGTTGAAACCTATACTGACAGTCTGAAGGCTCTGACTTCATAACATGCATGCTGGAATAAAAACACACTTGCATCACAGGTGTCAAGCAAGTAAAATGCATCCATTGTGAAACCACCATCAGTGAGCTTTGTCTGGCCATGCCACTGTTAAGAAGGACATGTGGCATTAGCTTTCCAGGGTTGTGCTCTAATGTTAACAGTTGCTGCACAGACATGCCTAGACATGTTACCTCGGGGGAGTTGCCTTAAGGCTGAAAAACACATGGCTAAAGAAATGTCCTCTCTGGTAGAGGTGGGAGGTCCCCTAATGACATCATCAGGTGAAAATTTTAAACAGACTCTTCATTTTGAAATGTGGAAAAAGTGAATAATAAGAGAGGTTAGGGCCATGGCATTAAAAAATAAATTTTGCATTATAATGAACTTTTAATTGTTGGGTCTTGCACTTCAGCCTCTGGCTACTTGCACACATAGCATTTTGGTACATTTAGGCAATTCTTGTGAAACAATAGCTTTTTGTTTTAGATACCTTGGTTTTATAAGTCCATAATAACCCAATGGGGTTAGGTTGTGTAGCAGCAGAATCAGATAGCACAAACACAGAGGTTTTATTTGATTTGAATAAAAGCAAGGGAGGGCTGCATGGCTGTGCTGTTGCCTCATAGTAAAAAAGTAGTTTGTTTAAATCTTGGTCATGGTCTTTCTGTCCGGCGTTGCTTTGTGCTCTTTCCTATTCACGCATGGGTTATCTTCAGGTACTTTGGCTTCCTCCCATGGAACAAAAGCATGCTCATTATTTTTGATGGTAATTCTAAATTGCCTGTTAATGTGAGTTTGAGAATGCCTGTTTTTTTGCCTTTTTATGTTAGCCCTGTAATTTTCTAGCGACCACTTCAAAATGTACCTCGCCTCTTGCACAATGATAGCTGGGATAGGATGCAGCCCCCAAAAGGGAAAAATGGTAGAGATAGTGAATAGATGGAATTTAAAGAGAAGTTTTTTGTATATCATGTCTGGTGTTTGTGTTTATAAAGCTTTATAAACCACATTCTTGCTCATGTTTCCTTTTTTAATGTATTACTGTGTATTTCAGAGAATTTTAGACTCCTTGTGAAATTTACTTTAAAGCCTTCGGAACATAAAGACTGTATATCTTGGTAACATCACATGACCTAAATGTTTTTATTTTTACTGTATGTGTTGGTGGGAATCAACGATCTGTGTGGAACAGGCATCACCAAACCCACTGTAGCGTGACACTGTAGATGTATTTAGTAGCTTAGTAAGAGGATATTCAATTTATTCATGATGCAAACCACAGAGTCGATCTGTGACTGTGTATGTGTGAGTTTGTGACTGTGCATGGAGAGTGTGGAGTGAACCGTGAAATGAAAACACCCTATAACCATTCCACTGCATCTCTCAATTAGGACATCATCTATGCAGAGCTAGTGTTCATGAGTGGCTTCTTCTTCTTTATTTACAGTTACACACTGCAGTGCAGACAATTGGGGCACTGAGGAGGGGGAAAGATTTTGCCAAAGATCCAGGAGGGAACAAATAAAAACCAACATGTATGGTAGAAGCTGCTGCATGTGTCCTTTACAACTTGTGAGATTAAAACTTTCTGTGGTTAATAGTTAATATCAACGGCCAGGATGTCTGGGCATGCTGTATGTGCTACACAAAATCCCTCACAAAGACGAATCCCCTGAAACTTTTTCAGCTCAACACAGTGCAGCATCACTGTAGGACTCATGTCTTATTAAACACTTGTTCTCACATGCCCAACATCCATTTTGTGTCCCTGTCCAGAGTTTATCTTGAAACCTACAAACTTTTCTGTGTTCAGAAACTTTAGGTCTTAGAGTTCACTTGAAAAAAAAAGGAACTTAAAACTTTTCTTCCATATTAGATCCAAATGTAAGTAGGTAGATAGCTGTAAAGGTAAAAAGGGACATATGTAGCTATAATAATGGATAGATAGATGGTTGGATTGCATTATAGATAAATGGCTTAAAAAGTCAATGAATTAATATACAGAGAGATGGGTAGCTGCATTACCAAATTTGTGCTGACCTTGCTTTGACTAATGGATTGAGGGTAAGCTGTATAGATGAACAGGTGACTATTTGGGTAGGTGTAGGTGTATAAGGGCTGTATTGACGAACTGGTGGCTATATAGATGGATGGATGGCTACAAAAAAGAGATGGTCGCTATTTGATGGATGGTTGCTGGACTAGTTGCCAAATAGACTGACGGGTAGTTGGATGGGTGGCTGTATACAGTGACAGGTGATTATATGAATGAATGGGCTGCTACATAGATAGATGGGTGTCTGTACAGAAGGATGTTTTTCTATATAGATGGACCGGTAGCTTTATAGATCACTGTTGGCTATATAGATGGATATGACTAGATGGGTAGCACTTAGATAGATAAATAGGTGACTGTGCAGATGGATGGTGGCTATATGGATGGACAAGGGGCTATTGAAATGGACAAAGTACCATGTAGATGGACAGGTGGCTATATGAATAGATTAGAGTAAGCTAAGAAAATAGTGCAATTGATTACTCACTTTTTGCGCAAGGACTCAAAGCCTCACCATCATGTGGAAAACAAGGGCTTTATTTATGTGCTGGTTGGAGCACAGGTGTGTGCTTCCCTCTCTATTTCACCTACACAGCAGCACTGAAGCTCTACAGAGCAGTGAAGCTAAATGCTGAGGAGAGGCTGAGCACAGAAGAGTGGGTTGCAGTAACTTGTGATATTTGGACATTAGTTTGAGTTTTAATCACAGTTTTACTAAATCTTCTAGGATTCAGTGTTTTTTTTTCTTTTTGGATGTAAATGCAGACAATAAAATGTTTAAATTTGCAATGTATTGCAAATGGTAAACTGTGCAATGCTCAGCATATAAGTAAAATACTAAGAGTTGCAATATAATCAAATCAGACTCAAGTATTGTGATAATATCACATTGTGGGGGCACTGGTGATTAGTGAAGTTGGTGAAATATTAAAAGCTTAGGCAAACTGACAGCAAATCGGGCTTTCAAAGGGCAGATAGATGGTGGATGACAATGTTTTCAGAGAAGTAAGGACCCCGGGGGTTTATTTAATCTTTTTAAGCATTGTGTTGTTTTGTCAGTGATCTAAAATCAGGATGATGCTGTTTCATAAAGTGCTCAAGGCTCAACATGCTCTTTAATCAGATCTCTCTTTTTCTTACTCGACCTATGACATCTTGTAGCAAAAACATTAACACTTAATGATATATTAGATTTTACCATGACATAAGTTCTGCACCTACAAAAAACAGCATGACTTGTTTGTTACAAGCTGTGTTGTGTGCTTGAAGTGCAGAGATTCTGTGTGACTAAAAATTCTTAAGTAATTTTTATTTTACGGACACCTGTCTGATGAGTAGGAGAAAACACACTTACCGGTAAGTGGCTGTGATGATCAGTGCATAGGTAGGGGTGGGCAGTATGACCATCATTTACTACAACATTAAAAATATTCAACAAGACCAAAAACACAGGGCAACAAGAACAAAAACCTTCCAGACATTTCAACAAACATCAGTTCCTATGGTTTTATGAGTGTGACTCCTTATGTAAATATATAAAATACAAAATAGTACAGTGAAATGACAGAGGCCATTACCTGTTGGATGTGATGCATATAAAGACAATAATCAATACTCTAATGTGAATCTGAGCCTGACTTTGCTCAGGAAGTGGACTTGGTGAACTTTTTAAATTCGAAGTGTTTTATTTCTCTCATTTACAAAACTTTCTGCACAGTGATTACAAATCTGTGTTCAAGTTTTATGAGTCTGCAGGCACAGATAAACCAGTTAGAAGGTAGAGATGAGGGGCTCTAATTTCCTGGCGCAACTCAGGGTGGTGCAGGGTGGCGAAGCCTGGCGCACCCCCGCAGTGGTAATTTTGTCCGGCGCACCGCCGTGCACAGCCAATTTGGCAATTTGGTAGACTGGCTGCGCCGAGATGGGTGTGACGGCGCACCAGGGGGAGGTGTCCACAGATTCAGCTTGGCGCAGTGACAATTTCGTGCCAAAAAAAACGCGCGGAAGGTGCGCTGAAAGCCCGCCATCTCCAACCTGGTCTATTCTCGGCGCAGGAGAGGCGCACTCGGGGCAGTGGTAATTTGGCTGACAGGCGCACAGAGCGCACGCGTCACCAAAACCTCACAGCCAGGTATCCAGAGTGTCAGGCATATTTCAATGCAATAAACAATCACAGCAACCACTATTTAACGTAACCCTCTGAACCAGCACATACATTTGTATCTATATTAATTGTCCCGTCACATCTGATGTCAGATCAGAGACGTTTGTCATAACTAACCAGTTCATATCTCTCAAGCCAGCCACTAACAAGTTCACATCATCCGATACGGAGTATCCGGCTTCTCTCATCTCATGAAATTCAAAAGAAAAGAAAAAAGAGAGAGACGCTTGCTGAATAAATGTAAGTCACTCTGTGTCTTAAGGATTTACCTGTGATTGCCCATATTTCTCTGTTTTAATCTTTATTCCTAACGTGAGCTAAAGAGATGGAGTACCTACATTATTGCAAGGAGGATGAGGAGGAGATATAATTTCACCTAAGGTTCTGCCATTTGGCGATGACAGACCAGGAATGCACGTGGATCACAAGCATGATGAATGGATTAGCCTGCTGTTGTGTTTAAATGTAATTATCACTTAATTTTGTACTCCTATTATGACACAGGAACAGATAAGCTATATCTGTCCCACGAGGTGGTGCACACGGTGACGCGCATCGTGGCTCCGTTGCGCGGCCCGGTGGTCCCTGCGCTCACCCAGTTGCTGTAAAAGTGACAGCGGCTCTGACCATCTTCGCCACCAAGGTGAAATTGTCACTGCGCATCGCCCGCGGCACATTTAAAGGCAAGGAGAGCTGTTCATTTGATTGGTGAAGATCACACTCGGCTGGGTTAAACCCACTCACGCCTTCTCTCCTCCCTCTCTGCTATGTGCGCCGGTAGGAGAGATGGAGGCGTGGGTGCGCCTGCCTGCGCCTTGTCTACGAAATTAGAGGCCAAGAAGTTATCCAGACTTATTTGCTATCTTTTTTTTAAAGTATATTTTTTGGTCACTCTATGCTTTTATTGATAGAAGAAGGACAGTGGACAGAAAGGAGGAAGGAGGTGAAACATCCTGCAATATAGAGAGAAAACATTTTTTAAGGAAAGGGAAAGCCTGATGTTTTGTGTCCCATTATTTAGTTTTAAAGGTTAAGAGTTTAGAACTTTCAAAGCAGTCATAAGGTTGTGCTCTCTTTAGAGTTGTGCTGGAAGTTATTGTTGGGGAACATATTAAAATATACTGAGTAAAATGAAAATCCTGATAACATTGCACTTTTCCAACTAAGACTTATTTCTCCAGTGATGTCAGAAAGCAGTTGTTGTGGCAGGTTGCTGCTCATGGATGCTAGGCTTTTTTAACTAAACAGTGTTTGCCACATTAACACAACAAATCAAGCATTTTCTGGGGTTAATGAGTTTTTAGATTCTCCAGGCAAAAATATTGAAGCCATAAAGTAAGAGTGTCACTAGCTCATATGGAGAGACTCTTTGGAGCTAAATTTTGGCCGCTGAGCATCTGGTTTATACACTCTGTGAACCACCTTCTGCAGGGAGAAGACTTTAGACTCCCAAAAGACAGCTTTAAACTCAGAACCATCCTGGGATCAACAAAAAGAACTGGTCCATACTGGCCCTTCATCATCCATTAGGCAGTGAGGGAGTGGGGCTGTAAACATTGCCAAGTCCAGGTGTTGACGTGCTCCATAAATTCCAGCTGAGAATGTAGTAGTGCATTCAGACCTCCTTAGAAATGCAGGGCCACTCTATTCCTCTGATATTTTATACATGAAGTGAGCCATTTACAGTCTGATGAGCAAGTCTGGCTTATTAATGATATGGCCGTGCTCTTAGGGTGTCGGGCGCCAAGCAAATACTCATGTAAAATTAAACACGATTTGTTTACATAGCCGTGCAAATCAGACCACTCTGCGGCTTTGTTGCACAGCCAGATCAGAGGCAAAGCACCATTTTCATTTAGTTATGAGACACTTTACTGGACCTAACACAGTTTAAGGAAAAAGCAGTCTGAACTCTGAACACATTTGTATGTGCTGTGAGTGTGATTCCTCTGTGAGTTTTTTTGGCTTACTCGTGCAAAATGAATGATGTCATAAGTTTAGCAAGTCCTGACAAGACTAGAAGGCTGAATTATTCAATGATGGCTCCACTTTTGTGGAATTATTTTAAGTATTATAATTGCAGTGGGTCGGTCTCAGCCTGTTGACGGAGGGGGAGAGGGGCCCTGTTGGGAGCGATCAGCATCAGTCAATGGTATCAAGTTACCGTGAGCACACCAAAATACTTCCCTAATGATGGCAAAAATGAAGGGAAAGCATTGACTGGAGCTCAGGCCAGACAGAAGGCAATATTTCTTTACATGCTAAGGCCTGTGTAGATGGTTCTCACGTGGGCCTGTAAGATGCAAGCACAGAAAAAAAGCAAGGCACCTTAGCATACAGCCTCCCTACTGTGATTGTACTGACTGCTGACTTGGCACCTTTCTGCTATATTTATCAGCATATAGTTAAGCTAATTAATAAAAAAAACATTACATTTTCTCCCATGCAAAACTGAAAAAAAAAACAGATAATGTCAGGTAATTTTAAGGATGATTAAAAACTGTTATGGTTAAAAGCTTAGGTTGAGAAAAGGTTCCATTACATATGTGTCAATTATTTATACATCTTAACATGATAGATTTCTGCTTTCATCTAACATTATATAAAATAAAGGTTGTGTATTCTACTTATAATCTAGGACCAACAAATACCCAGAGATTTGCTCCTGGTTGCCTTATTTTTCAGAAAGAGATGAACTTGCCTAGTGGTTATTTTTTTATAAGCTTCAACAAAGAGCAATAGTCTAGTTAAAGTTTAACAGTCTCATAAAAGAGTTTAGGATTTTTTAGATTCTTTTGGAATATTACTGCCATGTGAACAAAATTAGGATTTTAAGTGGCATACTTTACCACGGATGACTGTGGATTAAGATTAAATAAACAAAACAAAACAAAACACGGCACGAGGACTGGGCAGTATGACAGAAATATCGTTTTATGTTTTTGTTTTTTTTGCTTGGTGCTGTTAAAATATTAATTCATAATATTAAAACATTAAATGTCTGGCAGTTGCATAACCACTCAAGGGATAATTTTTATCTGGGTCAGAGTGTAGCTCTTTTTCAGCCAAGATTCATGGTTCTGACTAGCCCATTTTAGCCCACTATACAGACATGAAAATATGAAATTTTAGCCTCACTTTCAAGTCTGAAATAAAGCATCATTTTTGACAACCATGTCATTCATTTATCATTTGACAAAAATAATGAATTTCATATTCAAACAACATTAAAAGTGACAATATGTAACATTTTTACTCGCCAGAGAAAAGGTCTCAATGCCAATCTACTAAATGACCACTAACTTTCAGCTGTTTAAATAGAGGGCATAGACTTGTCCACAGTGATGGAGGGATCTAAATAAAGTAAAAAGAAGTAACCAAACATTAAAAAAAGTCCATCAAAAAAACATCATCTAAATGGCAGTGTATATTCCTGCTGATATTTATGCGTTCTCTTTGTTGAATATTATTGCAAACAATAACAATCATTCATCTTGTGTATAGTATAACTCACTGTAACACGGGATCAGAGGGAGCCGTGGGCTTGTTTCTAAACCCCACCAAGAAAACATCCATGGGATCTCCCTCTGTTTTTATCAGCTGCTTGACAAAGACATTTAGGAATCCAGTGGGCTGAAAGTCTCCAGCTTAACCTTAGGCCCATTTTCCATGTGTCTTCTCCTGCTCTCTCTCCTCCTTTCTGTATCCATCCATTGTTTTTCTCCACCATCTAAAATGGCCAAAAACTCTGAAAAATATCCTAAAGCAAAAGTCATAAACTTAATAACTTTCATTTCTCTTTAGCTTGGAACAACATGGTCACAGCCCGGTACAAGTTCAGCAAAGTTTGAAACTTAAACAGCTGGGTGCCGCTCTCTCTTTGTCTGCAGCCCAGCTTTCACTTAGTCTGCATCTGTACACAACACACTGACCGACTTTGTCACAAAAAGGGTTAGAACAGATCATACTTCTCGGTTTAAGCAACATCTTCTGGTTTTCAAACTTTCTGTGACAAGTTTGTCACCCTACTCAGAGATAATTATGCAGTCTGGGGAAATTATGCCTATATTGTGCTCTTGAGCAGGTAATTGCTGCGCCAAAGCCTCTGTATCACATGAGGATCGAGCCTCATTCCGCAAATTAAATGCATGAATGTCACTAACAGCCTATGTATGTATTTCAGTCCTGCTTGTATTACACTGTGTAAGTTCCTGTGTTATGGCATATTTCCCCTGATGATATCAAAGGAAAAACAAAATTATTGTGTTAATTGAGCTGTTGTCAGGAGATGAATAATCATGCATGTGGAGCTCCTCTTGGGAGAGCAACAGTTAAAATTAACTTTAAGAGAAATGTAATTTACATAATTTACATTCAGTGTTTTTTTTCTTTCATTGTGCTGCAGGTTTCATTAGATTTAAGACAGGAATAGACTTGTTAAGCAGATAAATAAGCTGCTCAACATTAATGAATTCCTCAACTCTGAAATCACACTTCCATTGCAGGTGTGGAGGCAGGTTGTGATTTAGGTTGATGGATGCCTAATCAGAAAATCAATTAGGCCCTGACCCAGAAACTGAGACAAAAGAAGAGAATTATGGTCTTCATTTATTTCCTCTGGCTCTTTCATATTTTCACTTGAACCGTGTAGTGCCTCTGATTGGACAAATGACATCCTCTGGGCTTTCAAAGGTTTTGTCTTAACAAAGTACATCAGGAAAGGCCCTTATGTCTTACTGTTATTGACTGATCTTTTTATCAGAATTAGCTGGAATTATACAATCAAATATAAGGCTGATAACTGGTCTTTCAATTCAGGATGCCATTTTTTTTACCATTACGTCTGACGGACAGTAACCCCTACTTTCTTTAGATAATAGCCAATTAAGCCAGTTGTCATCTATGAAGAAGCAGAGGAAAAAAAAATCAAACATTTAGGGAAATAGGTCTGTAAGAAACTTTTTTGAATGCCTTTCTTAGGTATTACTATGTTAATTATATTAGCAAAAAATATGACAAAATGAGGTTGATGGGTCAATAACAAGCTGAAAGTGGATTGTTGGTAACAAATAACTGTTTGGAAAAATGTTTTGATTTTGTTATTGAGATAAGCCAGGACTACAGTGTTTTCTATTGGACCTTCAAACATCTATATATCCTGATTTTTTTTGTCATTTTCTGCTAAAATGCAAGCAGAGGTGAGGTGAGAAAGCAGAGGAAGTGCGCATGTCTGTCTGTGTGTCTGTGTGTGAGTTTTGAGTGTGCAAAGCAGCCACAGAGAGCACGAGGAGCATGAGCTGTGGAGGTAGACTATGGGCTCTAATTTCGTAGACCTTCTAATTTCCGGGTGTGTCCAGGGCATTTTGCATTTTGCCTCTGTCCTTCCCACTGGCGCAAGTTGCAGAGAGGGAGGAGAGAAGGCTTAAGTGGGTTTAACACAGCCGAGTGTAATCCTCACCAATCAAATGAACGCCTCTCCTCGCCTTTAAATGTGCCGCGGGCAAGGCGCAGTGACAATTTCACCTCGGTGGCGAAGAAGGTGTGCGTCACCGTGTCGACCACCTCGTGGGACAGATATAATCTGTTCCTGTGTCATAAATAGGAGTACAAAATTAAGTGACAATTACATTTAAACTCAGCAGCAGGCTAATCCATTCATCATGCTTGTGATCCACGTGCATTCCTGGTCTGTCATTGCCAAATAGCAGAACCTTTGGTGAAATATTCCCCCCCCCCCGAGATCTCCTCCTCAACCTCCTTGCAATAATGTACTCCATCTTTTTAAGTCATGTTACGAATAAAGATTAAAACAGAGAAGTATGGGCAATCACAGGTAAATCCTTAAGACACCGAGTGACTTACATTTATTCAGCGAGCGTCTCTCTCTTTTTTCTTTTCTTTTGAATTTCATGAGATGAGAGAAGCCGGATGCTCCGTATCGGATGATGTGGCTGTTTGTGGCTGGCTGAGAGAACTTGTTAGTTTGCGTCACTCTTCCAGCTGATGTCAGGTTGAGTTTCCATTATGACAAACGTCTCTGATCTGACATCAGATGTGACGGGACAGTTAATATAGATACAAATGTATGTGCTGGTTCAGACGGTTACATTAAATAGTGGTTGCTGTGATTGTTTATTGCATTGAAATGTGCCTGACACTCTGGATACCTGCCTGTGAGGTTTTGGTGACGTGTGCGCACTGTGCGCCTGTCAGCCAAATTACCACTGCACTGGGTGCGCTTCGCCTGGGTTGGAGCTGGCGAGCTTTCAGTGCACCTCCCGCACGTTTTTTTGGCACGAAATTGTCACTGCGCCAAGCTGAATCTGTGGACACCTCCCCCTGGTGCGCCGTCACACCCATCTTGGCGCAGCGGGTCTACCAAATAGCCAAATTGGCTGCGCACGGCAGCGTGCCCGACGGTATCACCACTGCACAAGGTGCGCCAGGAAATTAGGGCCCTATATCTGTAGCTCTTCTGTGTAAGCCGGGGTAGCCATCGCTTCAAATCTTTGGAAAGTTTCACTGGAAACATACTGAAAATTGAAAAAGGCCTACTATTAATAGTGATCTAAGACATAATAAGGAAGTTGTTTTTAAAAATAAAGTACACCACAAATCAAAATGTTCCTCTTGATTATTATCAATGATTTAGATGAAGTATAAACAGTGACTCTGCTATCTGTAGAAGCTCAACCGCAGCGTCAGACAAAGGCTGGATAGCACCATGAAATGTGATTTATGGGTTTTAGTGCATTTCTAGTGTCTATAGAACGTAGCTTCTGTTAAGCAACTACAAATAACGTTTTTTTTCCCCTCAGTATCTCTACTTTGTTTAATTGAGACACATCCAAACTTCCTTGCAAGTCCCGTCAGTCTAACTAAACACGGCAACATATTACCATGTTTGGTAAGTATTTGATGTGTTTAAGGTGACTAAGTAAAATTACGTAAATGTAAATTAAATGTCATGGTACATTCAGATGTCACAGGGAGGAAAAGAAAATGATTTTGGCAAGAAACTTTAATAAATGAAATAGTTCGAGAAGAACGATGCTGAATTGATCTGCAATATCAGTTAGATTTGCAAGTTTAGTTAAAAACATGTTTTTGTTCCATCTTTCTATTCCATTACTGGAAAAATATTGATATCATTATAATAATATAGTCCTTGTCATAAAAGCACATTGTCAAAAGTAAACGCCTGTCTTTCAAGATATTTCAAATTTATTTTATCAGTGAATTAATTCAAGTATTAATGCGTAATATAAGTACCTCTTGTAAAGCTGGGGTGATGGAAGTAGTTTAAAGAGAGGCATCATTCTGATAAATGATGAAAAGTTGGAGACTTTTTTTAACTTAATGTTTTAATCTTAGTTTTTGACAATGAAAACAAGAGTAAAGCACAAACTTTAAAGTTACTTAAATGTGACCCCTAGATTAAATAGCATTACTAGAATCTAAGAATAAATCTGAATTACAGCCAAAATGTAATACTGTTGAAGGTAATTATTTATTATGATATCACTTGGGGATTCATGATATTAGGTATTTGCAAATACCTGACATGCCAGTATTTCCAAACTTATTATCACCAAAACCAATATCATACCAGTATTTTGCGTCAAGAGCTCTAAGTCTCTGCTTAACTTAAATTGACCTATTCCGTTTTTGGTCCCAGTCCATTTGTGACAGAAACAAATGAGAATCAAGAAAAAAATGTTTTATTCATTAATAAATTACACTTATGATTTCTAAAGGTGGACATGGAGTAATGCTCTGGCAAAACATCACGGCACATCATACATTTTGCCAGTATAACAGCCAGTATGTGGAATTTTCATGACCAATTTGTATAGCTATAATATTGGCAAAACTTTTCATGTCAGCCACTACCAATGACCAACTTTTCTGCAAATATCTGCTGATATGGATATTAGTATGATGATATTGTGTATGATAGTTTCAATACTGTCAGACATTTGGTACCTAAATTATGTCATGTACAAGGGAAAGTACCAGCAAAACACACTTCCAAGTTTGAAAGTATCTTCAAATTCCCCCCCCCCCCCCCCCCCCCCCCCCCCCACCCACACACACACACACACACACACACACACACACTCACTCGATCTGGTATCTGTTCGACCTCTTGGGGTCAGACATAAAGGCTTAGCTTTTCAGCAGTATCCACTTAGTGCTGAGAGGGCAGACAGACTTATTATCCATGTACCTATGCCCATCATATTCACTTTGTATTGACTGGTTCAAACAGAACAACTGTGTCTTTATGTGGGCAGAGCTGAAAGACTCACTGAGGCTCCTCTGAAGATGGATAAGAGAGAGGAGAGGATACAGCGGGGGAAATAAAATGCAGCAGTTTGTTTCAGACATGGAAAATGATTGGATGAACATGAACTTAAATCATTCTAGGGATGCACAGATACTAAAACCAGTATTGAGAATTGGTGCCAGTATGAAGCCTAATACTTGTATATGTACTCATTCTCGTCATAAAACAATGCTGATACTGTACTCATATAATTTTACTATATGTCAGCCTGTCAAGCCTTGAGTAGCTAGGTTTCTCAGTTGCTAGCTTACAAACTCCTGCCTACATGCAGCCTCAACCTCCTTAATGTGCTGGGTCACATCACACAATACTTGAAAGCAGTCAGATTTAGGCTTGAAGCAGGTTTATATCCAACTTCACTGACTGGGCAAGAATGTTCACAATTGCTCATTTAAAAAAAAAGTCACCTGTTGAATCTCCTGTCATTAAAGGTACCTGTGAGCCCAGTCTGTTCTGATTAGTTAACTGATCTTCCAAGTGAAATTAATTGTATTGTGAATGCAGGCCAACTGTGTAGTCATGTATGTTGATCAAGTCTCTGTGCAACTGAAAAAGCACTTTTTGCTTTACTGAAAATGTTGCACTGTTAAGAGTGCACTTGGCTTGCACTTGGCTTACACCTGCAAAATAACACATTCATCTCTCACTGCCCGCGAGACACTTCAGATATATTATCACTCCCAAACGAGAATTCCCTTGGTCCCTGTAAGTAAACCGTCCAAATCCTCAGCTCTCATCCCTATTTTCCTCCCAAAAACGAGCATTAGAAGGATTGCCCTGCTATTGTTGCTCCCCTTGGGAGCAAATCTATTTCTGCAGAGATGGAAATTGTCGGTCCCCACAAAGCTGCTGACACACTCTCAATGGAAGTGTCAGTTCTAGAGGCCTCGCCATTGTGGACTGGATAATTTAATTGGAGAGGCACGACGGTGTGTCCCCGGTCGGGCCATTCAAATGTTGTATCACCGCCTGTCCCAGCGCTGGCTCCTCTCCTGCTGTGAAGATTCAAGATTCAACTCCCTCCTCCTCCACCTCCCTCCAAGATTTTTCCTTCTCCTTTCCGTGCAGGTGGGAGGGGACACACAACACAGACTCAGGCCTCTGAGAGAGCCCTTTGTTGGGGGGCAGACACAGCCTCGTGGCCTCGAAGTCCCAGAGCGGCAGTGAACCTGCGCCGCCATTACCTGGGAGTCGACTCGGGGGCAGAGGCAAAATTAGTCAGTAGATAATGAAGCTGTCTTTGATTGCAGGAGGGAACTGGGGCTAAAGGGGGCTTGACTGGGTGGGGGGAGTCATCTGTACAGGGGGCCTCCACAGGGCATGAGAAGCATGTCTTTGGAGGAGCGCCTGCTTTCAACGGATGCTCTGTTTCTCTGAGATCCTGGCATAGTTTAGGGTTGAAAGATGCACAAGAGTAACACATTCCTGTGTGCGGCTGCTGCAGGTGAAGTGGTTCATGGAGACAAGTGCTTACACAGACATGAGAAGAAAAGCCATACCTGCTGAAACTATATTTAATGCTCTCTAAAATGTCCTGGCTTTTACTTTTTTGCAGCAGAATCTGCCAAAGCATCACCCCTTCAAAAACAATTTAAACATTTTAAAATGTATATTTTTAATGCCTTGGCCCAACCAAATTTTCATCTCAATCTTTTTGAGTGCATGTGTCAATGTGTGTCTGTTTTTCTCGCTCTGCAGTTGTCACGACAACCTGCACGCCTGGCTCATGGCGGCCCTCCGAGCGCAGACAAAGCTGTCGTCGGATGAACCAGGCGTGTGTCCACTGGACCTAAGGGGTGCCGCCACCATGAACAAAACACACAAAGACCCTCGGCCCTGGCACTGGCCCTCACCCCGTCTACCCACTATCCTGCCCCTCCCCCTCCGCATCCCACACACTCTCTCATCCCCACTGCCTGCTGCTTTGTGCCCGGTCCAAGAAGAGGAAGTTCCTCTCATCTTCTTTTCAAGGTAGGCCCGCCACCCATGCCCTTCTCTTAAATGCATGCACAGTTTTAATAGACATGCACAGACACACTCCAGAGGTAAAGCAGTTCAACCTTTTTCTGTTTGTATCTGTGGAGTTTTTTTTTTTTTTTTGAATTCTAAACCAACATTATGCTGCTAAATTATTCAAGGAGCTTAAATGTTCCATCAAAACGTGGATTTTTATCTTATCTGAAACATGCTGTCACAAATACATTTTATGAATCTAATCTCACTCATCAAAAATCTGGAAAATACATTCAGTGATGTATTATTTTTGAAGCTGTTAACCAATACATCCTTGAAAATCAGTACTTCAGTATTGCACTCCTTTAAACAGAGGGACTCAAAAACCCCAGACAAATGAACCAAAGAAGGACCAGTTATGGCTCATTTATTTTCTAGTCAGAATATGTACGGTGGCCTTAAAGTACAATGCACAACAACAAATTATAGAAAAACACCAACAACTAATCACAAAGCACAGTTACAAATTTAAAAACAACGCTTAAATGCACACAACTCTTTATAAATCACAACAGAATGTAAGGAAACACAACTAGAGACTAAGATAGAAAGACTAGTCATAAAGCACAATAAAAGGTCACAAATTGGGCAACAAACCAAAAATCAAAAATATTTAAAAAACACAATAACAAATGAAAAAGACAGCAAATTAAAATCACAACAGCAATTTACAAAGTGCAATAAAAGAAATTCACAGCTGTTAAAAAAAAACCCACATGACCTTTAAAAAACAACAACATATATTAGAACACAACAGAAGACTGAGAACATAATTTAAAATCGACAATTGCATCTAATAAAAAATGCAACAAATCCAGAACACAACAATAACAAACATGGAAACAGAACAAAACACAAAACTACAAAGAAAAACCATAAAAAAGAAAATCCTCAACAACACACAGAGAAGTAAAAACTCCAGCAACAAATACAAAAAAGCTCTCCATAGCAAATCACAAAAGTCAACAATTCACAAACAAAAGAATAAATCACACTACAGAAAGCCTTACACAAAACACAACACAAAGTATAAAACACACGCAAAATACTCAGACAACAAATTAAATGATAACAAATTACAAAAGACAACAACACATTTAAAAGGGGTATTCTCAAAATGGACTCAACATCAACCAAAAGTTGTGATGGATAAGTTATATTTAGGAGTAATCTGGATAGAGACCTTTCAAAAATGTATCCATTTGCCTGAAGGACACACAATATTATGTTTGTTTGAAAAGTCAACACCACTGACAGGAGAAAGTGGTGATGAAGTGTAAAATGTTGGTGAAAGTCTTGGAGCTTGCTTCTTATAGGCCTAAATAAATTCACAGTATTGAATTCTGTCTGCTGTGTGATAACAGCCCCATGTGTGTTAGTTGGTAGTTAGAGGGATGTGGAATGTTTGTGTCTTATTAATACATTTTGACTAGCATAATTAGAGATTTCCCTCATTTTTAAAGGGTGCTTCAACTGAAAGAAGGTTGAGAAACACTGCTTTAGATGGTTAAGGTGCCGACCAAAAGTGCAACATGGGCTGTAAACATTGGGGCAGCGTTGAGATAGCCTGACTTAACCAAGACCAGCAAAACATATTATAGAAGACTACTTGACAAGAGTTAAGAAACTTTTGAAGAAAACGTTGTTAGATATGTTCAACTTAACCATGCCCGCAAACACAGACAGATACAGTAGAAGAGCTGGGTGTAGATAAGACAGGAACTTAAAATCAGTATGATGGCAGAGAAGATGAAGAGGTCCAGGTGGGTGGAGGTGACCCACTCCATGTGGGTGATTGTTTTAATATCTTCCACAAAGTAACAGACAGGCTAAAGTGTGAGCATTTTGAAAATGTATACTTCAAGGGATTATCAGTGAGCCTTTGGTCTTGTTTTAATCCCCTTTTGGTATCTTTCTAACATAATGTATATACATATGCAACAAAGTAATTCCCCGTTGTGATACTGTAATACAACAAAACTCTTCACCCTAACACTCATCACAACAAATCATTTTTTATGAATAACATCAATGCATTTTCTGTTGAGTTTTAAGCTGAGTGCAAACTTGTCCACTTAGATCTAAGAGGTTAACACACATTGAAGCACACGTGAATTTGAGTCCACTGTGTTTTAACGCAAAAAGTACCAACAATCTATGTGGAGAGGTCAGTACATGTTCATAACTGTGCCAGTCCATTTACAGAACAAGACGTGACAATGAACTTCTGCAAATGGTAGATTACGTGCTGTTACTGTAGATTGTGAAGTTTGCATGTTATCAAAATTGTTAAGGACAATGCATCATTAATGTCATGTTATGGTGCTAGGATATAAAATATATGACAAGCTCTATTCATGTGCCTCTTTTTCTTTTGCTATAAGCACATCCACAGTCCTCAGAGCTATGTTCAGTGAGATCATTCCCCAACTATAGCATCCCAGCACACTACCTGAAACTGCGCCAGAATTCTCTCTTTTTTCTACCTTTTCTTCAGCTACTAGTGAGCTAGCTTTTTTATTTCTAACACTTGGTGTGCCAAAGATCTCCCTACAGGAGCAGGGCTCTGTTTGCTCTCAATTTGTCAAAATTAGACTTGCACATATTAGCTAAGACCATGATACCACGCTTAATGCATAGCTTATTCAAAGTTTTTTGAGTATTAAAAAGAACTTAAAATAATGTGCTTTTTCACTCAACACTATAATGTTTCTTAGGTCACATTTGCATATAAATGTTGGTGGACGTGGTTGATTTAAGATTCAAAGTTGCAACATTGTTGCGTTTTACATTTGGTTTGGTTTACTTTCAGACTGTACTTTGTCAGGCAGGCCAAAGCCTGTCAAATGTTGTGTAAAGCAACTAGTTGGTGCTGTATTTGCAGCCTCTGTTCTTGATATCCAATCTTCTATGACCCTGGAAAAATGAAACATTGAGGAGCACTGGGGATTACAATGTTAACTTGAAGCAGTTTAGAAGTATTTTAAGTGATAAAATAAATATTAAATCTGTATTTAAACTGTGTCAGTGACACTTGTATATTGACAGCACTGTGCAGACTTGTAAACATTAAAGTTTTAGGAGGAGAGAGGCTGGCTGTACTAGCAATGCTAATGTTAGCTACACTCTGCTTCGTATCATTAGCTAATGCTACGTTGGCTTTCTTACTGTTGTTGCTTTTGGCTGGATTTGATCCATAATGCACTATTTTTCGATTCACTTCCTTTTTGGTCCTTTCTTGGTTCAGATGGTTTCCACACCCACCCTGAACCAAACAATGGAAGTGAACTGACACCCCCCTTTTTCAAGTGAGCCAGAGTTGAGTTCTTTGTTTCGCACCAGAGTTTTTTTGAGTTTTCACACCACCCCAAATCTAACAAACTGTCCAGAAAAAACAAACCAGAGTTTGTTTGATTCAGACCAAAGGTGTAAGCAAGTATGGTTGATAGTTACACTAAATAACACTCCATTGTAGAACCACTTAAAGAAAAATCTGGACTGTAAGTTTTCTTCAACATCCAAACTTTGGACTCAAAACTATAAGATGCTAGCCCTGGCTCTCTGTACAGTTCTCTCTCTAAACTAGGTACACTAAAACATATATCTCAACAAAAATATATTAGATTTAATAAAAGATGATTAAAAGATATTTTGTGGGGCTTTGTGGCATTACTTTCTTTGGCACTACTGCCTCTGTAGTTTACAGACAGTGGAGCAGCATTTATCCATTGTTTGCTCCTCTCTGCGTTCTCTGTCTGATATGGGACTCTGTGGAGGTACAATTTGGGCTTGTTGGAAAGTACATCCAGCTAAAAGATCACTCTTTGAAAAACGATATTGATCTGATCAAAACCTAGACCAGAGATGAGCATTTTCAATGCTGTGAGGACCACATTCATTTTATTCTTGTTTTCTTAGGGCCAAAGTCAAAAGATTTGAAGCATACTTTCAATAAGACAGTTATACCAAAAGTGATTTAATCAAAAGAATTAACATAAAGCTTTCATCTGAATTTTTTATTTAAATATTTGTATTTTAAAGCTCATCAGCCAGCAGTCAGGCTAAATTTAATGTACTAAACATAGTATTAAATATAGTTGGAGGTACTTTCTCAGTGCAGTAATCCAGTGGTTCAGTCTTTTGACTTACTCTTCCCACATGCATTTAATAATGCTTCAATAAGGATTTTTCTTGGACAACTTCTATTATTAATATACACAAATCATTTCCACCTAATTCTTATAAAGATTGAAACAAGACTTTGTTATTAAATATTACCATCAAAGTAACAAAAATTGTCATGTTGTAATGCATTTTGCCCTGTACAAGATGTTTTGGTGGCAAATTATCCTGAATACTTTATGGCAGATTTTGACATTTTTACATCCACACTTTTTAGAGATTTGAAGTTGACTGACAGGCTGCACTGAGTGAGCAGCAGTGCCACATCTGGCCTGTGGGCTGACAGTTGTTCACCCCTGACCTAGACTGTCATCTTTTCTGTAGTGATAATATAATAAAACTATAAAAAAATAAGTAAATAAATATAAAAGAGAGAATATTTTTGCACCACAAGGCCATACCATAAGTATGTAACATGAAAGCTATCAATAGAAATGACACAAGCACTTTTTTTTACTTACTTTTTACTTTTTTAAGTGATTTTTAAATAGTACGATTTCTGTATTTTTACTTTTCCCTGAACGTGCCTCATCAGTCAATGATAATGGAGTTTTTTTTTATCAAACAAAGCCTATTTCTTTATTTTTGATATTCAACACAAAAAAATCATCCCTGAAATTTTTTTGTACAAGAAATGTTCTAATTTGGCAAAATGGCTGTTTAAAAAACAGTCAATTAAACTTTAGAAGTGACCTTAAACGTCTGGACCATAGTTTTTTTCAATCTCTGGAGGCAGTAAAGGTTCTCTAGCATCATCAGCATGAGGACAAACTTCATCTTGACCCGGTCTCACTTTGATCAAGGTTATCCTCTGAGTATCTTGCCAGTGATGTCATCAGGGTGGATGAAAGGAGGTGAAATACAGTTTGGACTCAGAACAGGGCCTCCAACCTCTTAATGAATATGACCTCTGAGTCCTTCCCACAATCCCCAAGCTCTCATTCTCCTCTTCCAAAAAAAAGAAAATGAAAAAAAAAAACTACAGTGTTTAATGATTCGGAGGACTCTGGGGTGAGCTCCAACTCTAATCAATGAACCCATCTACAGGGAGCCTGTATCCCTGGTGGCATGGTTGCCAAGACAGTCGTGCTTGGCAGCCCGGGTTCAACGTGGTGATGAACTCCTGTTGAAGTTTTTTCCCCTCTCAATCTGGAGAGTCTGTCTGAAAAGGAAGATGGACTCATTATTGACGTTTATATGCACCAACTGTGAATAATCTGACCATGGTAACAAATCTGAGTTTGTCCAAAAGCTCAGTTTTTTTCTGTCCACTTAAAAATCTATCAGTAAGCAGTTAGATGTGACATCTTTTTGTGCAACATAATTTGCAGATGGCAACAGGGCCAATATTGTCTGATTAGGTCTCCTTACTTCAATTGTGTTTATTTTTCATAATAAGAATTTTGTATGAGACGAGAAAAGAGTATAACTTGAATTGTCCTTTGTTTAAAACTCATTCATTTGAAGAATGAGGAGTGATAATTGAAAAAAATGCTTTAATTAATCTGCCGGTCTTTATTGAATGAAAAAAAGCTCTTAAAAGTAGTGGGAGAAAACGGTTAGAAAGCTTCATTTTGTGTCCTAAAATTAAGAAACAATTTAACCTGCCAGAAAATATGTGAGCATCCCCTTGATGAATTTTGACTGGCTCCCTGAACAACATCTTTTGCTAAGTGAAGTAAATGCTACTATTAAATGTTCCACCTTAGCTCTTAAAATGTGTTATATCATGTATCAATGTATTGATACCCAAATTATGTAAACAAATAAAATGTTCATGCTATCAAAATTAAACAGATGACATAATCAACCTAAGATTCACTACTGTCACCCTTTCAAATGTAAATCAACATAAACTATGTTTCTCCTTCAGCACATATTTTGCAAATAAGTGCTAAATGAGTTACTAAGTTATTGTAATGTTTATCTTTTTGCTTATTACTCATCTTTAAAAGTAATCCTGTTAATGTACTTTTTGATCAGCATCAAAAGTTTGTAATAACTTTTCCCTTTTGAAAAAACTGATCTGCAGTTGTTTAAGCCCAAGTTTATGAGAGACCACTATGCTCATTGAATCTTTCAAAGAAACAAACTTAAAATAAAGATAAAGCTTTGACTTTAAATTATTGAAAGTACTGTTCACACTTCGCCCCTCTTCTTCTTTGCTGCGGTGAACATTTTTAGGTAATTTATCTTGGACCAAAAGTAACTTTGCAATTAAGCATTATTATGACAACTTTCTGCATTGTTAGTGTCTTAGAAATTGCAACCCCTTCCACCTCTAGTCACTGAAAAAGTTATCACAGTAATTCCAAACCTCGTAAATTCACTGTCAATCAGAAAACACCAGAAAGGAAGTCAAAGGTGTGCAGTATCCGGTACTTTCAAAAGAAAACACAATGCACGGACTCCCAAACGTAAATTTCCTCAATATGTTGTCATTACTTCACAACCGGAGGCACAAACATCGGGACAACAGTTGGTCAGAGAGTCCAAGAGACAACACAACACCATGGACCAAGTAAAGTGAATCATGGAGGTACAGAAATATATAACATTATTTATGACACCAAACATCCTTTCTCCAAGTACACAGGCAGATAAAAGTGAAATAAATCACAAAGCTGTGTGGTTGCAACCTTAGAGAAGTGAAGTGAGGTGTTGTTTATTTCTTTTCTGAATTTATAACATGTTTTGTTATCGTGTGACGTCGCTATTCACACGAGAGCTTGTACCTCTCCAGGGATCAGCCCTCCCCCTATGGGGCTGCACGCCGCTGCACGGCGCATCTAGTGGGGTTTGTCGGTGGGAGCAAGACTGCGGCTCAGCGCGGCGCTTTCACGTTATGTGGAATTTGGGGGTAAGGACATACCTTACTGGCCGCACACATCAACTCCTCTGTGTTATGGTTAGTTGAATAGTTCATCAAACTACAAAATAACTCTTGAAAAGAAAATTCAAGATTATGTGCATGTGCAACCATATTAATTCAAAACCTTGTGCCTCAAACAGTGGGGTGCTTAACCAAAAATATAATCCTGATGACGTATTGTTTAAAACCCTTTCTGTACAATGTCCTCAGCGTCTTAAGATTATTTTCTACTTCCTTTCATTTACTTCACAAAATAAGAGTAATTGACCTTTTGGTGTAAATATCACAAATCTTAAAAATGTACCTTCAGGGGAAGTAGGCATTTTCAACAGAATGCACAGTGATTTACATAATTTTTCTTTCAGTTTATGTCGAACAGACATTTCACAAAGTTGTCTGGGAAAATAGGGCATGTCACTGTATTCTGAGGCTGCAAACAAACAGTAAATATCTGACCCACTTTACTGTGCCAACCTTTTTTTTTTTATTTGCCCTTATTTTTGGCCCCTTTTTTGGTGACACCTTTTTTTCGGTTCTGACTATTGTTTTTTCTTAATATATTTTATTTATAGGCATTTTTAGCAGATTTTTCAGGAATATTAAACGGTTATTAAGGAGAAAATCCATTTAATTTTTGTTCAAAAACTTTTTTTTAATACTTTTACCCCCCAAAAACATCTTAACCCTGAACATTATTGGTGTATTTTATAATGTAAAATACTAAATAAACATAAAAATCCCTGCATTCCTGGGTAATCTGAATTACAGTGACATTGTGCTTGAATCTTATGATCTTGTTTACAGTGTTCAGAAGCCCTAAATAAAGCCCTTTTTTATTTGATAATTACTTGCAGAAATTGGTTATCATTATTCCTTTTATTCCTTGACTCACAAGCACACACAAAACAGTGAGTTCAGAATGTTATGCAAATGATGGCAACATGCAAGCCAGAATAACAGCAACTTACTTGCTCAGGATTGGAAAAACCATACTGTTTCGATATTTAGTTGAAAATAGTTGCATCCCTATCACATTTCATTTTTGTATGTCCATTTCTCTCCTCACTTTTTGGATTTCGTTGTGATATTAAATGCAGTTTGTGGTCTTGCAGTCATCTGAAGATCTTCCCTAAAAATATGCATCTCAAAAACCGCTTTTTGTTATTTTTACTTGCCCTTTTTTAAGTGCTGCTCTCTTCTACCTTGTTATTTTTAAAACACTTAAAGATCCCCCCTAAGAGAGGTTTAAAAATGGAGGGAAGAGCCTTTTCCGCTGCTCTTCTCATTGATGAAATGTTTCCTCTTCCTCTTCAATTATTCAGCTGGTTTTCATTGGAGAACTCCCAGTGGCACCCGGTGAGATTTGCATCCTGATTTATTTGTCATATATCCTTTATATCTCTAAATTCTTTATACCTCTCTAGTGGCCCCATGCATCTTTCATGTGCTCCTCAGCAGTGTTTGCAGGCCAGATCCAAACACATTTTACATGTCACGCTGCTGCTGCCGCTGCTGCTGGTGCAGCGCGCCTGCTTCACCTTGGGTGTGTGGGATGGATGAAAAATTTATTGTCTATAGTCACTAATTTTTTTCTCTCCTCACACCACCAAGTCTTTTTTGGCGTTGTCAGTGTCAGGAGTCGCCACCTCACAGGCTGCCTTTGTCTGGTTTGTGTTCAACTTTAAAAACTGCAGGAGAAGCATCTCTGTGCCCTGGAATAGGCTGCTTTGTTGAGGATGAGTGACTGACACAATTAGGTGAATATGGTAATATGATGATGCTACCCACAGGGCAAGTCAAGACACATTTATTTATAAAGCAAGTCTTACAAGTTCATCACAAGGGGAGTTTGCAAAAGTTAAAACAGCCACAAAAACAAATGTAAAATGTTTAATTAACCTTTTTACAAGCCCCGCCCTCCTTCGTTACTGTCACTAAGTTCAACAAAATCTCTTCTCACGGGACTCCTTCATGCTTTAGACAATTACAAGTCTATGATTTAACTAACTTTTAATTTTATTTGATTTATTCAATTCTTACATAAACTTGTCCTCAGTGAAAGAATAAAGACAAAGGTACAGATGGGTGTATAAGGGGTTGACCAATAATCGATTAAGCCGACTTTTAGGACCAATGTTTAGTATTTTTCAGATTATCAGTATTGGCACTTTATTATACCCTTAGTCTATAATAATAATTAATTTTGTGTTCTTCCTCCCTCTAAACTTATATCCCACCCACAAAATTATCTTATTGTCAAGACGTCACACTGATAACAGCCAATAAACACTGAAGTCAATTTCATGTCGTGTCCACAACATTTGTTGATTGGCTAGATGTCACACAACAACCAGTCAATCAGCACAGCAGCTTGGTTGCTGGGAAGAGCAGGAGGCACAGGGGTAACAAAATACACTGAGTGGAGTCTCCTGTCTTGGCAGTGAACCTCTCAGGAAAATAGCTGCAGACTTTTTCCAAAATTTAAAACTACAAGCCAAAATGGGAAAATCTCTGTCACAGTGATCAGATTTTCCTGCGGTGTATCAGAATTTCATCAAAGATGTTAAAACCATGTACAGAACAACAGCTGATGTTGTCTTTTTACATTAGTTACATTAAACATCAGACAACTAAAGCTTTCAAACTGCATTTTTTTAAGTTAATCATCTGTGAGATTGTGTTTTTACAAATAATGTGGTAATTTAGGTGACATAACAAGAATAAATGTTTTCTTATGTAGGTAATCCAAGTACTTGGTGAATGTCCATAAACACATTTATAGATATATTCTGCAGCCAGATGAATAAAAAACATGCCATTTTTCTTTCCCCTCAGATTTAAGAGCTGCTTATCTCAGTCTCATATCATGACTAAGTTAAAACCAACATTGCAGAGAGTCAGAGAGATGTTTATTTTATTTAATTGAGATTCTCTAGATGTGACAAAACTGTATCTTAGGCTTCTGATAACTCAAGCGGTGGCATTATCAAATATGAGTACTCTATTACTGTCCCAAAAAATTAAACCACTTGATAATTAGGCAAATTTAATAAAAAAAACTGTTTGTAAAATTTACTTAAACAGTTTGTGAGGAATAAAATAGAATTAATTTGCTGCTCTTAACAAGTTGATGTAGATGACTTATTCGGTCAAATATTCACTGACCGATTCTGATGAAACAGAATAGGAGTGTCTGTGGTTTCAGTTCTGTCTCAACTTCAGCTTCATCAGAAGAGATAAACACACTTCAGCAGTAGTTATTCTTAAATGTAATTTCACTCTGTCACATTAGATATAAGTCATTCGTTAGTATGAAATTTAAACAAGTAGAACTCTAAATGCTAGACTGATCTCTTTCTCCCTGACAAGAGAATTTTTGAATTTATTTATCACCCCACAGGCGCCCTTTGTGATGGGCTGATTGCATTGACGAAGATGAAAATGTGACCTATCATTAAGGCCTAATACAGATGTTTGATGCAAGTAATGCCAGCCAAATGTTAGCTGTCCTGTACTGTGGGTTCAGTTTCTGTCAGCTTTATCACAAAAGTCCATTTGGTATCTGCAGTTTAACCAAAAATACATTTACTGTCAAACAGCACTCAGAAGTATGCCAGAGATGCTGCATAGATAAATAGTTTGTAGATATACAGAGGTGGTCACTGACATGTAGACTGCTTCAAGGGGTGCACTGAGAAGCATCTAAATGTCTGAATGACATGTTTGAATTTAAAAGATATTCAATATCTTGAAAGGTTTTTAGGTAAAATAAATGGTCTGTAGGATTTTTTGATCTATGACATGGTTAAAGTAACATCAACTCATGTGAATATCATTTATCTTAATAAAACACATCTTTTACTGGTAAGGCAGTGACACTTCTTGCAAGAGGACCGCAGCTTGCTGCCAAACTTACATAGTGCTACATGTGGGCAACCACAGTGCTCTGAGGGAGTAAATTAGACATCATACAAGCAACTGAAAGTCTTCTTGGTTTAAGATAATTTTGAAACAAAAATTTTAAGGTGATTAATTACATATATTTACTTAAAACTAAAATGTCTCTGCTGTAATAACTGGCTTACATGCCAAAAGTTATGTAATAAAGTGAGCTGTTTTTTTCCATTGACTTGGAGTGACTTTTGACACCTATTTTAAGGTGAGCATTGTTTAATAAAATAGACAGGAACTGCAGATACCTCTCCCCTTTTGGTCAGACTGTCCTTGTTTATTCATGTGTCTTACTGACAATAATAGACCCCCCCACCAACTTTTTAAAAAACCCAGAGGGAGATAAGTTTGACACGGTTTAATGCTACTATACTTTGAACTGGCGTCACACAGCCTTTACCCCCCACACCACAGAGAGCACAGGGATAAAGATAAACATGTTTGTAATGGTGTAAATTTAATTCTCCATTTGGCCTGCTTTGCATTTACTCTCACCCACGCAGAACGGCATGAAGGGAAAGAAAAAGCAATCCCAGCTGATTAATTCCCAGACAGTGATTCCCTTCTATCTTCCTCTCTGTCTGTCTCTGTTGACATGCTGCCACTCCAAGCCGTTTCACTGATTTTTATTTCCCCCTCACAGTGGCACAAGCTGAAGCGCTGCATATGTGGCGCGCGATGTGGTAAACGCTCTGGCCCTTTTTTTTTTCCTCCCAGATCGGAGCACAGAACGCGGAGACAGATTGTGATGCTGGAATGCGCCACCGAGCCTTACAATCCCCATCTGCTCGGGCGAGCTGAGGCTGAGTGCAGGGAACGACGGAGAGGATGGAGGGATGGAGGGAAGGGAAAGGAGGCAGAATGATGGAGTGGCTATTAAATATACAGCAGGCAGTGGAGAGCATGCAGGGTGTTGTTGTATTATCTGTGCCCCATCTCTTCATTTCTCTTTTTCCTCTTATTTTAGCACAACAGCCTCTTATCTGTTGCCCTGTTTTTGGATTTTTTTTAACAATGATTCTTTCATGACATTATTTTGTTTTTCCAGCAGTCTCTGTCTTGTTTCCTCCTTTGTTTTCCCTTTAATTTGATTTCACCTCTCTTGTGTCTGTGTTCATCTCTTTTTCTTTCCATTGCTAGTTTTCTGTAACCACTACACAAACCTCATCTGAAAAGTGTGGCGTGATTTTAGAGTGTGTACCTGTAACCTGTGGCCTCTCCTCATGGGATACATACGACATAAGCTCCCCTGCATGAGTGCAATGCTTTCCTGCCTATGGGTTTTTGTGTTGGTAGCCCACCAACATACAGCTTCTCTCAAGCAATGACCAGCATTTTCCTGACAGACCTGTGGTGGTGGTCCTTTCCAACCTGATTGCTTTTTGTAGTTGGTAGGAACGGCAATTTACAGAAGTTATCATTTTAAAGGTATTGTTAAATATTGAATATTGATTGCATCAGTGTTCCCCTATTGATAATAAATACCAAAACCCACACACACACACCATGTTACTATGTTTGTCCCTCAGATGGACCAGAAGTGCGTCTTGGTGCCTTAGCTTGATATTAGCATATAAGGAAAATTCCCACTGACAGGTTAACACAAAGTGTTGGATGGCCCTAACTTAAGAAACAATCTATTTGACTCAACAATACCAAGTAAAATAGATCCTAGAATTTACAGTTTACTAACAGCATTTAGTTAAATTAACTGTCTCTCAAGTTAGAGATATTAAATTGGTTTCGTTATGTTTTCTTTTTTTATTTCGTAATAGTCTGGCACAGGAATGAGTCCAAAACCACAGAGGTGAGCAAGCATTTTAGCACCTCAGGTTCCCAAGGCTGAAAGTGTATGGGCTTTTACAACAGCTTTTTGGATAAATGCTTGACATAAGTTCTGTGATTAATTTTGCAACAATGTGCGTCTGATATTGTCCCGCTTTTGAGTTTTGGAGGGTTTTTTGAAGAATGACTGCCAGGCAACTGTGAACAAGGACAACAAAACTGGCCATGGACCCTAATGCAGTCATTACTGCTGGTTTTTAATAAACAATACGTACAACCATAGCCACAACCCTTGGCACCAACTTGATCAGTTCAGTAGATTTAGAGGAAATTTTAAAGTAAGAGAGTACAAGTGGCTCTTCACACTCTTCTCTATATGACCACAGCCATTACCCATCAAGCTGATAATTCAACCACCTACCCTTAGTGTGAGACATATGTTGCCTGCTCCATCTTAACAATCACACCTCCTACTAAAAGACTCTAACTGCATATTAATCTCCTTAACATTTCCATAACACTTGCTCTTATTCTCCTCTAACTGTTTGGCTTTTTCCTCTCCTTTATTTTCATTTACTTTTTATTCTCTATCTTTCCTTTCCTCTCTTCTATTTTCTGCTGGTTTTCTATCTCCCTTCTTTAATGCCCCTTTAATAACTTTCCCCCCCTCTTGAAACCTTACTCATTGGGATGTAAAGCCACCTATGCCCTATAAATCAGAGATGAATCCAGCCTCTGGGTTTAAATGGAGATGTTTTATTAGAAAAAGTCCTTGAACCTTTGCCCGGCTGCAATCAGTTGTCGTGAATAAAGCTGAGGCTAACCTCAATGTTAATTCAACTTCTTATGAAACAGCTCTGGAGGTGGAGGAGGGTTTGGGCGCTGTCTCGAGCTTTGTGACAGCTCGCTAACGCAGCACCGCTGAGGTGTCTCTGCCACATTTTCTCCCCGTTTGCCATCTAATTCACACGTCCCTGAAGTACACTGCAAAAAAATAGGATGGTAAAACATTGTGAAAACATCCTGGGATGACAGCCATACCACAGCGGGGGATGGGTGGGGCAGAGTAAGGGGGTATGTAGGGTCATGTATCTGTGTCCAGATCAGTTGGCAGATTTTATTTCTCTCTCTCTCTCTTTCTTTCCTTTTTCTTTTCTTTTCCATTCCAGCAGATTTCTTCATCAGGTTGGAGGGGAGGCAGCCTTCTGTCACGAAACACTGTGTGCACTGTGTGGGGTGAGGGAGGGGAGAGAAGTTGGGGGAGGACAGTGAAGCAGCCTGACTGGAAAACTGTGTTCAGCTATTTTTAATTCATGGGATACCACCTGGCTAATGGTGTTTTTGGATCTGCCAGCTCCCCGCAAGCCCAGAACAGGACTTGTTTCAAATAATCAGGCATCCACCAAATGCGCAGAAATTATTCATGCAGGCTGCATTACGAGCCGTTGATCATAATATTGGAATAATAAAACAGTTCAGAAATGTCAGGTAGCATTAGGATGCATTGACGGCGTCCCAAACAGCTCATGTGATGGAAAAGTGAGGCAAAGGCATCTCATATTCTCTTAAGATTTCAAAAATAACCTTCTACAGTATGTAATAGGAAGTTACTCACATTTAGGGGTACAGGTATAAAGGTAAATATTTTTCATGGTAATAAAGGACAAAAGAAAATTGCTGCAGCAAACGCATGATTTCAACAAAATTGTAAGGAAAGGCAGAACTTTTCATTGTTAAACACTAAGAGGCTCTGCAGTAACATGGCTGCCATTAAAAACATTTTGCCGTATCTAAAATTCTCCTTTAGTGGCTCGTAACAACGTTGTGATGTCAACATTACAGGAAATGTTAACATAGTCCCGCTGAACTTACAGTAAACAGCAGGCCACTGATGTTATCCAGCACATTGATTTCCTCTGTGGCCCTAAGTACTGACGGCTTCAGCTTAAGATAGCACAAGAACATAAAAGGCAGATTGACCAAACACTACATCATATGATTATATGAAATATTGATAAGAGTGGTCTCCGCTCCCATCAGGCCTTATGGACAAATAAATGGACAACTGACCAGCCCTGGCTGGATGCTGGCTGCTGTAATGAACTGAGGAACACAACAGCCGGACAAAGCAGAGACAGCAACAGAGGTTCTTGAGTGCAAGTGTATTTTATTTTTGTTATCTTCATTTTTTAAGATAAATCACATTCAATTTAACCTACATGCTTCCTGGAATGGGAGACAAAATTCTTACATAACCGCATTTTCTTTTAATTGAGTATACTTGAGTCCAAAATTAACTTTTGGACTCACCAAAAGTTAATTTTTGGTGAGTCCAAAATTAACTTTTGGACTCACCAGTAAATATTGTAGGTAAATGAAAAAAGTCAAATACATGCATACATTTTTTTAGCTTCTAAAATAATAATTTATGCTTTTTTAGTACTTTATAATGCAAATTCTAGTAAACTTGATATTATTTCCCACAGACTGGATCATTCTGATGGATTAAGAATAAAGAAGTATGCATTGTATAAGATTTATTTGCTTGCCATGTTTTCATACATGACTTTTTAGGTGCATTCATTTCATCGTGTGATGCACAACACAATAGAATTTTCCTTATTTTCCAAATGTAAAATGTAAACACATTTGGTGCTTGACAGGTGTCAATTTTGGACCCCTGTAGCAGCCAGGAGCCTGGTTCTAAATTATGGATATATGTGAAGTATATTAAGATTATAGTCTGTTGCTCTCTACTTAAACTTCTGATAATTCATTTCATTGATGACTTAAGACCCCTTTTAAAGGTACCAGCATACTCATAAATTTACTCCTTGCAACCCTGAAGTAATAGTAACAGGCAAGGACACCTACAGATTTTCAAGTTTAGCAAAATCTCTGCACATATATGTTTTAAGTTTTATCTTTTATTGCAAGTAAGGAAAAACTCTGATGACACAAAGTATGGCTCAATAATAAAGCTTTCTTAATCACTGATGGCTGTGTCATTCCTGGCTATTGGTGACTTTCAGAGGCCTTTCATGCATCTTTGAAAGCATCTATCATTTTTTTTTTAATTGAAATACTTAATGGCATATATAGCTATCAGAGACATTAAGCAACAGAGCAGGACCTTAATAATTGTTAAATTGAATTTTGTTCAAGGTTTTCCACCTTTTTTAAGTTAAAAAAAAACAAAAAAAGTTTATAAATCAATTTTGATAGTTCTGTGTTTTTCAAAAGACTACTGTCAGCTAGCTTTACACAAACCAAAAAATTGAAGACATAAAGTTAACATGCCACTACTGATGAAAAAGTAACTTCTTTTGAATTAAACCAACAGAAAGGAAGTGTAAGATTAGGAAAAAGAGATGAATAGCTTAAATCTTCAAAAAATTGGAAAGAAAATGGCTTCTTTCCTCACCCTGCTCCTCAGACGAAGGCCACTTCCTATATTTCCACATTTTAGAGTCCTGCTTATTGCTTGAAACACAAGGTGGAAAAAAAACAAAAACTCACAATGTGGAGCATTATTTCAGGAATTCACAATAATGAAAACACCTAATTTGGTTTGATTTATTGATGATAAATGGGTTTTAGCTTGATCTATACAACAAGAAAAACATTTTAGTATATTATCAGTTTTATTGCAGAGTGTTTCTTTGAAACTAGAAGATATGTAACTACAAGATATTCTACTGTCAGTAGGTGAAATACACGGTTATATGGGGACCGAAAGGTCACCAATTGCTTGGAATGAACCCAGTTAATAACAACATACATTCCAAAATTTAAATAACAGTGAAAATATACAAATAAAATACTTTGGGGAAAAAAACACATTAAATATTTTTTTTCTAATAAGAACATTAAATTTATGAAACATTTCACGTCAGCCATCAATGAGTTACAAAGTATTCAGCAACACTTCACAATCTTGTTAGGAGCTAAGCACTCCAAAGGTCTGATCCTAAACCAAACATGCCACAATTTATTTTAGGTATGGTTTCTATGACCCAAGATCTTCCCTCAAAAAATGTAATTAACCTATACTGGACCCCTTTCTGTGTTACCCTTTTGTTTTAACTGTTTTGTTTGAGAAGCCTGGCAAAAAATGAAATTCCCATTCTTTTACTAAAGTTAATGCTTTTCAACTTCTACACTGCTGTAGAATATGATGAAAATGGTATTAAAACAAATAATATAACTTTCAACATAAGTACAATGAAAGTTAATTAAAAAATGTATAGAAAATTTAAAAAGATTATTACTGCTTGAAAAACCAACTATAGTTCATTTGTTTATACATTAATAAGTTTCTACATTAAAGGTACTTCTTTATTTTTATATTTGCAAACTAGTTTTCCCGGGCTATTTTTGTTGAGGGACAAAGCAGAAAAGCAATAAAAGTTAATGACAGTGAACACAACTCATGTGTCAGACACCTTGATGTTTTGCACTTTGTTTTAGTACATTTTAGAGAATATGAGGATCCAACCTGCCTGTGGAAAAAAATCTGCATGACACATTTTCTTCAAGGGACCCTTTTTGGTGTATCATCTCTTGTTCTATTCTTGGTAATATTTAGTGTTCAATTATGAGACCCTGATATCCACCGATCAATAAAGACGTCCTATCACAGATGTTTATCTTGATTTTGGCTGCATAGAGTGTAAAATCTGGATAATGAAAGATAAAGTTATCTGTCCTTGCAATGTTATGTCTGTCAGATTGATTATCACAGTCTTTATCTACTGCTTATCAGGAGCTCCAGCAGTGGTGGAAAAAAAATCCTGTTTTAGATGAGCTGCATTCATCTGCAAAATGTCAGCTTTTCATTCATAGAGACAGCCATTAATTGCATTTGTTGGGATGGATTTTGAATACATTTAAAAAATCTATAAGGCCATTTCACTTGCTCAACATAAAAAAGCCCATGTCAGTTGGGAGGTTGAGTAAAAACAGCTAAATTTTCTTCCTTGACATCCTAGTAGAGAGTATTTTTTAAGATCCCAAAGAGCGTGATTCATTAGCTGCATACATATTTCAAACGACAGATCTGGGAAAAGCAGTTTTTAACAAGCCTTTAGTTGTTGAGGGGTATAAGTGTAAGCAGTCTTCCATCAGCTGCACACATTCCTCTGATGAGACGATGCCGGCTAAGACGTTTATGCAAAAGATGCAACCTCACACTTTCAACTCTCCCACTCACATGTGTGACAACTTTGATGCCATATTAGATGGAGAGAAACAAACTTGATACGGGTATTTACCAACAAAGCCTTCTGCTCACTTTGTGGGTCAGGCAGAATAAGAGGATTATTTTTCTTTTCCTTTTGCTGTCAGGGTTTTGGAGAAAGTAAAACTTTGAATTTAATTGTTCCATAGACTGAGAGACAAGAATGTGACTGGAGAATGTTTTTCTGGTGTATTCCAATGATATCAGGAGGAGCAGCTTTAGTGTTGGTGTGTATGGTGGCAGACTGGTGCATCCATAATCATTAAGGATGCAACTATAACATCAGCCCACAAATCAGTATGTACCTCAGCTTCAAGGTCACAGTCCTCAATTTGCTGCTGACATCCTGGGTCATAAATGTGCTTTTCCAAAATTAGTTTGTAATTTGTTTGTTGGTTTGTGTATTTATTAATTTATTTACTGTATTTCATTCACAGTCAGGCAAATTTTACAGACAAAGCAAGGGAATATTAATTATAAGAAGATAATTTAATTATTTCCACACCTGTTTTTTTATTCATCAGAATTAAATATCTTGTCATAAATATCCCCTTTGTGTTTCAGTAGTAAAAAACATTTAATAACAAATAATGGTGCTTCCAAAGGACAAAGTGTTTCTTAACTTTTGCAGGTCAAAGCTGTTCGGTCTATTTAAAATGCTGAAAACTAAACAAATGTCCCCTCCAAACAACGAAATTTTAAGGTTTGTGGGCAGATATGTTTTCTTTCTCTTCAAATTGGACTTTAACATATCATACTGACTGTTGTTCATTCACCAGACTGAAAGCCTGATCATAATGTTACCATATATCCACACACAACTGAAGTTCATAAAGATTTTAACATTGATTCATATTTTAAACCAACAGGACTTATGACAAAGATTTGATATGCTTTTAAAGGCCATTTAAGCAGGTGATGCATTTTTACCTGCAGCAGAGGCCAGTGAAATACATTTGCAGCTGAGTAAACAAAGTTTTTTTTTTCTCCAAGCTGACAGTCAAAACATATAATACTTTGATCAGTTTTGATCTACAGTGCTGATCTGCTTGAGGTTATTGTTACCCCTTTAAAAACCTGCTGAATGGTTGTGCAGTAAAATGGCGCTAAATCACAGACTTGAACAAACTAGAGCCTATATGGATAAATATATGATTCATGAAGCTAGTTACTAAACCTAAAACCCCAGACTTTTTCACATATTCATCGGATATGCGATTTCCAATAGAACCTGATTTGGAAGGGCAGAATCTTCAAGAAATGCTGGAACATGATCCAACAGATGTTTTGTCCACCATAGTTACTATGGGCCAGTCAGAGCCTTGCAGTCACCCCTCACTTTCAGGCCAACTAAGCCACGCATGCTGACTTGTTACTTCCTCTTTGGGCTTAAAAAATGCTGAAAAGCCCGGTCATTTTCTAACTGGTAATACTAAAATTTCAGTGGGAGCTTTGCAAGATGGATCTGCCTAAATTGCAAAGTTACTGTTTGCCAAAAGTTCTAAAATTCACAGGAGTGGAGTGCACAGTGGATGCTGTTCTGAATGGGTCAATATTCAATTAGGAATTGTTGCATCCCAGTTTTGTATTTATCTCCTAATTGCATGTCAGTTGTCGTGTGATAGCTTCTTCATCACTTCTTCAAAGGGATTATTTATTGGCATTCTGTGTAATATCAGCTACATACCTTTTTTTCATTTGTATCTATTCATTTATAGATTCATTTTATTTTTCTTCTCTGGCCCTTGTCAGCAAATCCATACAAAGAGCCGTTCATCATCATTCTCACAAAAGTGATACATGGTTGTGTTGATTTAACATTTTTCATCTTTTCCTGCTTTTCCTCTTTTTTGTCATACATGCCACTATTTTATCATGTGGGCTACGTGGTGGTGCAGTAGGTAGTGCTTGTGCCTCACAGCAAGTAGGATTTGACTCCTGAGTGGGCAGGACCTCCCATGTGGAGTTTGCATGTTCTCCCTGAGCATGCAAGGATTTTCTCCGATAACTCTGGTTTCCTCAGATAGACCAAAAACATGCTTGTTAGGCCAATGTGTAACTCTTAATTGCCATTAAGTGTAAGCGTGTATGAACTGTTGTCTGTCTCTTTTAAGTCAGCCCCGTGATTGGCTGGTGACCAGCCTAGAGTGTATCCTGCCTCCTACCCCAATATCTGCTGAGATGGACCTCCCATCCTCTCCCCTTACCCTGGTCGGGATAACTGGTGCTCATAATGGCTTGATGCATATTTTCTTCTGTAATTTAACTATTGAAGAAAAGTAGAAAAGAAGCTCATTGATGGTTTATGCAAGAATTTCTTTCCTATGGCCTAAATGTCAACACCTAAAAAAACATCATTTTTAGGAGTATTTAGAACCTACTGAAGAAGGTTATCAAAAGGACCTCTTTCACAATACATGTAATTTTGCCCACAGCCCAATTTTTTGTTTATTGTGTGGTATTTGTAGTACACCCAGAGACTCCCAAGAATATACCTTTAGAAAATCCAAAAGTCATCCAGGGCCTGTACTATGACCTATTTTATGATCATTGCCATAGGTGTGAGCCAGGGTGCACACTTTACCCCAAAACTTACTCAAACACAAATAATAAATCATCAAATTGGGTCAAATCACCTTCACTGAAGTCTGGTGCATCTTTTGAAATCAAATGTAAAGCTAAGTATTACAATTGAAAGAAGTTATTGAATTTTAACTGGAAAAAAATTAGTTTTTTTATGATTTTTTCAACAAATTCAATTCTTTGGAGATGTGTCTGACCAACTTACAGTTGCTGTACACCTAAAATACTTACAAATTATTTGGCCACATATATATTCTCAAAGTGGGAAAAAAATCATCAAATTCTGAGACCGGTAAAGTTGTTCAATTAACAGGTTGGGTTACTGTGGTAGAATCAGGATACTGTTCCATATCTTGTATATCAGGGAACCTTTAAAGATTTGTTCAGAATTCATCCTTTAAGTATGATTTCTTTTAGAATTTGAATGCTAGATTCAAAACAAACATTTCACATGAAATGTTATTCATTTTAATATTGAACAGCCACAAAGGGCCTGTATATTATGCCTTTGTGATGAGATAATAATGAGCCATTGATACAAGTAAAAACCGATGCAGTTTTGGATTGTTGTAATCAGATTGTATATATCTACAATGACAGCAATACATAAACATTACTTCTGTCAATTTCTGTTTCTAGTACTTATATATACATGTAATCTGTTTTATGGCCTTCGTGTCTTTTTGCATAGCAACGGCTTGGACAATTTTAATTTGTAGACTGGAACTATAGTGAGGGAAAGGGGATCTGAGAAATCCATAAGACGTATGATTGGCTGGTTATTTCATAGAATGGAGTCTTTGAATTTGCTTGTGTATGGTTGGAGGGGTTTCTGATTTTGAAAATGTTTATAATATCCCAAATAATAGATTACAGATGCAACATGTGCACACATGCCAGAGGTTCTCTTTCCAGCAGGACAGAGACAATAATATGCCTTCACAGGATCATCTGATGCATTCTTGTCAAATTGAATCCAAACATTGTATTTTATTTGAGATCTGTGACGAGAATGAATCTGTCCCCTAATGAGATCAGCATCATGCTGGTAAACCCAAATCTCATAGTCACCATCATTTTTTTGATGCTCAGCAATGTAGCCAGGGGACTGTTTGATTTGGTATGTACCGCATGTTATGGTCTCAAGGTATTCCAGATCCACATGAGGGAACGAGATATCAGATGCTTCAAGCTTCTGCCATTCACTACGAGCTCTACGTGACATATTTGTTTTTGATTTTTCAAACCTTTCATGGAATCAAATGACCATGCTTACTAATCTTTCCCAAGCTACACTGTCAAGATATTTTCATACAATTGCAGATATTTTGAAAAAAAAAAATGATGGTATATATATATAAAATACAATGTTTGTTTCAATTTGACAAGAATGCATCAGATGATCCTGTGAAGGCATATTATTGTTATTGTTATTATTGGAACAGTATCCTGATTCTACCACAGTAACCCAACCTGTTAATTGAACAACTTTACCGGTCTCAGAATTTGATGATTTTTTTCCCACTTTGAGAATATATATGTGGCCAAATAATTTGTAAGTATTTTAGGTGTACAGCAACTGTAAGTTGGTCAGACACATCTCCAAAGAATTGAATTTGTTGAAAAAATCATAAAAAACCCTAATTTTTTTTCCAGTTAAAATTCAATAACTTCTTTCAATTGTAATACTTAGCTTTACATTTGATTTCAAAAGATGCACCAGACTTCAGTGAAGGTGATTTGACCCAATTTGATGATTTATTATTTGTGTTTGAGTAAGTTTTGGGGTAAAGTGTGCACCCTGGCTCACACCTATGGCAATGATCATAAAATAGGTCATAGTACAGGCCCTGGATGACTTTTGGATTTTCTAAAGGTATATTCTTGGGAGTCTCTGGGTGTACTACAAATACCACACAATAAACAAAAAATTGGGCTGTGGGCAAAATTACATGTATTGTGAAAGAGGTCCTTTGGTTGACACTTTCTGATATCTGTTTATATATAAAGTATATGATCTCTGTTATTTGGGTGATCAATTGCATCAAACAGGACTAAATCTGAGAAATAATGTAGAACTTAGCCAAGCTGCAGCTGGAGACAGAGAGAGTATTATCTAAATCTTACATTAACATTTGCAATATTACAGTATAAATGGAGTTTGCAGTTATGTTTTGGTACATTTAAACAAAACAAACCTCAGGAGTGGTTTGTTAGGACATCTCTGTTTTCTTGCTGTGATATCAAAACACAGATCAGTTTTGCTACTATCATACAGGTATCAAGGTTTGACACCCTGGTATTTTGACAACTCTTGAATTGGACAACAAAACAGGAGGGAAGAGAGCAGTTGAGGAGGAAAAGGAACCAGAGTGAGGAGAGGAAAAGAAGATGAGAGTGACGGTGAGTGAGGAGGGGGAGTCGTGGCAGATTTTTCACCTGAAGGCAAAAGCAGGGAGAGGAACCCAAAGGTTCAGCAGGGAACAGTCGTGCCCGCCCCAGTTCCAGGAAGGCCCTCTCCGCTGTGATCCATTATTCAGCATCGAGCACAATTAGCCTCTGTCAAGCTATTTTTTACACGCTCCGATAAGATAGATTCAATGTACAAAAGAGTGTGCAAGAGCCCCCCCCCACCCCCCTTGCTTGCTCCCTCCTCCTGCACATCTCTTCTTATTTATTTATTTGGCACGTTAATGCGTTGGAATAGTATCGATGTAGCTTTTATCCCTTCATTTATTCATCAGGGCTTTTGGAGAGTTTGTTTAGAGCTGTTTAGTGGGGCATCGTCGACAAAGCCAGAGGGATGAGATGCGTTAAGTTGGCTCATCTATCTTGATGTTATGATATATGGGTGTAATTTGTGTTTTTGAATGCCCATGGTTGGCAATTAAAAAATGAATTGACCTCAAGGACCCAAACGAGCACTTAGCTTCAAATGCAAGAGGTTAATACTCAGCCACACTAAGTGCAGGTGCCCACTTACAAAGGAGTCTGACTTCAGCCAGGTTCAAGATGGGCAGTGAGGAAGTTCTGTTTGTTTCAGGAGGTGAAATAAAATATTGAGTGAGCCTTCTTTTCAATCAATTATGGTCAACGTTTTATTTTACTGATTACTTTGCCTGGGAAAATTAGAGTCAGGCACTGATACATTTTAATGCAGGTTACAATTTTCTTTCAGATTAAATTAGCCACCTGTATCTCTAAGCCATCGAAGTTGTGATTTAGTTGTCATTGAAAGCACAGATGTGGACCAGAGAAGCCCTACTTCACCTCCAGATTAGTTGTATGCCCATTTCATACATACAAAATTGATGTCATATAACCCAAAATAAAGGGGGCTCTGCTGCTACCTCACTGTCTGGGTACATCATTATCTGTGTAAAATACTGCTTTAATAAAAATGTAACTGTAAGTACCTTAAGTGTTTACATATCTGTAGAGGTGGCACAAAAAATGATTTATGTCAGAATCTGTATTCTAACTCTCTACGATCCTGAATTATTTCAAAATAAATACATATATATATATATTTAATATGTTTTTCCTCCTATTCCAAGTGCCCAAAAACAGGCACGTAGTACTGTAATGAAGTGCATGCTGGTACAAGCCAGTTTCTCTGCTTGCCCATTATTCAGCTACGTTGCCTGTTAGCCTGTTAGCTCGCAACGTTGTGAGCCTGTTAGCTCAATGCGTCACCTGTTTACCCATTAGCCTGCTGCATCTGGAGTATGTTAGCGCTATGCGTTGCCTAACCCTTTAGCTTGTTAACTTGTAGTGTAGCGTGTAGCTCACTGCGTTGTTGATGTTTCTGGATGTAGCAGCAAAGAAAAACCCAGCCTGGCCCTCCTTTGTTAAAAGCGAGTGTGTGGGTGCATCTTGGATTCTACAATGTAAAAAAGAGCTTGATATGACGTTTTCAGTGTGCAGACTCTGCAAAGAGAAATTTTAGTACTCCTCTTACATGCTATTACCTGGAGTTAAAAGGAGCAGAACAGCGGCCAACAAACATACTGACCATTGCATACTGCACAGTTTTACCCAACCTTAGTTTTAGTTCAGGACTAGCTCCATTGCCTGTTTCATTTGTAAAACTTACACCTCTACGGCATTGTAGACAGCGACGGCTTTGGGCCAGGCAAGGCAAATTCAGCTAAAAGGCAATTTAAAGTTCTTCCTGAAATACATCAGAACTTAATAACAGGGAAAAACAGAGAAGAATAAATGTTTATCAAAACAATTAATAAACCACAAAAGAATTAAAAGAAGTTAAAACAAAGGTGAAAAGAGAAGAAACAGCTGATGAAAGCCATATTTAAATTTAAAATCAGTTATTTTAAACTAAAATAATGATTTTAAACTAAAATAATTCTTATAAATTAAATATATTCTTGTTTTGAGCTATGTCAACATCAGACATTAAACAGATTGTAATAAATCTTGAAATAAGCATCTTTTTTAAACAAAAAGCTGTGATTGAGAATAATAAACTGGTCTGAATCATATTGTCACCTTCAAAATCTAAATTGAATGTGCAAAAAAAAATAGGGAACGATTCCCATCTCAACATATCAGAGCTTCTCACCTAAAAGTCAATGAGAGTTCTAAGATCGTGTTTTTGATCTCAGCACTAACGTGTAATATATATTAAAGAAATACAGCATTTCTTTACTCAGTGTGAAGATTATTTCTCTGATTAGCATATTTTAAGTGTACCATCATTCATGAAACTGCATTTTTATGGAGAATAAATGTAAGATAAGGTTAGGCTGAAGAGCAGAAAGTACCTCAGCTCTCTCTGCATTTCAGAGGTTTATGTGCTAATTCCAGACTTTCTTGTCCAGCATAACTCAGTTCAAATTGGCTCACCTGACATTTTTAAACAAGGAGAGGAAATATTTTGTCTGGAATAATCTTTTACTAAATGATATGAGCTCCTTGTCTCCTTTCCTCTCCAAAAATGTCCCTAATTTACTTCACCCCTTTCTTTGAAAACTTTGGTCACAGCTTTGGCCCTCCGGCACTCTGGCTTCTCTTTCTTGAAAGTGATCGTCTTTGCCATTGTCATACATTCAATTTGTTTTTTATCGGAGCATGATTTTTATCTCTATTAAAGTTAGTTGATGAGATAGCAGTTTAGGAGCTCCTATCTATGATCTGCTTTGTTATCTTGAAAGTCTTGGAATAGATTTTCTGCTTATATAGTTTGTATAATGAACAAGAAAGCTGCTTTATGGCTTTATCTATGGAGAGGAGCTTAGAGGGTCTTAAATAGGAAAACCCAAAAACCCAAAACCTTCTTACTTTGGAGGGAAATGAGACTTTAGCTGAATTATTGGAGCTGCTTATTTCTGTAAAAGATCAGATCTGCCTTCATGTATCCACATTTTACCAATGCTAATGAGCCTTAGACAGTTCCTCATGCATGTCAAATACTGATTATAATTTCTGTGCACGATTTCATGATATACTGTACATTCGTTGTATAACACTGGGTTAACACATGACCCCACCTTTAAAGCAAGCGTGCAATGAGGCGTTACTTTCAAGATGAAAAGATATAGCCTGGTCTATGTGTTATGAGCGATCTTTAAAGCCTACATGCTGCCCTATTAGCATGTAACTAGATATGCTGCATGATTAGCTCTTATTAACATGAGGTATTCCTTAACAAGGTTGTTAGCACATCCCAAATGCATACTCTGACCCCTCGGTGCAGGTGTTATCATTGCACAGGATCAGGCAGGTAATTAGGCTTCTTAAATGTGTGTGTATGGGGGCATTAGTGGGGTTCATTAGCCCATCCTCCCACTTATCCACCCTTTTTACCAAACCCCACTTGATCTTTACAAGACCTCCCTCCCCTTTTATTCTCTGCTTGCTCTCTCTTATCTCCAGCATTGTGCCCCTGACCCCCTTCAGCCCCCACATTCCCCCCAGGGGGAGGGTGGGGTTGAGGTGGACGGGTGCATCCATCGGGGCCGATGATCAAAGCCCCTGGGATCCCCAGAGAGGACATTTTCAGAGGCAGGAGGGGAATTTAACCAGCGGTCTAAGCCAGGAAACCAAAGCTGAGGTGAGAGGGGGGTTATTGTGGCTGTTTCTAACCCTGGAGAAGGGCAGCCCCCTTTCCTTTTAATCCCCCTAATGAGGGAGGGCATCTCACCAAGGCTGCTTTCACCTGTAAAGGCTCCTAATGTGGTTTGCATGGTGAGAACTATTCAAAGTTTTTTTTTAAGAGCAGAAGTAGTGTGAGATGTGAGAAATAAGTGGATTTGTAGGAGCAGCATGAAGCGTATTGAGAATGACAGAAGCATCAGAAACAACAAAGTGGTCTCTGGAGGCTGACAGTATCCTGTGTGTGTGTGTGTGTGTGTGTGCGCAGCTGTGTGTGTTGATGCGTGTGTGCCTGTCATCTAAGCCCAGTCTCCTTTTTGAAAGTGTTGCCTGCCGTGGTGCAGCTCAGTTTGTGTGCCTGAACAGCATATATATATATATATATATATATATATATATATATATGTATATATATATATATATATATATATATATGTATATGTATATTTATATATATATTTAAATATATGTGTGTGGGGGTGTGCGTGTGTGTGTGGGGGTGTGCGTGTTTGTGTGTGTGTGTGTCCTTGTGTGCGTGTGTGTTCCATCATGTCAGAGACATGACAGGCGCGAACACTGATTCAGTCTGGCGGTGGTAGTGTCTGAAAGCGCCAGGGAACCTACCGGGAGCAAATGATATTCATTGGTCTTAAACGCTCGGGTTGGCCGGCCGGCCTTGTTGCAACCGCTGGTGTCATGTTACATTATGACCTGAAGATGACGGGGGGACGACACCACTCCAAAAAGAGGAGAGAGAGAGCAGAGGAGGAGGAGGAGGAGATGCAGGAAGGGAGGGATGAGGAGTGGTGGCTTTTCAGTTTAGGTCACTCAAAGGGCTTATCCACAGTTTGGTCTGCTGTGTGCACTAACAATACAGATTGTTTCAGAGTGTGACTTCTGCAGGCAGACATGTCATTATTGTTGTCAATAAATGTGATTTTCCTTTTGATGTTTTTTAACCTGGCATTTGTGAGGTTAAATATAATCTTTTTCTACATTTTTCGATCAATTTCTTTAGGATTTTTTTTTTTTTTTTTCATTTTTTTGTTGTATGTAATTTTAAATATGTGACCTAAACCTGAAATTGAAACATTTTGCAACTGTCTTAAAGCATTAGGAAAAACAACAACAAAAAATCTCTTAGAAAATGTACCAAATATCCTATGGTGGTGAATATAAAAATATTAAACATACAATGTCAATAAATGTTACTTTTTAATGATATAATTTACAATTTAAGAAATTGTTCTTATTTTAATCAATCTTTCATGTTTCTTTGAGTGAAACAGCTACAAGTTACAGTAAATATGTGTATCAAATATTATTAAATTTGAAAATAAGAATGTAACAAGTGCTTTTTGGAGCTAATGAAATGACACCAGTTCAAAATTTTTCCACATGTGATGTCTTTTTTCTGTCACGGTCCTGACTGGTAGGAAAAATATTCTCATTACTGACTGGACGTCTGCTAAAAACGTACAGTTGTCCCTGCTGTAAGTGTAATTTTCACAGTTGGCCAGAGTCATCTCCTGCAGTGCAGTGGAGTGTTTTAGGTCATTTTCACACCTAGACTGTTTGTGAGAGTTGTTCCAACACAAGTGGGCACCCCCCTTTGGCTTGGTTTGTTTGAATGTATATAAACACAATAATCTAATCCTATTTCAGTACAACCCAACTGCTCCTAGATCACTTGAAAGAGGTCTTGGCTTGCTTCACATTGACCCCTGGAGCAGTTTGTTTACAGTGGGAATGCAGTTGACCTAGCGAGTAGCACAAACAGTATGATCACACTGATGTAGTATGAGCAGCAGCAGTAGTCACAGACAACTTTGATCACAGCTGGTATCAGGGCAAAAATAGATATTGATGATTTAATTCATTTAAACAAAAATAAGATAATTGAATCGTATAGTTCTTCAATAAATACATGCATAACAGGCACATTAAGACATTTTAATGAACTTCTTATTAAAGAGGTATTTATGAGTACAGCTACAAGGCTGTATCACTGCATGTGTGCCAAAAACCCTCCCCATACAGTTTGGTCTTCACACATTTCTTCTGTGCATGATAGCCATCAAGCTAACTCATCTTATATGAAAGAGTCACTGACATTTACATTCCATCTACCAGTATTTTTTAATTACTTTTGGTTACGTCTGCGGCTCGAATATGAACCTCAGATGTAATTACCAGCTAAAAAGCACTAAAGTCTATTGACAACAGTTGTGTTTCTGTCGTGATGTCAACATAGTCACATGTCCACAGTTCACAAAGGGTCTGTTACAGGGGTGGGCAACTGGTGGACTGGGTGCCACATCCCCCTCCTCCTCTCTCCATATGCCCATTTGGCAATTTTATGTGTAATCAACTTGTAAACATAAGAAAACCTTTTTTTTTTTTTTAATCTGCTATGAGGGATTTCATAAAACACCATCCACAGATTAGAGTGTGAAATAGAAATATTACCATGATGACACTTGATAAAAAGTAAATGTTTTTCTCTTTGGCTAAAGTTACAGAGATAACTGTATGCTGTTGTTGCTGTAAAAATCTTCAAGCTTTGCTCAATAAACAAAAGAAATTAAAAAAAAAAAAAAAAAAAAACTATACAAACCATCACCTAAATTCCTCATTAAACTTTAAAGAATTTGTTTAATTTGTTATATGTTTAGCTCATTTAAATAAGCATTTGTGTTTATATGTCAGATTAAAAAATTAATTAATGGTGGTGTTATGGAATTAGATAAGAGCTACATTCACCCCTTGTGTTAAATTAGAAGACATTTTAACTCTCTATTTAGAGTATTGTTCAATTTGTAATAATTTGACCCTCTGAGAATAAGATTTATGTGATCCTTTTTGTTGCCAAGTGTCCCATCTCTGGTCTGAGGCACCAACACTCATTTCTAAGTGTCCTTTCATTAAGTGACCCGAGGATACAGCAGCTGACATTCACAGTTGGTTGAAAAAGACCTGTGTGGGAACATGCTGCATCAACAGGGGGAGCTGCACAGCAGTTCAGTGAATCTCTTCTCTTCTTTAACTTGAGAAAATTTCAGCACAGCATGTATTTTAGAAGTTATTAGACATGTGTAAGCTTTTAGGCTATTTTTACACCGTCTTTGTATCTGTTGTGCGGCTTGTCTTTTCTTTGGGTGTGTCTCTGCTTCTCTCCTGCTCACTCATGTGTTAGAGCTGAACCTAAACATGGTTTGAGGTTGGTTTGAAGTGATGCTATCTTCTACATCTCTTTTAGAGACTAGCCTTGGCAGTTGTACAGTATGAAGAAACAGATCACATATATATGATTACCAGTTTGTTAGATTGCTGACAGCAGGGTGTGTACTGTGTCAACACTGACACAGTGTAAGTCTGTTTTAGAGGACTCAAGTTGAAAAATTTCTGCTTTATAGAGAATTTGAGCTTTAACAGGGGGCTGTGAGCAAAGCTGGCCATACAGGGAGAAAAAAAGAAGAAAACTCCCTAAAGACTAGCAAGAGTTTCATGGAGGTTACTGGTCATGGTCCATCCTAGATTTCTTCAAACCTAAATCCCTACCATTACTTGTTAAAACAATGAAGTACATAAAAATGATTCCTGTTTCAAATAACAAACTCCGGTTTGTCATAAGTGATAGGCTAGCTGACAGTTACTCTTGTACTATTGATGCTGTGGACATGTCAGTTGAACCCAACTCTTATGTCCCATTAAAAAAAAAACACGACGCACTTTGCGTCCCACCAGGAAAGTGCCATAAAATTATAGGACATGATTATTCTGTTCTACTTTCTCTGCTTTAGATATTTTAACCAGCCTCACTTCTGTTCATAAAGTAGAAAGCATGGATGTTTAACCATTCATATGAAAGTTTGAGTACAAAGTATGGTGACAGTAAAAAAAAAAGTCTTGTATTCGTAATGCTAGAAGGCAAATAGTTTTTGATCAGCACAGTCAGAGACATGTAACTGATTATTAACAAAACTGAATTTGGTGCATTTTATTCATCACACTGTGTCAGCTTAGTTGCCCTTGCTGTTCTTCCCACACATCAAGATGTCCAGCACATATTGCACATATTAAGTATTTATGACTCCACATCAGGGCAGCCCCAATACTTATCTGAGAGGATAAATTCACTCTTAGCACATCTCACACCACAGGCTATTGAGGTAAAACGTGTAGAATTACCAGATTATCAGGCTTTTGTTGGCTTTGGTCTTGAAGGTGGGATTTGAGACAAAAAATTGGCAAGTTATTTTGTAGGGTGAGCCCAAAAGTCCCAAAAGAGGACACATCAAAAGTGCCATAAATTATTATATGTTATTATCTATTTCAACTATTATTGCATCAAATATTTTCACCAACTGCAGTCCTGTTCATAGATTAAAACACATTATTTTCATCCTCCCATATCATAGAAATAATCATTTCCACATATTCAAACTACTATAAAGGATTTCTTTTTGGATTGGATCAGTCTGGGTCATGTCAATCAACAAAACTGATTTGGGAACATAATGCATTTTTCAGCTCAAAGAAAGTTTGATGTGTAAGCTTCTACTAGCTGCTAAAATAACACTTGGTTTTTACCCCTGCAAACCATAACAGCAGTGGAGCCACCTGCTGGAAAAAAGCAAAATCTACAAATCGGATAGCTGGTATGCAACTTAATTATTTAAGATAATACATGTTTCCCTGATGCAAGAAACATATGATCAAAATTTGCAGTTATAATGGGTTTAAATGTGTCTGTTTTTAATACTTTGATTACGCAGGGCACTCTTGGCCGATTGTAACAAATGGCGCCTCATCTCATATTAAAATGTGTAACATGAAAAAATGCACCTTCCTGTAAAATTACATGTCAAATGTGGTGTGAATTGAAAAATTATCTTAAAAAATGAAAACATGCATTTTCAAGAAGAACCAATAGAATGTGAGGGTTAACTCACCCATACAGCATTGTCCATATAGCCATTTTAGGCCTGCTCCAAACTTCCTTCAGCTAGAACCAGAACTGATCAAAGCTAGGCCCAGGTCGTCTCTGATCCAATGTCCATGTCTTGTTATTAAATGACTTCTACTGTATGAAGGGCCAAGTAATCCTCCCAGGGGCCCAGCCATTTCAGTGGGCTGGCCTGGCTGTGAGTGCTGCAAAGACTGAACTTTTGGATCTTGGCAATCTTCAATTCTTTGTACCTTGGAAAAAGTTATGATGTTGTGTAGCTGTGTTGTCGGAGCTTACTGTGTGTAGCTTTTTAACTTTTTAGGACACACGCAGATCAAGGCTTTTCCAGAAAGAAGGGGAGACTAAAATCAAATATGAGTCAAAATAATGTTGAATAAGGAGAAACTTTGCAGCCCAGTTGGACAGGAAACAATACACTTCATTGCCAAAGGAGAGAAATCTTTATGCAGACAAAACAATGGTGTCAAGCAGAAACAAAGGCAGCGTTTATTGGTTTGTGGCACTGAATGGCAGGGGTTTGATTGTGTGTAGAGGGGAGGGGGAACAGCTGTGTGGCTTTATAAAGACGAGACACTGACATTCTCCATTGTCAGTCCATACCTTGGGCATGGATCAGATGTGACAAAGCTCCATTCTTCTCAGTCACCTTGCTCGTGTGGTCAGATAATGAGGATGTTTTCACACAGGCTGAGAGAGTCATCAAATAAAACAATGTCATTGTGCAGCCAGTGCTTGTTGTGAGGCAGGATGAATGGATTTGTCTCTGCGTTTTGTGTGCTGGTACAGTTTTTCTGTGGGTTGTTTGTGCCTCTGCCAATGTTGACAGGCTCAGTTTCGTTCCCGGCCTTGGCTCGACGTTCTGCCAAAGCTTCTGCTGGAGTCTATTAAAGGGTTGCACTGAAGGACCTATTGCCCGAGACCATCAGCTGTATGCATCCAGACAGCTCTGGACTTAATGGGACATTGAAAACCAAGAGGGATTTCAGGGAGAATGGAAGAAGTGAATGTTTTATCAAGAAATTCTCCACTGATTTAACTCCAATTTCTAACTGATTTGTGAGAAAAGGAGGTTGGATATCACTCAGTGTTATAGCTGCACTGCAATGGGCAATAAGACAGGGTTGAATATCCTGAAATTTTCAGCCCAGACTTCATAAAACATAAACTCATATCAAAGTGAAAAAAGGCAGGGTTACTCAGTATGTGAAACTGTCAAAATTTAGCATTTCTCAAGGACAATTTTGTATAAGATTATTTAACAATTATGTACATTTTATCTTGAAAACAGCAACATATTCTTTTTCTGATGATTGATCTAACCCATGATAAACAAGAAGAAAAAAATCTACAGAAGTAGAAAAAGATTACAGATTGGCCTATATAACCAAAAAGATAGATAGATAGATAGATAGATAGATAGATAGATAGATAGATAGATAGATAGATAGATAGATAGATAAAATACTTTATTAATTCCCTATGGGAAATTTGGGTATCAGGTAGCAATAGTGTGTTTGGTTAAAACAAATAACAATGGTAATTAACTGTCCAGGTCATGAGCCACTGCCTTTGATCAGGGTGTTAGACAGTCTGATGACTGTGGGTTCTCCTGAACCTCTAAGTCCTGCAGCACAGTGATATGAGTCTCCCACTGCTGCTGCTTCTCTGTCCCTCCTGGATGTTGTGATCGGGATGGTTACCATTGTCAAGGATGGCCTGCATTATGCTGCACATGCGTCTCTCCACCACAGTCCCCGGTGAGTCCAAACTCCTGCCAAGTACAGAGCCAGCCCTCTTCACCAGCCTGTCCAGCCTCTTGGTGTTCCTGTCAGTCATGCTGCCACCTCAGCAGACTGCAGCATAGAACAGAACACATGCAGCATATCACTGCATACATTGAAAGACCTGAGCCTCCTGAGGAAGGAGAGTCACCCTGCCCATTCTGGTACACAGCATCTGTGTTTGTAGACCAGTCCAGCTTGTTGTCAAGGCGCACACCGAAGTACTTATAGGTTTTCACCCTTTTGTTGACTTCTCCAGACGCTCAACCTTGGGTACTGGAACCGGACATGATGTTTTCCACAGGAGCAGGACCCTGCCTGTTTGTAGACTCGTGTTGAGGATCCTCCGGAGCACCTCAGCCAAGGGACAAATGAGGGAACATATTCTGAACAGCATTTACTGGTGCGTTTGGCACAGAAAGGAAGTGTGTGTGTGTATGTGGAATTACAGCCCTGTCTTGTGTATATGGATGTCTTTTTTCTTGCTGTTGTTCAAAATTGAGTTTGTTTTTTTTTTTTTTTAACTTGAAGGCATCACAAGGGTTATTGACAAGGCTGTGAAAATGAGGGATCACAAAAGAGAATTAAATTGGAAACCGGAAAAATCTTGCTACTTAACTTTTTTTAAATTCTCACATACTTTAACTTTACCCATAGTTCCAGATTTCTCTGGTTTTCTTCACTAGAGCAGATTTGACCTCTGCTTTGACTTCCAAACCAGTCAGCTGGATGAGCTAGTTCTACAGCTAGAGCTCCCTGGTATCTCCTCTCACACAGTCTGTGCACGTCGAGTGCTAGCCGTTAACCCGAGCATCTCCTCGGTGCTGCAGCTGGGCCAACATCTGTGCTCTGTGTCTTCTTCGTCCGCCCCATTCCCTCCAATAACCTGCCATCCCTCTGATGGGTATGAATAAAGGAGGGAACAATCTGGATACTCTGTTGCACAACATGCCGCTGGGACTGAACACATATCAATAATAGATTCACCAGGGCTGACCTTCTCTGTACTTTTCTTTTTTGCATCTTATTTTGCATATTACAACACAGTTATGAATTGGGTTATCTTCAAGTGTGCATCTTTTGATCTTACAAGGTCAAATCACTTTGACAGTCTGAGGGCTACTTTTCAACCTTGTTTATTTTTCTTCCAATGTGGCAAGCTCTCTGCGTAATCCAGTGAGAGAAGGGTACATATATATATATATATATATATATATATATATATACACATACATACATATACACACATATATACATATATATACATATACATACATACATACATACATACATACATACATATATATATATATATATATATATATATATATATATATATATATATATATATATAAATATATAAATGTCAGGTGTAAATGTCTACATAGATTTTTAGTTGTCTTTTAAATGTAAGAGGATTGCTAGTGAATATTGAGTTGTCACAAAGGTGGTGTATACCGCTTGAAATCACCCTACGCTGTTTTTGTGGCTTGTTTACTCATAAAATTCTAAAAACACTTATGCAGAATTGGGCCTCTTTTTGTACAGAAGCAGGCCTGATCGTTGTCACTGAGGCTAATATCTATGCAATGGACATGTACCATATACAACCCCAATACAATAATCCTGCACTTTCCCTTTCAGAAACTTATATAGAATAGTGTTTGAACCTATACAACTGAAAACAATTCATGTAGACATTTACACCTGTCCTGTATTCTTTCATAATAACTTGTGCACTGTCCTGTTTACAAGTCTTCTCTGATGATGTTGTCAAGCAATATCAGCAGTTTGTAAGAAATGAGCTTCAGAGTCAGCAGAATTGAGTGCAACAGAGAGGAAATGTCTGAAACTGGTGTGATTTTTTTGTCGTCTTTTAAGCCATTGTGATTTAAAACAGCCCTTGAAAACTTTTCCACTGTTTAAGATTATTGCTGTGAGGAGCGTTTGCATCACACCCATGCTTGTGGTCGTGCATGAGCAAGTATTATGCCCTCTTGCTTAGCCGACTTCTGGCCAGGGAAGCGCACTATCCTTTAGTATGGCACAGAGCCATAACACAAAGCAACTAAACTTTACGGGAAAAAAGGTGTTTAAGCACAGTAAAGAATGCATTGTTTGAGTGCCCCCTTGATGTCTTCATATATTCAGTGCATGAAAAATGCATTTAAGTGTGTGTGACTTGTCTAACACAATGTTTAAGACCTAACTTGGTTGTTGTTTACATCAGAGATGAAGGGTTATGAAAAAAGGGTTGGTTAGAAAATTCAGACTACATCTCCTCATTTGGACATCAAAGTTAAACAAAATTGTCCAGACATAGTCTAACCGCCACATTTTTAAATGCTGAGTCCTTGATCAGTTTTCTGCATCAAGTAACTCATCTACATGGATTAGAAAGACAGCAAGAAAGTCCAAATGCTAATGGATGAAGACAAGAAAACCATCTCTCCAATTAAGTAGACATATCTGCTGGACAAATAAGATGACCCCCCATTCAGAAAGTCATCATTATTATGCATCCTCAAGGTGAACTCAAGAATTAGTTCTAACTTAACCCTCTGTATATACAAAATTATTCTGCACACATTCTGCATGATGTCTGATTTTTATTCATACATAACCACAAAGCATCAGCCACCGGTTTTAGTTTTCCTCACTGCTCTACTTACTCTTTTTAATGTCCTGAGCCTTAACCCTGGCACAGCAAGGATTTATACTAAAAGCTGGTAGCAATGACATCCAAAAGCACACACTTACCAACTCACACACATAAACACCCTTCACCAGCCAGCAGGGAGTCTTCCTGTTCCTACTCACTCCAACAGAGAAGCCAAGCACAGTCAATTCTCCTAATTACCTACCTTTCTCTAATTATCCAATCATAAAGCCATTAGCAGTCTCACACCATATTAACATGGTCCAGCCTACACACCAATTTGTGCAGTGCCAAGATGCAACTGGAAGGAGATTTTGAGTGTGTAAGCCCAGGCTAAAGTTGTGCTTTTCTTGGATCTCTATTTGAATGATCATTTTCTTTGCAAAGTCTAACAACTTCATCACTTTTCTAGTATTTAAAGAAGTACCTAAGTAAATTAACATAACCTCAACACAAATCCAGTGTTTTGTGATTAATGTGATTTATTATTTTGTATGCATTAGTATTACCTACAACTCTATTTTAATTTTTTATAATTTTTACAAGGCTATCTAGATATAAGGCAGGGTGATGTACTTAGTTGACTCTTTGTGCAGTGATATGGAGAAATGCCATACAAATAGAAAAGATGGTTAGAAATAAGAAAGGATTATATTAAATGATTTAAGGAGTTAGAGTTTTATAAGGTTCATGTTAATAGTCACTTAACATGAACCTTACAAAACCCTACTACTTTGGTACAAGAAACTACTTTGGCACACATTTGCCTTTGTGTCTTTTTGCCAGGAGCAAAGTAAAAGCAAAACAAGGGAACCTGCAAGCAAAATAATAATAAATTATTGTAAATCTATCCAGAGCAGTGAACAATCACAACAAAACTGTTCTGCTGTTTTTGCCCAGGTTTCTCTAATTTCTCTGAGCTCTTGGCCCCCACGGTAGCAAAGTATCACCAGAACAATGATTAAATTAGGTGGTTTTCATTAGAACATAAACTTTTTGTAGGTACACCTTAAAAAGGATGGACTATGCCTCAAAAAACGACAACAAAAAAGGAAATCTGGATGCATATTGTTTTAATAAATGTTACACAGAAGATTTGGATCAAAAGCCTTTTGCGAGTTAAACTTTCCTTGCTTCATGTTTCAAGAATTAGATCACAGGGTAAGGACATTCCCCAGAAATGAGTAATGATGCATATCTCAAACTTTCCCTGTAAAGGAATAACAAAAACAATTCAGTTTAATGTTAAATCTGAATGTGTCAAAAGCCAAATGTCACAAATGCTCTGTTAGTAGTCAGCTGCACAACATCAACAGAAGAAAGTGACATGACCCTTTTGTGAAAATTATGATTTTAAGGGAAATTGCCTCTGAAATTATATCAAAAAAAGAAATAGTAACTCCCAATTTAGACCTAAAACTCTAAAGTAGATTATTCTGTGAATAAATAGCGTATTGCTGTCAGTTGCACTGTAGAAAATCTTTATTATTAACATAAGCGTAGCATTTAAAAAAAAAAAAACATAAACGTAAGCTTAAACCATATCTTAATTCATTTGAAAATATTTTGACATATCACAAAAACTCAGTATTTTCCCAGCCCGCTGTCTCAAACCATACCCCTGTCATTCTACACCCGACCAAAATAGTATTTGATTCAGTAAATTCTTAAAATTTGCAGAATTTAACATTTTCCCTCCTCCTGCTCCCCTCCTCAGTTTATTGGTCCACCCTGCTGCTTTAAGAGCATGTTTTTAATCCCACAGAAAATGACTGTGAAGCTAACGACTTCTCCCTCCGCCCGTCCACCATCTCCAGACATCATTAAAGCCAGGCTATAGCCCCGGGCTGCACATGAACCCGTTCTTCAAACTGTACACTTTATCCATAATTCAGCCATCTTCCCTGAATTATTCAAGCAAATTGTGGGGAAAATAATGGAGTTCACGGAATCTTACTTACACATAAAACTATTTTAATGTTGATTTGAATTTTTGAGGCGCTTCGATACGCTGAGGGAGGGGGCTTAAGTAGCACTCGTGGCCTCTTTTGCCTCAGTCCTTATCAGGGGCAGGGGGGAGCGGGCTGGCTCATAAACACATTAGCACAGGCCTTGTGTTATACATGCATGCATGTTTAGTGCTTTTGCACGGCAGTTCTATACATTGCTTACTTCACACGGAACAAAAGTTAATACACAAGTTTTTGATATTCTTTTTTTATCTTGATGAAAATTATAATCACTAAACTTCCTGACTATCAGACTCTTGCCCAAATAATATCTCAAAGAATAAACTTCAGAATTATCTTTCTTGCCCACAAATCATTTAACAGGCCAGGTCCTGGTTACTGGTCAGACCTTTTGTCTAGAAATGCGCACAGTTAGACAGCTAAATGGTCAAATTCGGGTAACTAATTAGTCTACACCAGGTTAACAAGTCAGTTTATATAAGACTTCCAAAAGCTCTCTCTTAACTCCAATGTTATTTTCTGCCACTATGAGCCACCGTAGCTCCAGTTAATAACTGCCTACCTCCTAAAATACCCCTCCACCTGATTGTACAAAAAGAGCATTAAATGATGGAAATGCATCAACAGCCTGAAAAAAAAGAAGCAAGCAGGGTTGGCCTCAGTACTTAATGGCAACCCTGTCATTAGCATCTTGTTAAAAATTGAGATAACACTGTATGTAAATTGTGTACTAACATTTTACCTCTCGACCCAAGAAAAACAATTTGCACATGATGTTAATGTCATAGATTGTGGAAAAAAGTGGACAGGACTTATCTGTGGCAGATGCCAAAAGCACATCAAACTAACATAAGTTAGTACCACCCAACAAATAGTTGAAGCAGGATTTAAACCTAAGTGGACACGCGATGAACTGCAGTTTGTAGGCTCTTCCATTTTAGTTATTTTTTCAACACCAGAGGTTGCCCTTGATGAACTTCCAAGAGGACCAAATGCTGGCATTATCAGCACTGCTTCTGAAGCTGCACTCCAATCAGCAGATGGAGTGCAGCTCCTTGCCTACGCCAAGGAGGTTATGTTTTAGCCAGCATTTTTTTGGTTTTTTTTCATTTGTTAGTTTGTTAACAGGATGACTCGAAAAGATACAAACAGATTTTCATGAATTTTTTAGGCAATGTAGGTCATGGCAAAAGGAACAAGTGATTTGATTTTGATGAATATGCATGTGAATCAAAGAAATTTTAAAAAGGATTTGTTAAGAGTGCAAGATAGGGTAGTTTTCCATATTTTACTAATAATTCAAAAACCTCTCAACAGATTTTGATGACAATTACTGGGAATATTGGTCATGAACAAGGGAGAAGTGCTAATATTTTGGCGATGATCCCAGTCTTTTCAAGGATTTGTTTACAAGTGTGAGACAGGGCAGTTCTCCACATTTTTGACAATAATTTGCCTGACAATTTTGGAAATACCTTGGCTGTGGCTTGTGCTCTTGGATTGCTTTTAGTTGTTTATTTGCTGATGTTGTGGTCCTATGTTAATTTAATAGAGCTCTGTTTAAACAGTTTTCTAAGTGTTGTCATTACTCAGACCTCTTAATCTGACAGATATTGACTATTATCCATGTCAAAATTGAACATGATAAAGCATTTTTAACATATAATATACTTCAGAATTATTAGAAAAAATGTCTGTAAAGCTAAGGATGAAAACAGTGCTACTTTAAAATTCAAGCTAAAAACTTGTCTGTTTTGCAGATCTTTTACAAGACGTTATTTTTGCACATTTTCAATAAGTGTACACTAGGCCCAGAGGTCCCCAGAACAAGTTTGTAAAGTTTTTCATTTACAAATCCACTTGGATATTGGATGTTGGCATACCTACAAACCCCTCCATTTCAGCCCTGCACAGAACCAGCAGTTTTTAAGTAATTTCTCAAGTGTGTCCAACTACAGCCCTCTCGAGAATTGAATGTGGCTTTGACTTTTTGGAGTTGTGCTCTAATGCTTACTGTGGCTGCACAGATCCACCTAGAGATTTTCTCTTTTTTGTTGCTGGCTGTGGGCTGAACAAACATCTGGCACAGAGGGTGTCTCCCATCTGTGGGGGGTTTCATACCACCAAATGCTGTCAACTGGGGAATGTTTTTAAACAGGTTCTTTAGATCACATTTTCTGAAAGTTGGAACAAGCTGCAGATCTCAGACCTTTGAATTTGTTACATTATTTGCAACATATATGATATTTTTTTGTAGATGATATTCTTTGGTGTATTGTAATTTCTAATATATTTTGTTTATCCCAGCTGTTATTTTCTGTGTTTGTCTGTGTTTTGTTGTGGAAGTACTTTGAGTCATCCTTGTGCATTTAAAGTGCCATAGAAATAGATTTGCCTTTTGACAGTTACCCATGATCATTGCTTTATCCTCAATAACATATAGCATTACTCTCTTAGCATCTTCAGACCCAAACATTTACCACATATGATGACAAGTTGCGTGACATTGCAGGGCTCCTTTCCTCCCTGCCTCCATATAGCCTCTCCTCATATTAAAAGGGGACAGGAGGGTAAATGTATCAAAGCTCCCTACTTGATACCCTATCAGAAAAAGGCTGAATTAACATTAGTTGCTTACTTACCATACGGTGAGCCTCACTGTTAAATCATTTACTCCCCTTGGAGTGGGTAAGGCCATGCAACTTTTATCGAGGGAAAAGAAACAGAATTCCCGGGATAGTAGAAGGGTGGCTCATGCATAAATAAAGCATACAGTACATGTTAGCACTATAACCTTGCTCAGGGGTTTGGCTGGAAGCACAGAGCGCATTACTGAGAGGTTTTATACGGTATCACATAAAGGCTGTGAGGCTGTGCTTCATAACGGGGCTGGTGGTGGAGTGGGGGGCGAATACAGCTGAGGTAAACTGAGGAACTTGGGAGGACACACAGGAGAATGTCCTCTGGTCATACACACCAACACACTTCTCTGTATTCCCACTTGTGTTTACCCTCTCTCACAGTCTTGAGTATCTTTTTTTCCCTCCATCAATAACACATATTTAAACACACATACATACACGCACACTTCAAGCCTGCCACACTAGAGAGAATCTGGTATCATTGAATTTCAGCACTTTACTTTCATTGCTTCAGCACACAGTCACAGAGCAAAATAGATAACATGCATGTCTCTCTGATATTCTTTATTGTTGTCATGTAAAGAAACACAATTAAACGTGACTGTTTGCAGTCCTGACTCCCTAAAAAATGATCTTGTGAAAAGGAATTTAATTTTTTATATAGCTTACTAAATACCACCTAAATCTAAGATGGGCAACTGGCAGCTCAGTGGCTACATGCAGCCCCTGTCCTGACTCAGTGTGACCCAGGGGTCAATCTTTGCCTTAAGGCATATATTGTAACTCATGTAATGACCGGTGGTCACTAGTGTTCAAACACAGCTCTGTTGGAGCAGCTGTTATTATAAGGCTGACTGTTCTTCACTTCTGAATTATATCACATCACCAGGCTAAAACTAAGGGACAACATGAATGGTAAGTTACAGCCAAAGAGATAAAGTCTTTTAAAACTTTGTCAGCTAGCTTTGTGCAGTTTGTTCTTGTTTTGTGTCTGAATGTGGAAATGACTCAGTGTCTCCTTTCTGCAGAGAGCCTAATACTCACCTTCTCACCTTATCCAGCAATGTATCCAATGGTTGCCAAGCCCTAACATGACCTCTGAAATCTGATTGACTGCCCCAAATTCTTCAATGATTGGCTAATCGCCTTGGCAAGCCACACATAAAAGGCTGTGATGTTGGCTTTGAAGTTCTGACACCCCCGGTCTGATCATCACTGGGCAGTTCAGAGCAGTGTTTCTGCCTGTGCTCTGCCTTGTCAGCCCAAACCAATGGACTTGAACTACTGACACAACAATGGTAGAATGTCACACTGGTAGGTCCAACTGGGGGTTCAGTCCACTAATTGTGCTGTTCACAAGAGGAGAGGGAGGAGTTACAATGGCACAGCTTTGTTGTCTTGAGTGTAGAAGCCCTCTGTCATGCAGAGGAGACATGTAAAACACACTAGATAAAACTTGATAATATGACTTCTTGAGGTGCAATCACAATCTTCTCTTGGGTTTACCGAGAATGGTCTGAAAGCAAAACATATCCAGTAAGCGTAAGTTCTCTAGGCCAAAATTCCTTGTTAACGCCAGAGGTCAGAAGAGAATGGCAAGAGTGGGTCACGATGATAGGAAGGCAACAATAACTTGTATAACCACTAGTTACAACCAAGGTTTGCAGAAGTCCATGTCTGAATAGAGAACACATTAAATCCAGAAACAGATGAGTTGCAGTAGCAGAATACCATACTAGGTGCCACTGCTGCCAGCTTAGAAAGGGAAACGGCGGGTACAATTCAAGTGGGTTCACCGAAATTGGACAACAGTGAGATTAGAAAAATGTTGCATGGACAGATGAGTCTCGATGTCTGCTGCAACATTCAGATGATAAGGTCAGAAATTGGTGCAAACAGCATGAGAACATGTATCCATCCGGCCTTGTATCAACTGTTCAGACTGGTGTTGGTGGCATGATGGTATGAGTGATAATTTTGTGGCAGAGATTGAGCTCCTTACTACCAACTTAGCATGGTAAAAATGCCACGACCTACCTAAATATTGCTGCTGACCATGTCCACCCCTTTATGACCACAGAATAACCATCTCCTAAAGGCTCCTTTCAGCAAGATAAGACACCATACCAGAAAGCTCAAATCATCTCAAACTGGTTTCTTGAACATGTACCCCAATGGCCTCCACAGTCACCAGATTTAAGTCCCGTAGTGCACCTTTGGGATTTGGTGTAATGGGAGATTCACATCATGGGTGAGCAGCTAAGAAATCAGCAGCATCTGTGTGATGCTATGTCAACAGAAACCAAAATTTCTGATGAATGTTTCTAGAATCTTGTTGAATCCATGCCACAAAAAAACTGAGGTCCAGGCCAGTACTGGCATGGTGCATCAAAAAGTGACAACTGAATGTATTTTGCTTGCAGTGAGGGAAACCACTTTTTGGCTGTTTATCTGTGACAGTTATATGATTTTCTGTATCTCCTGTATCTCCTCCTTTCCTGTTTTTAAACCTCATCTCTGTTTCTAACCAAGTATGGATATATAGGAGGAGCAAGAAAAGAGGGACAGGGTCACATGAGGAATGGAGGGACCTACGTGGGAGGATGAAGGGATAGAGTGACTGTGGGGTGTAAAGAGCAGCAGAGAGAAGGGAGTGAAAGATCACAGCAAGGTGGAGAGGAATGAGGCCGAGACGTGAGAACTAATTTGACACATTTGCCCAGAATTCCTGCACCGTCTGCCACTATCAACACATTTACCCTCTTTGTCTTGTTATCAAGGGAAATGAGGCCCCTGAGGTCTAGCACAGGTCAGTGAAGGCAGATCAAAGATGGTGCCTTTTCCAATGGAGTCAGTCTTCCAAACCCACAACCCCTCAGTCTCACTGTTCATATAGAGGCGAAAGAGATTGAAGCTCCAAGAGAAGTGAGACTGACAGTCATTTTCCTGGACTGGGCAGGTGGTAAAATATGAGTACATTGTATTTCACCATATTGGAAGCATATGAATCACACTGTGTCTATCTCGCTGCTTTATTCCAGGTCCTCAAATGTAGAAACTGCCCTGTCTCACACTGTAAACGAGTCATTGAAAAAAATTCCTTAATCCACATCCAGATTTGGATCATCACCAAAATCTAACTACTTCTCCCTTGTGCCATGACCAACATTTACTGAAAATGTCATCCAAATTCTTTGAGAAGTTATTGAGTAATTAGTGAAAATGTGGAAAACTGACCTATCTTGTGCTGCAAAGAAATCCTTAAAAATTCCTTGATCGACATCTGTTTGTGGATCATTACCAAAATCTGCTTGATCCTTGGTCCATTACTGACCTATCTTAAAAATGTAATTGTATTCCATTCACAGATTTTTCAGTTATCCTGTGAACAAATAATCTAACAAACACTACCAAAACGTAACCTCCTTGGCAGAGATAGTAATCATTGATACAGTATATGTATAAACAACACACTTGTGCCTTGTCTCAGAATCAAAATGCAAATATGGTGTTGTAGGCCTTCCCAGAAATCCCCTAAAAGTCTAAAGAATTGTCTTTACATATTGACTCTACTCAAAAAATAGATTTCTGTTCTGGATCACCAAAAAGTGTGTAAATGTACCCTATAAAGATGTGCAAATTTACTCCACTATTCTATGATGAGTTATGTCAAGCATGCAAATCTGCTGAATCAAAATCTATCTGAGGGTGTGCATAGTAGGAAATAGTAGGAAGAAAGTTTTTAAATGTAAATTTTATAGCACCCTTATTAGGTAATTGAGCAATTGAGGTGCTGGTTTGGTGGAGTGGGTTGCGACCATGCACGGACCATATATGAAGGCTCTTGCCTTGTGCAGAAGCCTGGGTTTGATTCTTGCCTGAGGCCAATTTGCTGCATGTCTTCTTTTACTCTTTCTTCCCCTTTCCGAGCCTATCCACTGTCTCTTTACTGTATATAAAGACCAGGTATGTCAAGAAAAATATCTTTTAAAAAATGGAGTCATTGCTAAAGTGCAAAAAAACAAAAAAAAAAAAAAACACCAAACAAAAGCGAGTCTCTCCAATGTCCCCATGAAACTGGCTGTCAAAGCCCCCACTCCCATACATGTTAAAAACTGCAGAATTAAACAAATTTGCCGCCTAATTTGTATATTGTGCCTTTACAGAATTTAAGGGTAAGAGTGGTGCTCAGTAGCAGATGGGCATGCTTAAGCCTTGTTGCTACATGTGGGATGACTGAGAGTTTTTGTGTGGTAGTCTTATCAATGTGGTGACCATCATTGTTGGGCCTCAAAAGTGCGCTGTATGGTTGCTTTATGGCTACAATTAAAAGGGATATATCATGAAAAAAATAACTTGGTTTTTTTGCTAATTCATTTGGGTATCTGGGATATCTACTGACCCATGACATGTGAACCTATCCAACCAAGTCTTTTCTTTGTGATGTACCTATGTCTGAAAATATGAAAAGTGACTGTCAGTCCGGAGTCCAGGCTCACTGTGATATAGATCACATAATAATAATACTCACTCATTACCTGGTTTCTACATCCACCGATCTACACCCTCAGTCATGGAAGCTCACAGTTGTACTCATGTAGGCTCACACCTGGGAGGTAAAACTAGGGGTCAGAAGGACCTTTTTCACATTCATACACACACTGAAGCAGAGCACTCTGTAGTGCTTTCTTATAAAAGAACAAAAAACATATCTTGTGTTTAATACCAATGATGCTTTGTTCAAAGCGCAGCACATATGTTTCATTTAGGCCACAGCACTGTGTTAAAGGTGGAAATAGTCTCCTCTTTAGCTGAACTCTTACAGAGATTTTAGATGGAAAATTGGGTCAGGTTTAGACTCAAAGACAAAAGCAACGTTTCAGTTTAAAGCAGGCCCTCACATTTATAGAAAATTGCTCTGTTTTCTCTCAATGTTACCCCTGTGTTCTTGTAATTTGATCTCTTTTACTTTGAGGAGCCACAATTGTCAACAGAACTATCGTTTATTAAATTACAACTGGTCTTTTGTGCATCAAATTACTAATTTAAAGTGATTTTGACGACACAGTTGGGCAAGATAAGAGGTCAGGAAATCATAAAAGTCATTTAGATTTCTTTGAAAATAACGAATATTTTGTTAAAAATTTCATGACAGTCCAACCAATAATTGTTAACAGGCCTCTGACTGGACAGACTAACCAAAGTTACCATTCACAGAGCTGCGAGCATAGCTCAAGTTTACTCCTTCATAATTTTGCCTCACAGAGGAAGACAACATTGATGAATAATTACACTACTAATGAATTTTAACAGATCCACATGTTACCCTTTGTGAACATTTCACTGTTTAATTATTGAAGAACTTAAGCACATCTAGTAATATCCATTGACAAATACCCATGCTTCTGGTGAATTCCATGGCTGATTGCATCCAGACTGAAACTGAGGGGTCTCCCTTTGGCGCTCCAGCTACATGTTCTCACTAGCAAAGCCTCCATTAGCAACCTTTGTCTGTCATAATGAGATATTCACTGTGAAATGTTAATTACTAAACAGGGGGCCGAGTGGCTTCCAGTGCTGACCCCATTCTGATTGAACTTAATGACAATTACTGTAGTTCTGCGGAAAAGTGGGTTAGGAGAAAATTAGGTTGTACAGTGGTGAGTAACTTAACTATAGAAACAAAGGAAGCCCTCTTTGTCTAAGTTACATATGAAACAAAATCATAACAAAGTGTCAATCATCACAGGACAAGTTGTTGTGAAGACATTGCCTCTATTATATTAACTGAAAAAAGTGCACAAACATATTAGTCTTGTACACGTGTGGGTGTGTCAGATAGAGGACGTGTGTAGTGAAGTTGTGCATTTGCCACCAGTAGAAGATGGACAGCTATTTTCCCCTGTTTGTATGCCTCTAAATCCTCACGTATCTGCATGAATCCAGCCCTGTGTGCTTCTTAATGGCAGAGACCTTCCCTGTTGGCTCAGCTATGAATAACAGTAATTGTTCAACCCCACTCCCCGTCTACTCCCTTTGTGCCCCTGCCAGCTGGCATCTGGTGCCCGTCGACAGTTATATTCACCCTCAGACACACACACACAAACACACCCAGTATCACAGTCAGGCACACGGCTATACGTTTGTGGCAGCATGACCCTCCAGCTGTGTCCACACGATTCCTCTGTAGCAGCGTGAGCAAAAATGACACTGAGCTCATGCATGTACACACACATAAACAGCATTTATAGTATACAATCATGCATGTAAGCACACACACAGACAGCATAAAGAGGTTTACTTAGGCTGGATTATCACAGTAGACCACCTGTAAATACGCAAACATGCAGCTGCAAACTCATGCATACAAACACACACTGATTTCTGCAGCCACACACACACACAACTCTAACACAATTCACTCATGCGTGCATTCTCACAGGCCTCCCCTCCATTCTCTCAACCCCCTCAGTCCAACGTTTTCCAAATGATCTCATCAGATTAGCCCCAGATTGCTACCTATTACAGCCTCGCTACTTATTTAGCAATTTAGCTTGGGGGAAAATTGCCCCCACTTGATGGCTAATTTTTAGAGGTGACATTTTGCCACATTGGGCTGCAGTGCTGAGGGGCCTGTTGTTGGATAGACAGGGGGTCCAGTTGTAGTAGAGGCATTAGGGCTAAATGATCCCCTCTGACTTGATTTACTGACAGGGGTCTTCACCCTGACACAAAGCAGAATGAGAGAAGAGGGAGGTGAATGGTGGAGTTGAAGCTTATCTGCAGTTTGGAACTTGACATGTCTCACTCATGTTTGGGACAAATGATGGGGATTATTATGGTCGCATTTAATTTTTCCTAAAGAGTTTTAATTCAAGGCAGCAGTGCCTGTAACTTTATTTACTTTTAGATACATTTCATTTATTTTACAGGACAACTTTTATTTTTCAAGCTCTTGGTTGTGTGAACAGTATGCAGTGTGACAAACATGATTAAATGACTAAGACTTACCTAAGACCATTTTTTTCAGATAAAAAGATATGTAAATAGGAAGTATTAGTATGTCTTTACTTATAAGCTATACTTCATCTGCTTCCTCTGTATTTAAGTAACTGTATTCAAGTGAAAAGTGCTGGAAGAGCAATATTGCTCTGTGAATCAGTTACTCATACTTACTATCTGTCCCCAGAGTTCATCTTGATATAGGTAAAAGGAGTTTCAGATATGCTGCTCCTGCAGACTGGAATCTGCTACATGGAAATTTGAGTGTAGGGGAGTTGGTCTCTCGAAATCTTTTACAAGCAGATTGAAGGCATTAGAGGAAGCTGTTCAGGTCTCAGATGCTTTGACTCTTGACTTTCTGCTCTGTGACTCTGAATAGTTTGCATGTGTATATCTTTGTAATTGTTTTATTTGCATCTTGGCCAAGACACTCTTGTGAATGACCTTCCTAATCTCAAAATTTGATTAAATAGGAAAATAGTTAATTTGTTCATCAGTCATGATCTAATTCTCGACATTTAAGTCCAAAAGACAAAAATTCTACATTATGTGTTCGAAATATGATTTGTCGACCAATCCTATTGTTTTTCGCTTCAATTTATTTTTTCCCACGGCGATTTACAGTCATCAGGAGGAACGTTCCAAGTGCTAATGGGGGTGTTTTCAGACCACCCCGGTTTCACAGGTAACTTGCCTGTCTCAGAACACCCCCTTGTTTTCACCCCTTTGGATTCGCCCACCATCTGGAGACCTGGCTGGAGACAGGAGGATTGAAGAGCGTCTGCGTTAGCCTATTCAACGTCCGGTGGTTTGCTGAGCATCCTTCTCTACCTACCCCTACTGATAAATTTACTCAGGTAAATTTACTCAGTTACCGTTGGCCACTTGTGGTAATATAATTTGTTTGCTTGAGTCTGGGTTTTCATTGTTATCACAGTTTGATATAACAATTGTGCGATCAAGTAATTAAATGTCACTGAACATTTCAGGTGCTGTGCTACACAACTGATTTTTTTTTTTTTTTTTTTCATGATTTTAGTGTTCATAGCTCAAAGAGCAGTTCTGAAATGTTAACACAGGATTAAGTGATGTATTGAATTCAAGTATCGTAAAAGTACAAAACACCCTAAAAGTTCACTCTTATCCCCCAAACACATGAAAAGATATTTGTTTCAGCCAAACACTGCTCTTTCTCAATCACCTGTGTGATTTGATTTTCTTTAAAGCAAAATAAAAAAGGTGTTGTAATCATAAGTACAAAAGTCGCAGGAGTGTTTGAAACTACAGTGCAAAGTATTTGTTTTGTATAGACAGCAATTTTATAAATGATGTCTATAGTGTTGATGTAGTTAGTAGAAGGCAAACTTTTATAATTCGGCTGTTTCTTCTTATCCGTCTCTGAAGCACTGTTATTTGCTTTCATGTACATCTTGGACAGGAAGCAATGGGTCATAGCTTGTATCGTTTTGTTGTTGTCTTGTGTCACTGGTGCCCCAAACCTGTAACTTTTTTTTCTTTACTGTAGTCAGAGCGGAAGCACCAATGCCGCCATGGTTTGATAGCCCCACAATGACAGTATATTTACCACTCATACTGTAAGGTGCATTGGCTAATGGCATCTGCTGCACCAAATGGGATATGTAATGCTGATGTGAAAGTGCATCAATAATCCCTGGTGGGTTATGAACTGACCATGATTATGGCCCTGCAACTGAAGGAAATCCGTTTGAGGCTGTAAAATAAAAAAACATGACATTATAAATATGCAGGCTGTTAAAAGCATTGAGCTGACATTGCCAAAAATAACCCTGACACACTGTAGGAATATGGATCATGGCCTAATGCAATGCAATTCTCTTTATATCTGTCATGATCTGGAATGCTCCCTCTACTCTCATTTATAATGAATGGACAGACCTTATGCACAGTTTGTTTTATGCCCTTCTGATTATGTCCATGGAGGGTGGCTTTATGACTGTGTGTTTTATAGGTTTATCTCTATTGTCTTCCTCTCACAGAGATACTTGTAAGAGAAAAGGCAAGAATGACAAACAAAATGTAAAGCTTAAAAAAATGTTTTATAAAAACATACAGGTGTATATTCTGATTTGATCCCCGACTATCAGTAAAATTTAGGGATGTCCTAATCAGTCTTTCTGAAATCGGCTTTGATCAGCCATAACTTATAAGTGAGACTGTACATGTTACGTGTAATGGTTGACCATATGCTCAACTACGCAGTTAAAAAAAACTCATTAAAAGCAACGCACATATTACCTTTGAGCAAGGGCAACTACATTACACAGTCTGATGTGATACTTTACGTGTTCATTTATGTAAATAAACTGACACAATTCAAAACTTTTTATCTTTACTAACTGCAAATATATTGAGACTTTCCAACAGGCTTAACAGTAAAAATAGTCTTATAAAATCTCAGAGAATTTGCTCAGCAACATTATGCTACTGATAGATTTATTTTATATTGCTACTAAAACAAACAAATCATCTGTAAGCGAATTGACTTGTCTAAGTGCTCCGATAAAACCCACACATCCTGTCTTGAAATAACATTAAAACACATCTGATCAAATCCACTTCTAAAATTCATTTTACAAAGCCAACATAATTCATCATAATGGCACTGACTGGACTTTGAAAGCACGATAAAAAAGTGTTCAAAGTTGTTTAGTTTGCAAATTATTTTTTTTCTGCCAGTCTCATATTTCAACTCATATTTTATAACAGGATTAATATTTTTAACCAACAGGATTGAAACAGAATTTTGGGCACCCTACCAATCATAAGTACATGACAGAGCAACAGCAGCCAAGTGAACACATTTTTCTACCCACAGGTACTGCATGAAGTTTTAACTGCAGGTGATCCTACTGGTGACTACAGGCATTAATTCTGATAATCTAATCATGTGTTGTTGGGAGTACCTCCATTAAAAACACATTTTTTAGCAGCTGTGAATATGTTCTGTTATATCGTCATCAACATGCTTCAGATGGTATTCACAGCAGCAGTGACAATGCCAGACCTTTGAGGTCTTTCTTTTCTTTTCAGAAGCTGTCACTGTGGAGCAGTTTCAGTTTGGTGAGGTTTAGGCACAAAGCTTCTTGGCAAGGTTAAAAAAACAATTCAAAATGAAACAAAAAACAAACAAAAACACTATTATTTTCATTAGAATGTGGTCCTTAAGGAGAACTATAAGAGAGGTAAGTGAAAATAACTTAAATGAATTATATGGTTGTAGCCAGAGAATGTGACTTTTGGGCCACAAGTCCATCCTATTTCTGTTTAACAGATCCACCCCAGCCACCATGTGGTGTGGCCTTCTCTTTGGCCTATTAGACAAGTTCGCTGTAACTTCTCTCACTTTTTCTCCATCCTTGTGTTCTTTTCTCCTCGTGGTCTCACAGCATCAAAATGTGAGTAGCTCTACCTTACTAATGAATGTTGACTTTTAGGTGACTAAAAGGTTCAGAAAAAGCCTTTTACATATCTTTGTATCCAACAACTGCAGCTATTATAAAAGCTGATAAGACTTGGATCCAAGTTGAGAACATAGACTGTGTAAAATAATGACTTAGTCAAGTCTTGGTAGTGCCACTCCTTAGTTGCTAGAGAGGGCACTGTAAAGTCTAGTGTTGGCAGTCACCTTCTTAAATATGCTTCAACTGAGTTCATGCTGTTTAGAAACAGGTTTAGAAGTGAAGTAAAGCTGGCAAAGTAAATTTGTATTGTTTTTTTTTTTTTTTTTTTTTTTTTTTTAAAACAAAAAACAAAAATAAAACACTTGTGCCCCCAATTTTGTAACATAGAAATATCAGATATTGAAATTTGATATCAAGGAACCTCTTCATGATCCAGAAAGCACCTTACTTTAATATTCACAGTAATTGAACATCTGAGCTGCAGGACATATAAATGTACTTAAGGACAGAGTGACAACACTGTTGGATGATGTGTTAAGTCAGCAGTCTACAATAAATCAACAGCAGCTTTTAACTTAAAATAAGGATCAAGGTTGACCTTGTACTTATAAAGGTTGAATTTATATTCTCACCACAAAGTTTAATATCCTTTCCATGCATAACTAGTATAGATGTTAGGATTTGCATAATCAGAATTTTGATTTAACCCCTACACTCAGTTGCTTGTGAGTGAGCTTCAGAAACCAAGCAATACATTTTTTTTTCAAATAAATATCACAGAGTGCAGATGATGATTGGTAATCCCTATCCTATCAGTGGTCTTGTGTCTTGAAATTGAAGCTAGGACTAATGAAAGACAGATAAAGTAGCATCCTTGTGCACATGGATTGCTTGCACTGGGGCTTTCGTTGGAGCAAAACAACAGCATTATGGCCCTAATGATGACCAATTTGAGGACCCTTGAGGACCCCAGCTGTGTCCAGTGCCAGATGTATTGGCCCCTGATGGGCTAAACTAAGCCTATTTATCCATGCTCCCTCTGCACGGCCTGAAACAGCCAGTTGCACACAACACATATGCATAATGGAGAAATAATGGAATCTTCTAATAATTTGTTTTGGAAAGCAGAGGGATGGAGAGTCCATGGCTGGCTCTCTAAATGACATGCCCCTGTGGCCTAACACGATTAGAATTTAAACTATGAGACTGCCGAGCCTTTCTTAAGTATTCCAGATGAAATATTGAGATTGCCGTGGTGGCTTTTGCTCTCTTCCCAGCTCTCTGTGACATTCCCTCACTCTGACACTTGTCTGCCAATCAAAGTGATGGACAGCTAACATAGAGGAAACAAAGACAAGGGCCGCAGAGCCAGTTTGTTTTTGTCAGTTTGGTGGTGAAGAAGGTTCAGTGACACCTCAACGCTTAGAGACACAGAGCCTTGCTGAAGTGATGTTCTCTAGTTTGTAGAGTAAAATTGTGTAGAAAAATATAGCACAGTGTCAGAGTTTATTTGCAGGAGTTGCTGATAAACATTTTACTATCAGGGAGCCATGAAATATTTATTCTGTTTTGTTCTGTTCTATCTCTAGTTTGAAATTGCATGTATCTTGACAAAACTAAACCGGGATTATAATAATTAGGGGTTTGTATTGAAAAGAATCTGTTAATACAATATGCACATGGGTGACGGTACGATACATCACAATATATGGACTGGATGATACCTCGTGATTTTTACTAAAACGTCTTTAATATTTTTCATAGCATTCAGAACGCACTGATTTTTATGCGTAAAAAACCCAGTTCCCAATTATTATTAATATAAAGCATGGTCCCTGCAACATTTATACACTTAACTGTCTGCCCCAGTGACAGAAATAATAGCAATAACTGTAACAGAGTAAGGGAGAGTAAAATGGCTGAATGTCTGCGGTAAAGTCGTAGCCTGAGGCTGCGCTAAAACACAAAATATATGTCCAAAATTTCTCTCATTTTTTGATAAATTATTGAGGTAGAAAATATCACAATATTGCACTGAAAAAATTGTTAGAGTATTGTGCCCCAAAATATCCTGATGTACTGGTGTGTCAGTCTTTTCTTACACCTCGAATGATAATGTAAAAATTGACATTTACAAAATTGTGACCATAACCTAGCAGGATCAAGAGGATGATGTCAGGGACAAATAATTATCATTATAAAGAACAAAGTCACCCTGTTGTATAAGCACTTGTCTGTTTTAGGATTCTCCCAACAGGAAAATGGGTTTTCACTGTCTTATTGCAAAATGATTTCACAGTGTTCAGCTACGGTCACTTAACTGACCACAACACTCATGAGCAATGTTTGTGCTACAGTCTGTTAGTCCAATGGCTTTCACTGTGTGTGGTTTGCACTTCTACTTGGTATATTGGGGCACATGACCATTCCCATTGTGAAGTGTAACCAACAGGTTATGGTCTGCATCTCTGTTTTTTCTTTGGCTTTGTTTCAAAAGAAGAAGAGGCTTGCAATGCATAATATACAGGACCAGCCTTTGAATGGGTTAGGTTGTATGCCGTGTGCAATGGTGCAGGTTTTTGGATAAAGTTTGAATAATCCCTGTGATTTTAGCCTCCAATGAGGCTATGATCATAAAACAGGGTAACTAACTACTTTCATATTCTATATTTTCCCCATTAATCTTTTCTTTTTCTCTCAAAATACAAACACCGAATAGGCCCATTAAGGGCCAACTACCTGGAGCTTGCAAGTGCAGCACCAAGGTCTGTGGATGGTTCCAGTGCTATTTGGACTGTGATAGCCATGTTGAAGACTAGGTAAGGTAAAAAGGTATACTAGTCATGTGTGGTGAGCAGTGTGAGCCAGTGGTGTGGGGATTGGTTCTGCAATGTCAAAGTTAAATAGCCTTCTCCAAAATGTTGTCGGACTAAGGCCTGGAACACATATAAACATTTTAAAGATATTGATGGATATTGAAATTGTCAAAAAAATTGAAATTGTCACCACAATTGTGGTGCACTCCACACAAATCAGGTTTTATGATTGTTAATGTTGAACGTGTTCAACATTTACAATTTCAAGTTAGGGTGTTTTCTTCCAATACATCTGTGGAGGATGAAATGACTCTTAACACACCTCACACCACATGATAATCAGCGAAGATTATAGTTAGGACCACCACATAATCAGGCCTTTACTGACTTCAGTCAGAAGTGAGGATCTGAGCTGAAACTTGGGCTGTTCATCTTGTACTCTTGCAGCGTATGCCCCTCTTTACTAAACAAGACACATATGTGGATAATTTCTAATCAGGCTACATGCAAAAATTAAATAATAAAGGCAACATTAAGAAGATGGTGGTGAGTCCTGGGGCTACATAAGTTTAGAGCCACTGTTTAATTTTTTCTTTTTTAGATTTTATGTTTTTTTTTGTTGTCTATGTTGGATTAAAAAAAGCTATTTGGACTATTAACATTTTCTATTCAACTCTATTAAAGCCTGATATGTTACAGTTTAATGTTGTTTAATGTAATCTTACCAAAACATTGTGAAAAGGTGACATCTTAAATAAAAGGCAATGAGAGTCTCTCTCTCTCTCTCTCTCTCTCTCTCTCTCTCACTCTCTCTCTCACTCTCTCTCACTCTCTCTCTCTCTTTCTCTCTCTCTCTCTCTCTCTCTCTCTCACTCTCTCTCTCACTCTCTCTCTCTCTTTCTCTCTCTTTCTCTCTCTCTCTCTCTCTCTCACTCTCTCTCTCTTTCTCTCTCTCAATCTCTCTCACTCTCTCTCTCTCTCTCTTTCTCTATCTTTCTCTCTCTCTCTCTCTTTCTCTCTCTCTCTCACTCTCTCTTTCTCTCTCTTTCTCTCTCTCTGTGTCTTTCTCTCTCTCTCTAACTTTCTCTCTCTCTCTCTCACTCTCTCTTTCTCTCTCTTTCTCTCTCTCTCTCTCTCTCTCTCTCTCTCTCTCTCTCTCTCATGGTCTCTCACTCTTTTTCAGTATGAAACACAGAAATGATGTTTGGCACAGAGTCAGAGGCTCATAATTATTTGAATATTTTTTTCCCTCATAAATTATACAAAACATTGCCTGCTTGCTCGTCTGGTTTCTGTGTGTCTGTGTGTGTGTATGTGTATGGGTGCACAGTGTATGGTCCTGTGCAACTGCTTTTAGTGTTTGTGGGGTCTATGTGTATGTATTTGCACCTGTGCACAAGAAACCAATAATGTTTTGTACATTATTACTGATCTTTGCATCCTGTTTGCTCAGGTGTATTAAAATGTACAAATCTAATTGTATTTATATATATATATGTGCGTGTGTGTGCAAGGGTTAAAAGGTTGCCAGCCACCATCCTCAAGGGTTCCAGGCTGCCAGTGAACATATGTTTGTCTCTGTGATCTCTTGGCCCAGCAGCCTTACACTCTCACAGTGTGTGTCCCCTCAGACTCAGACCTGCCAGGACAGCAAACATGTCGATGTGAAGCCCGAGTGAAGACGAGAGAGGAGCTATAAAAGCTTCTTGGTTGCATGGATACTTGTGGTTGTTGCTTTGGGACACACTTTTAATGTGAGAGGATGGTGTGCTGCAATGTTTGATCCATGTAGAATATGTAAGACACAGAGTTTGAAAAAGATTATGGTGGGTTGTGTGCATGGTCTTAAACTGCACCATACTGGACATGTTGTCTGCATTGACTCCAACTATTGCAAAAACTTGTTTTGCACAATATCATGGATCAGGATTACAGAGGAAAACTTTATGTCAATTGTATTATTATAATTATTATTATTATTGTTATTATTATTATTATTATTATTGTTATTATTATTATTATTATTATTTTGAGTTTTGGACTTTTACCTGTATTTGATTTGGTAGAGGAGATAATAAGGGAAATGTGGGGAATGACATAGCAAAGGGGCAACCGACCTAGACTTCGAGGTTGACCAGCTGCTTGGATAAATCTGGCAACTGTGCAGCAAAATAAATGGCAAAATAAAAAATATAAATTAGATACAATAATGACCTTAATAATTGACCTTAAGTATTATCTCTCTTTCAGACTGTAGAGCACAGTATGTGCTGCATATGTAAGAGCTGACATGACTATGACATTTGTGCTTGGATGGAAAACTAAAGTCATCACTGGCTGCTATGTCTTGGCCACGGCTGGCTGGATCCTGATGTCTCTCAGAGCTGTAGTGCTAACTCTTATAAGGCCAGGCTTTCTGATATCTGAGAGTGGTATGAAAATAGAAATTTTTCCCACATATTAAGCCTCTAGAAAGCCTTAATGTTTTTTAAAAATATATTTCAAATTATGGCAGTGGTTGGAGGATATGATTGAGGAAGTAAAACATTAATACAATTTAGTATTTTGTATGATGATGTAGCATATTATGATTGGCTAAGTGTCTAAAACTTGACTGATGTAGTCGAACAGTTCTGCATACTAGATCCACTTAAGCTCATGTTAAAAAGTGACTGATGCTGTTAGTTACCAATTGTCACTACATACATTTTAGTTTATCTATTGTATGTATGTGTGTGTGTCAACATGAACTGACAGTGAGACTCTCGCTTCTTATCAAGTCACGCTGAGGTGTTTCTGTATGCACGTGTGCTAATATTAAGTGGGACAGGACAATAATGCACTTCATACATTAATATTAAATGCATGACTGGATTTACTAGAATCGGAAAAAATAACTTTATTTATTACCAAAGCAAGTGTTGAATAGAATTGAAAATATCTTTCAGATATTTTTCAGGTATTAACAACATGCTTCATCATCATATTTAGTATCAAACCATTCACATTGTATAACTTGAGCAGCGGGAATAGGACCCTGGGCAGATGTGATGACCTGAGCACATCTGGTACATAGACTAGATGTAAACGATGCACATATGACACATGGTAACATAGCATGTCACATGTATTTTGTATGGACAATCAGGATTAAGTTGTACATACTGTGGGTTGGCCTTATATTGATTACCTTCTGATGCTATGACGGTATTAAACAGTGCTCAACTTCAGTTGTTTTCTTAGGGCTTCCTTTAGATATGTTGACCTGACACCTGTAAAGTTTGTTTTACAGTTTGATATTATTTTCCTTGAGCAGAAGTGGGTAAGGTTTGGATTTGCTTTGTCCTCTATTTTCAGTCTGACTTTTAATATTAACTAAGTCGCAGGAGTGGACTAAGGTTACATGTTTAAAAAAAAAGCCTTGGCTCTTTAAGATAATGACTATCTGTGTGTACATTTAGCTTAAATACTGGATTTTTGTTTCTTTTCCTTTGCTCTAAAGATAAAAAGCTGAAATGTGTGCAAGTTTTTCTGTGTCATGCAGCAAGATGATTTCAGATGCCCGAAGGTTGAATTTTAAAGACTTACAGTCAAAAGTGCCAGAGATTTAGTGACGTCTTCAAACCAGTGGAGGTACTACATTATTTTTAAAGTCACAAAACACTTTCCACTCTGGCCACAAGCTGATAATCAGCAGTGAGTGCTGGGATTCAACATGTCAGATGATCCTTCCTGACAGGCTAAGTGCTGATTTTCTGACCATCCTACTGCTCTTATTACTCTATAAAAACATAAGCGGGAGAATAAATGCTGATCAACACTTGCTTTCCCATCAGATGACAGTTCTGTGGTTGAGATGTCATTACAGTTATTCTAATTTGGAAATATATATTTTAACAGGGCTTATTGGAAAAATAACCTTATTTCAAACCTGTGAATTTTTTCCCACAAGGGGGGCGGGCTGTGGTAGTTTAGTCAGTATGAAAAAATGAAATGTGGTAAAAACAATCAAAACTTGCGTAATAATGGGAATAAAAACCTTACCAACACTGTGTACTTTAGTTTGCTGGTCTCAAAAGAATTTTAATGCGAATTGGAAAAGTTCACCATCTCAGATCTCTTTCCAGACTAGGGCCTTTGCCACTTCTGAAGGCTGCTTTACAGCGGCATCCAGCCTGTTTTCAGCAAAAGTCATGCCACATTTGATGTAACCTGGTCTCAGTATGATCAGAGAGAAAAAGAGAGGAAATGGAGATTTTTTTATTGAGGAGAATAATGGAGGGATAGCCAAAAGACAAGAAAAGAAAAAACAAGACAGGACAAGAAGAAAAAGGAAAGGACGAGAAAAGAGATGTTCCCTTATTCATCTGATTCTAATTTGGATGTAAATTGCAGGCTGATGTCACAGCGGAGCAGCATGTTGCTGGGTAATCACAGTGGAATCTAGGAGAATGAAGCCAGACCAAAAAAGTACTGCTGGACAGGTGCACAACAGAGCCGCTCAACAGAGTCATCATTTTATCTCTGATTTCTATCTTAAACAAAGAACATAGGCAGCAGTGTAAACATGCTGCCTTGATAAAAAGTACTGATATTTTCAGTACAACCCTCAATTTCAATATGAAAATCAGGTGTTTAGGCATCAGAAGCTGTTGTAAATGAATCCCAGGGATGATTTTGGGGTGTGCCATCTTGGGTGACTGCCATTTCTGCAGTCAGAGCAGCAGTGCTTATTGCTGTCTGCTAACTGTGACAGCAGCAGAGATAGTTGGACTATACAAGTTAGACAGCTGTTGATTGAGGTACCTTAAGGAAAAAAATCTGAAGTTAAATTTAGCATATTAGACACAGTCTACACTCATCTGATCAATTTTAGAAAAAAAGAAAAAAGCTGACTGTGACATAATTGCTTATGTGTTGTGTAATGTTACCTTTTTTTTTTTTTTTTTTTTACTTCTATTTAATTTTTAAAAACAGTGTTTAGGCATTACAGACAAGTGGAGTACATTTTGTAAATGTTTGTTACGTCCATAGTTCCTCTTGATTATGCTAACCTGAAAAAAGAAAAAAAAAAAAAAAACACCACCTAATGCCACCTTTCAGTTACTATCCAGGTTAAAAAAATGTAAAAAAAATGAAATTTTGGGCTTTATGATTAAATAAAAAATGAATATGCCCTGTAAAAACATTAAAAGGTTTTTGGGGTCACCTAGCCCAGTTGTGCTTGTTCTGATTATGTGTCCAATCAGACACCTTGGTTTTAATGGCCCCTTCCCCGCTGTAATATCAAAACTTTAATTTGTTACTGGTGGCTTGGCTCCATCATGAAGATGAGCCTGTGCCTGGTTGTCGCTAGCACCACCGCCATCTCAATGTGCTGCTGCCTTGAATATTCATTGCCACCACCTCCAGAAAAAAAAAAATCCATTTTAGCTAATGGCAGTTAAAACAAAAATAGTTGTAATTAACATAATTACAAGAGGTGAAATATCGATAACAGCAGCTATACGTCAGAATACCATTTTTTACTCCTGTACTTGTGGAAAATAAAACCAGTATTTAAAAATACCCACAGTATGTAGCAGTCAGCCAGCAGGATCCTTCTCTTTTCTCTCTTCGTCTTCTACCCTTCCACTTGTTTATATTAATCCTGTGTGTGTTTTTCCTTCTCTTTCTTCCTTGTCTATTACATTGCCACCCTGCTGCCAAAATTGACCCATTTCTGGGCGGTGTGCCACTGTCCCATTTCCCGCCATGACATCTGCTGATGATAAGTTTGATTCACTTGTTGTGCATTAACAAATAATGATCAGCAGCTTGTTTATGTGCAGTGCCAAGGCAGAAAATTGACCTTGAATTGTTTACTCCTGTAAAGCAGTCGGGTGTTTCTTTCCCGTCTACACATACACACAGTCCCTGTTTGATGATGTCAGTGGTGGATTGTGTGTTTCTGGTATGAGAGCAGCGTATGGCTAAGTGACTCGCGAGAGCCTCCAGTAATCCCTCTGTTTAGGACGGGGCCCCCTGGGGCCCAATGAAAGATGTAATCTGATCCCTCTGTGTGCCTGCTTCCCCTGCAGGGTTGGAGATTAACACTAGTGTCATATTCGGCTCTTTCTGCCAGAGCTGGACCTCTCTGTGTCACACTCCCTAACAAGCTTGAACATTTCACAGGCTTTTAAACAAACATCTACAAATCAAATTCAAGTGTGCATTCAGATTATGACACTCAAGGAGCATTTTCAAGGTAAATTGAGCTTAATAGTCACACATAGTCCACATCTTTGGCTGCTCTGGTTAGAAGTTAATTTCGGATACTTCACTGACATTTCAGAAAATCCTTACATTAACAATTTTTTATCCTGGAACAAAGACAACCAGCTATCCAGATACTTGTGGCTACAAAACCTGTGATATGGCAACAAAACAGCACTGGTAATTTAGATTAGGAGAAATGTTCAGACTGTGCTTATATATTTTTTGACAGAACTATGCATCCTGCAATCTTTTGTTATTGCCATTATTCCTTGGGAATTTAAGTTTTTTTTTTTATTTAAATTGCACACAAACCTTTCTGTGCTGATCTTTATTATATTGCGCAAACTATTATGCTATTATGTAATATAATTTGTGGATGTGTCTACATGATGTTGACACACAGTCTCCGCATGCACACGAGGGATAGACATCTAGAGCTGGTACCAAATTAGGAATAATTTGCCTTTATGCTTCATAATTCTGTTATTTAATGCCTTCCATTGAGTTTCACTTGCCCTGCAAAACAGTGATGTCACACTCTCAAAAGGGGAAATCAGTATGTATGACAACAAAGAAGTAAAGAAAGTAGCATGCAGTATCTGTGGCTGTGTGATTTCTAACAAGGGTAGAAACACTGCAACAAAACACGAGTTTTGTTCACATATCAGGGCACCGCTATGAGTTTGAGGTTGTGGTCCCAGGAGACCTGTGAATTGGATGTATAAGCACATTCATGTATGGCATCAATAGTATACAGATTTTAGGGGACTGCCCCCCTAACACCACATCTAGTCAGGGCTAAGGGGGGCATCAAACCCCTTCAACAATGCTGCTGTGTGCCCTTCTGCGACCTAACACAAAAAGCCCCTTTTCTGTTATACTTAACTCAGTTAAAGCACAAAATTGTGTAGCATACCAGATCAAAAATCCAGAATTTGTGTCTAAAATCATAATGCATGTAGACCATGATATTCAATTATCATTGGTATTTCATGTTATATATTAATAAACTTTAATATTGCCTAACTCTGTAAAATATTATCAGCTGTTTAATGTATGAATAGTGGTTTATGTATGAAATGATGTATAAACTTGTCCTTTACATAGACCACTGTTTTGATGTAAAGTAGGTCAAAATGCATGTAAGATTTAAATGAGAAAAAATCAAGCATTTAAAGACAGTTAAATACATAAAATATAAAAAATCAACATAAAAACACGTATCATGACTGTCTGTACAGTTCACATTATGTCAAGCTACTCGACACTTTTGGATTGTGTCAGTGGTGTCATAAATGTTGGGTTAATTGATATTTTGTTCAGTTTATGAGATTGTCATTTGTCAAGCAAAACAACTGGGTTATTGAAGATGTCTGGGAATGACGCTTTGGCAATATAGTGGGATCATTCATCCAATCTCAATTTGATCCTGATCTTTTTAATTTGTTTTTCTTATGTAGTTGACTGAAATACTTGGATTTACATCAATGATATGTGACATTTGTGATGAACATGACAGCTTGTTAGCAGCTAATGCCACATCTCCATGTCACAATGCTGACTGCATTTATACAGTTTTAGCAGTTCATATCCCAAGGGCATAGTGGCCAGTTCTCTGAATAATTATGTAATTTTTTGACAGACTTTTGGTAAAGATTGGTCAAGGAAATAGGAAAATTAGAAGATCAGATTTCCATAAAACCACACAAAAATGGCATCCGGTAACACAGCCAACATTCTACATCCTACTAATTGACTGAACTAATTGACTGAACTCATCAGAACTGCAATGGTGAAATATTATATTTACCAGGCCTGTTTCACAGTCAGGTTGCTTGTGAAAAGTCTGTGTGGTTATTATGACACCCTTGCCAGTGCTCAGATCTTTCTATGGAGAAAATAACTTGAATTTCTTCTCCAAGAACCACATTGCTGAGCTCTAGTCTTTTTATCCATTGCAAGTTTGTTTGCTGCAGAATGCATTGACATAGAAGAAGTTAATTTATTCAGGCTATTTGATTTTAGAGTCTTTTTAAAGTAGAAACTTATAATAGGTCCCCTCAAAAGTGAATGCCTAAATCTTGAAAATCAGAGCTAAAATGCAGGAAGAACAAGATTTAATAATTTGGAATATATGCAAGCATGAAAACCTTCAACCATCATATACAAAAGTTTCCTCCTGTGTTTCAGTTATTTTTTCAAGTCTGCCTTTTCTGCCAAAAAACAACGGCCCTCCAGCATCATTTCCATCAGAGTGATGACGTCTGTGGAGAAACAGCATGGCAGCAGAAGAAAAGGCGGTGGTCGGCGACGGCTGATGCTGTGTCAAACCCCAGAGACAAACACGTCACGAGACTGAAAACTGAGAACAAATTAGTGTTAACGTTCAAACTGTCAGTCAGTCGGGCGTATGTAGGGGATTGCAATTCCATATTTTAGATTCCACTGACTTTCCAACGGTGGCATGAGGAGAAGTAAAAAATAAGGAGAAACAAGGCTGCCAACAGTCGCTGCCAGCAGCTCTGGAGCCACGAAAACATCCACCTCCGACCAGTTTCAGTGGCAGCAGTGACTGAGAGACAGAAAGCTGTAGCTGCTGAGTAGAAACCCAGACTGCTGCAGTTTGGCATACCACTGGACCCATAGTATACAGTGTGTATGTGTGTGTGTAGGGACTCCAGAGCTGGAGAGGCTTCAGAGGAAGAGAAAGTGAGTGTGTGTGTGCGTGCGTGTCAGAGCATGGCCACGGTAGTCTGGCAAACCTAACTTATGTACAAGCACATGGGGACTTAGTGGTGGGAAAACTCCTCTAATACATCTGCACACAAACACACACACATAAACACACACAGGCATGGGCCCACAGTCAGGAGTCAGCTGTCTACTCCTGCTTCTCAGCTCATTAAACCAAATCCCAGAGACTGGACTGAAGAATTTAAATGAGAGCCCCCCCTCCCCTTTTTCTTTGAAGTTTTGCCCCTTTCAGCTCACCGTAGCTGTAGTTGCACTTCAAACCTCTAACAGGTACAACACGCCCACTTTGTCAGTGATCCATGCCCTGTACTGTAGTTCTGCATGCGGCCTCTCCTGCACCTTTGGGTGTCACACTTGCAGCTTGAGCAGTCACTGACGGCCCCTTTTTACTTGAGCTCTGACCTTGGGGAGGGGGGACTGAGTTTTTAAACCCTGAAATCGAATATATGTGTAAATCCGACAAAAATCCCCCTTGCCCAACACTCCCACCAAGCCCACGTTTGTCTGGACCTTGTAGCCTCTAGGTCCCCACAGAAACTGGATAACAGCCGTGTTTAGAGGGGCATTGGGGATAACAGGGCTTTCTAGACAGGCCAAGGGACCAGCCATGGTCTCTTGGAACAGTAACCAGAGAGACAGGGGTGAAAGAGAGAGCAGATTAAGGACTTTGAATGGAGGGACTTGAGGTAACTGTTTTAGAAAGAGGCTGATCCTCTTGTTTAGCTCACAGCCAGTATCCCTGAGACTAAAAACTTCAACTTAAAGGGATAGTTCAGTATTTTTGAAATGGGGTTGTATGAGCTCCATATAGCCACAAAGTACCTTAGATGCAGTAGAATGTTCTCTCCCTCAGTAAGCCACAGTCTGTAAAAGTCTGTTACGCAGATATAGCCGCTAACAGGGAAGTAACGTACCAAGAACAGAGGGTATTTTCACCGCCTACAAGAACTCCCATCAAAAAATAATACCACAGTTTTGAAGTACGCTACCAAGAAATGCTTTTAAGTGCATTAACTTTTCGGAAATATAAAGTTTTTCTGGAACTAACCGACTCACGTCACGTATTCCTCCGTGCAGCACTTCCGCGAGCCGCTGAGTCACTCCGCCTCCCTCTCAGCTGTTGTAAACATAACAAGCTAGCGGCTTCAGGCGCCGGTTGTAGTCTCACTGATAGCAGATTATTTGACAAATATTTCGGAGATGGGGTTTTTGTGTTGCTTCCCTGGATGCAGAAACATATGTGTATTATGGAGCACTCATAGCTTCCACCGTATTCCTCTTCATAACAAGGGCATGCGGCAACATCATATACAGCAAATGCCTACATCTCTCGTTACCTGACAGATTGTGTGTACATATCTATATATCTGTGTACAATTTATATAACGTCATGGCAAAATCTAAATGTATTCTTGCATTTAGGAGATGGTATATTTATATTTATTATGTCAGAAACAGCTAAGATTGTGTTGTAGCAGAAGTTAGAGGCTAATGCACAGTAATAGTTGTGTGTGTGTGTGTGTGTGCATGTGTATGAGAGAGAGACACACACACACAAGTAGTCTGCAGTGTTACGGTAAACAGCCTCCTCTACTCTGCTTGTTTGTCTCTGACAGATCATTATTACTTACTTTGAGGATAAACTGTCGTTAGGTCCTTCAGGTTTGGGACGTTTTTTTCCATTTTATCTTCGGGAAATTGAAGAATGTCCACAACACTCCGGGATTCAGAAGAGCAGGAAAATCTGTATGATGAGTGATACAGACGGCGTGAGAGTCACCGGCATCCTCTGGCTCAGACAGATCCTGAAGTCGGTCTGTAACCAAGGTCCACTCATGGCAGCAGCAGCACTCCGAGTCTGTGGGCATTGAGTTGCAGTTCATACACTCGCACCACTGTGTATTTCCGACTCTTTCTCGACCTCCAGTTTCTACCAATGTTCCCTCTCTGTTTCTTTCACCCTGCTCAGTCTCCATCTGCAGCAGCTCTTCTTCTGTTCATAAAGATATCCTCTTGGCTCCAAAGTGAATGGAACTTCATCGTCGCTGTCATAATCACTCATTTTTAATTTCCTACGTTGTCTCTACCTCGCACCGCTAAGAGTCAGAACAAAAGAATTACAATGCCTGATAAGAGTTACACGAGGCTACAACCGGCGCCTGAAGCTGCTAGCTTGTTATGTTTACATCAGCTGAGAGGGAGGCAGAGTGACTCAGCGGCTTGTGGAAGTGCTGCGTGGCTTACTTAGGGAGAGGAGAGAACGCTCTACTGCATCTAAGGTACTTAGTGGCCATATGGAGCTCATACAACCCCACTTCAAAAATACTGAACTATCCCTTTAAGTTTAGGTTGGAGCGCATATCATTACCGTTGGGTAAAAGAAACCTGTTCGCACCATGGATGTGGAGTGATTTTAGAACATTTGAACAGCCATTATTTCATTTTAAAAACTGAAGATTTAATTTAACTTCTATCCTTATTCAAAACTAATTTCTCTGTCATTTTTACATGCACCTGATTGTAATGCCAGACGTTAGCTGAAGAGACCATAATCGCATTGCCCACCCGAGTAGAGTCGCCTGTTCATAAATACCTCATTTGGTCACCATCGCCGTCGCTCAGTGACATTATTCTAACTGTATCCTTTTCACTCACCTACCAACCACAAAACACTGCAGCTGATGGCCCTGCAGCAGCATCGTTTGTCAGTTCCCTGCGGTCTCGACTAGGCGGAACTAATGTACTCACCAACTAATGTTTCCAACTAATGTTTCCAACACGGACTTGGATTGTCACTCTGTGAACCGGAATTAAAACAGTCTGTCATGCGTACTGTCACACACCCACACAACGCTGATTGGCTGTTGCTGCACAGCCACATGCGATATTGCCTGAAGAGTTCAAACTTTTCAACTTTGGCGACCAAGTGACGAGCGACGCGGTCGCCCAGAGCTTGTCCTTTACATCGCGGGAGGGTTAACCCCGCCCTCGCCTGTACATTGACTTTACATAGATAGTGGTCACCGAGGTTGCAAAGCTGTGTTCCGTGTGTAGGCAGCTTAAGATGATTGACACTGGCCATCAAACAACTACAGGAGAGGAGTAAAGTTTTGTGGCAAAGCTAAGAAACTAAAAACTCAACTAAAAATATATATTTACTGATCATTTTGTGTAAATGGATTGTACCTATGCATTTTACCATCATAAATAATGGATGATCATGTTAAAATGACACCATGAAAAGGAAAGTTTTCCTTAATGTTATAATGTCTTTGTGCTTAATGATTCCTTTATCAATGCTCTCACTAAGTTGCCTTGCAAAGCAAGGAGCTCATGCTCTCATCAGAGGCTGACAGCACACACCATAAAGAAGTCTAGTAAGTAATCATGGCAGACCAGAGACAGAAGGAGTCAAAACTGGCACAATTTTCACAGGATGATGCCAACTTAGGGAGCAGGTTGTTTACTTTTCCTTCCTTACCTTCACTTTAATTGCTGCCTTTAACAACACTGTTTACCACTTGATGGGCAGTGATTGGCCAGTGTTAGAGTCAGCTTTCTTTTGTTATGAGGGTTGAGGGTTTAAGTGCAGCTCCTGCAGATATTTGTCAATGTGTTGTTATTGCATGGCACTTAACCTCTTATTGCTGCCACTGCTGTATCGGTAGCATAAATTTTTTTTAATGTAAGTTTATGAATGTGATGTACTAATCATGACAGCTTATATTGCAGCCTCAAGCATCAATATATAAATGTGATGTAAATTAATAAGTATGACCTACTGTGTAGTAAGCACCTTGAATAGTTAGATGAATGGAAAAGTACTATACAAGTTTAAGTCTATTTACTGTTTACATCCCTACCCATGTCTTGATTTTTGACTACCTGTATTTACATTCAGTTCATGTTGTATTATTTTGTCTATATCAATACAGTATCAACAGAAGACAATATAAAAGATGCAAAAACAAATTACACAGGACTTTTTTGTCATATTGAGGACTGTCTCAAAGGTTTGAATGTGCCTGCTGCTGTTTTGATAGCTGTAACAGTCATTGAGGAAGACACAAATGAGCCGTTGTCCCATGCAGAATATCAATGTGACATTTGGATTTATTTGTTTTATCTTGATGTAAATTCTTACAAAGTCTATAGTTTCTTGATTTACACAAATCACAAATTAAACTCACAAATATAAATAAAAACATCCTCACTTAATCCCACAACTGCCTAGGATTAAAGAATCTGCATTTTTTTTTAAAATTTGTTTTCTTTGCTATGAACTCCCCAAGACATCCCTTCCCCTGTCCCCTTTACCTGACCCCCAGCCCAACCTTGAGTCTTCCTTTTTTGCTGTTTGCCAAGAAATTTTTGGAAGGGACCATCCTTGGCTGTTTCTCTATGGAATATCATTCTATCCCTACTCGACCCCCCCACCTCACAACCCAGCATCATCCAGCAGCCCTCGCTCTCTGTATCAGCTTTTTTTGTCAAGGATTTACCTCCTCAATCCCACAAATCAACAGAGGATAGATGCCTATTGTGCCTAATCAAAGCACTTCCTCCTGGGGTAATCCCTCAATTTGAGCAGGAAGAAAAGCCCAGTGAAGGGGGAATGTTCTGGATCAATCCTATGAAGGGCCCATATTATACACTCTCATTTAGATTTCACTAAAGAGACACAGCCAGTGAGCGATTTTAGCCCCCCCCCCTTCCATCTTGCTCCAACTGCTCTCCATTTCTATTTGTGTTTATCTTTATTTTACTCCCCTTTCTCCCTTTATTAATCTGTTTTCTTTTGATTGTCAGCAAGTGTCCTGGCGTTCAGTGTGGTTAGTGTGTGGAGGTTCTTTCAGTGCTGCATGTTTACCACAGGAAGGTTGAGTATGATTGACTTGTTGCCAGGCAAAGCTTGTTCGTACATTGGATGAAGGATGACAGGATCATCAAGCAAGATGTTTCTGTCAGTCATGACACAAAGGTTGGTGGAGATGTAAAGACATTGTCAGGTTAGCATAATTGGGAACTTGTGGAGTAAAAACAGCCATCAAAAATGGAGAGCAATTGAACCCTATTTACCACTGAACAAGCATGAATGACAAAAATGACCCACCTTATCTTTGCCTGCAGAAGATTTCTTAACACAGGGAGAATCTGGAGACCTTTAATATGTAATTCAAAACCTGAAAGATCCATCTTAGCATAATCAAGGAGATACAACCAAACATTAACAGAGGATTTACAGTTAAATAGATCTGTCAATCAAGATGGCATGATTATTGACATTTAACAAAAATCTCTGCAATTATCGAGTCTACCAAAAGGAAATCTGCAAGATGGTGTGCCTTGTGGTTATTTATGGATTAAATCAGTGATGGTCTGAAGTTTCATTTAAGACAAGGTTATAGGAAAGATATCAAAAAGAATATAAAAGCTGAAGTGTTTCATACTACTTTGACTGTCTTCTCTCAAAAATCTCATAAATTAGTGCCCTCATAGTCTACTTGGCATTACTAGTTTGAGCCACGTCTATCAGCATGAGGAGCTGTCAAGTTTTAACCTTTTGAGTTTGGCCCACTGATGCTTCTAACCCAGGGCAAGGAGCAAATGTTCAGATTGTTTGTCAATCCGGGTCATACTTGTTAATGTGAATGCTTCAAAAGTTGTTGTTATTGTTTTTTTTTAAACTCAGCACAAAGTTCCACACTTTTCTTCAAACTTTTCACAAAAGAATCAATGAAGAATAAATGGACCAGTTTTTGAGTTTTTGGAGGTGGCTCAAGGTCATTGTTCACCATGCTCATCACTTACTTTCAACTCTAACATAGAAGCACAATGTTCCCACAAAGAATTGAGGGACTTTTGTCAAATTTGTCACAAGCTCACACTTGGACTTGAGGGTGAGCTGATCAGATTTCAAATGTCAGGGGTCACTGCAACCTTAAATACTGCATCTTCACACAGGGACGGATCTTATTGTAGATTCTTAAGTATCAAACCTTTTTGAATGTGTCATATTTTACAGTGGCTACACTTTTTTCCTTTACAAAGTGCTACTTTTGGTTCTTTTAAGCCTCTACTAACAAAGGACCTGCTCACACTTTGTCCCATTGTCCATTGCCATGCTCAGGCAATGAAAAATGGACTAAAATTTAATGATTTTGTGGCTTTTATCAAGTCATTTTGGTTATTAATTACTCTTGTTTTATTCTGCTAGTAGTTCAAACGTTAATGTATGCCTGTGCATGTGCTCTTGCACAAACATGCGTACTGTGATGGTTATCAGACAGTTATTGCAAAACACAAAACCTACATCATTTAGAAATTGGATTATTACCAATTTCAGTCCCACAAAAACCAGCCAGCCCTTCTTCTTGACCCACTTCTATACTCAATCTGGCAACAGGACCTCGTGGGGACATAAAACCAGCAGGCCAGTTGAAAATGGGGCAAAACACTTTCTTTAGGGGAAATTTCCTCACAAAATTACCTTTTTAAAAACTGAAAAAAAGCCTTTTCTAATGTATAGTATTTTTGGCAAAAGAGCTGCCAACTTAAAGCACATTAAAGTACAATTATTTCCATTCTCAGCATTGTTGCTGCAGCCATATCCTGCTCTGAGGCAGTCCTTAATAAGTTGCTATGTCTAGACACCAACAGATGTGTCCGTTGTTTCTGTAAGATCTTTAAGTAGTTTTTGTGTTGAGTTTTAGAGACAGCTGTTGTAAGTTTCTGTCTTGAAAAAAGAAGACATGTCTGCACTGAATTAGAGTGCAAAGAAGTTACACAAAAATTATAACACCTTTGCTATTAGCCGACCACTACCCACTTTATTTCAAATAATAACAAATTTCTCTGTTTTTGGATGCGTTTGATGTTGAAACTCTGTCCCAAAGGAATGTCTCTTTTCTCCTCTCATTCATTGATGCTGTGTAACCCAAACTCCTGGTTTTATCCATGGGAGCTGCATCAATAGGAGTCATTGAGCGGAGCTGACAGAACATGACCTTTACCGGAGTTCTGAGGTTACTGTTCTCAAGCGGAGGAAGTCAAAATAGACGAGTGGATTAAGTGAGAGGCGGCATCCCCGGAGACTCATTAGAATAGGAGAGGAATAAAGAGACAGAGAGAGAAAAGGACCGACCCCAGCTGGACCAGCTTCCCTTCACAACTGACCTCATCCCCAGGAAAGACTTCACAGTTATCCATCTGGTCAGGTACAAGAGATGTTCCTTTAAAGCCCACTCATCTCTGACAATTAAAGTCAGGAGGCAAGATCTTATTTGAGTTTACTTCATTCAACACTTGATCTAATTTGGTTAGCAACAGTTGCACTTTTTCCCAAGATGCTAAACAATTTTCCAACAAGCAAATGTTCAGCCTCTAATGATATTTCAATACCCAAAGCTGGCAAGCTGGGGTAACACTTACAATCACATTTTTTTCTGAATTGACAGTTTTTGTGCTTCTCTTCTTTGATTTGTCAGAGTGGTTAAAACAGTAAATGCAAACACTGGTTTAGTAACATAGTTGCATATCGTTTACAATGAAACAAACCAAAACGCAAACCCTTGTTAACTTGGTGAAGCTGGAACCACGCAATCTAAATAAATATATTGTCTGTAGAGGCTTCACAAAAGGTACAAAATTCACCCTCTGTCCTCAGACCTGCAATTCACATTAGACACCTCCTCCAGAAAATCAAACAGACAAACAGGGTAATTTTCAAGTAACTTTGTAACTTCAAAAGTAACATTTACACTTGAGAGTTGTGGATTAAATAATAAGGCTATGGTAAGGCCTGCAGCAGGTTGGTTCACTCTCCTCACAGCAAGAAGACTGCTGGTGCATGCATGAGTTTTCTCCAGGTAACTCCGGCTTCCTTCCACAGACCAAAAAACAACATACTCATCAGCTTAACTGATGACTCTACATTGCTCATAGGTGTGAGCGTGAATGGTTGTCAGTCTCTCTATGTGGCCCTGTAATCGGCTGACTGCCAGTTCAGCTGTCAGACACAGCTTATGAGGATTTAGACTGAAACAGCAGGGCTAAAATAGAGTGTATTGTTTACATGCCAAAATCCAATAAATGATTTTTTTATTTTTTTATTTTTTTTTATTTTTTTTTTTTTTTGAGAAAAATTTTTTAAATCTGGTAGTAGTGTAAACTTGTACAAAAAGAGAGAAAAAAAACATTTAAACAGTTAAAGGGATTCTTGGAAATGTAGAGCACCACCCTTTTTAAAGAAAAGTGCTGTTTCATACAACATTTTTTTTCACCCTTTTGCCATTCTTACACAGACTTAGTAAAATATATTTTAAACTTCTCTCCACAAATGTGATTTCACCCAAAATGGCAACCATATGAATGTGGGCAATGCCAATTTTTGAAAATTTAATTCAATTTCAGTGACCTATGAACATATTCACTCTTCACACATTCACACTTATGAGCTCCTGTAAACTGTGCCACCACAAACCCACTGCTTTGGCAACTGTACGGCTCCATCATCAAGAGCTTTCTCTAAGTCACTTCAGCAGTGACTATTTGTCTGTGGACAAATTTCCTTGAAGACTGAGAGTATAGATGTGAATATGAAGTACTTTTTCTGCCATTGTCGGCATGCAGCAGTGGTGTGAGATTGCAGCCCTGTGTGGCCCATATTGTGATGATGTGATGGACGATGTGAGTAATTCTCATTAAGTGGGAAACGGCACATTAACATTTATGACTTTTGAAAGAGGCATGATTACCTGAACTAGCAGCCTTGTGTGCAGGCACTTCAATTCCCAGATTACGCTATCCTCATATATACGCCTTGTGAAACAGAACACACGGCTGCTTTATTTTCAGTCCTGCTGGCACTAACTGTCGGCTAACTGCTGTAAATTTGACGTCCAACTTCACTCTTTACTGCAACTTCTTTAATTTGGAAATGTGCATATTTTCCTGCACTGGCCTCAGAATCTACCACGTACTTTGTGCCTCTTTGCGCTGTCCTCAGCTCGGGTGAGTATGGCTCTCTGTGCTCTCTGGGGCCCACGAGTGTCCCCATCCGTTCCACTGGCCTCGCGCTCTAACCTAGATCAAATGTTAGGCTTTAAAAAGCTAAAGTTTGATGTGGATGAGCAACTGCCTATGAAACACTTTAATCCGCAATGCTGTAATTTATTTAATTTCACACCCTCTGATGGTGTTGCCCCTTCTTAGGATTACCCGAAGAAGGAACGGGGGGTGGGGGCACGAGGGCAGTCACTGAAGCCCATACGTACAAAAGAACAAGACTTAAGAAGAGAGAGGGAGGAAGGGTGGATGGTGAGAGGAAACAACATGAGAAAATACAAAAAGATGAAGTAAAAAAAAACAGATGTAGGCAGAGAAAATAGAAAGCATAAGGAAGAAAAGAGTGATAAGTAAGGGGAAAAATGCATTTCCAGAAGCGGGGAGAAATCTGGCCATGGAGCCGGCTTCACGGAAAATGCCACTTTACAATTTTGAATGCTTGTATTCAAATAAGAGGTCGGAGCTTTGGAGCCCGAAGAATGCAGCTATATCTGCATTGTCATACCCCCTCTCCCCCCTCCCTACTCGGATAAGGGGAAAAGACACCCTGGCAAATCCCATTGTAGAGCTTGGGAGCTTCATAAAAGTTAAGGAGCAATGGATATAGTCTTGGCCCCCTTATGAGATGAGGATCTATCTGGCCCTGGCTTTCGGAAGCCCAAGACGCATACGCAGGGATATTGGAGGCAATAATTCCCCGGGACGGGAGCACACACAGGCTCCTTTATATCGCCCCCTAATATCCAATTTACGGGCTCAGGCCCTCCGCCAGAGCAGCCCCCGAGAACTTAGAATGCACAAACGCCAGCGTGAGATGGAATTAGGGCCAAGTTCTCTTTTCTTCTGTTTGCCAAAAGTTTGAGGCTTACAGAAATATGAAACTGTTTTTCTCTCTCCCTCCCTCCCCTCCACCTCCTCCTCTCCCTCCTCCTCTGCTGTCCGTTAACTCAGTTCATCCAGTAAATAGACAAGGAAGTGAAAGCAATAAATAATTTGGGCAGGGAATGGAAAATGACTTGGTGGTGTGTATTTTGTTGAGTATATGGCGAGCTTTTAAGTGAAAACATTGTAAAAATAAAAACATTTAAGATTGGAAAAAAAGACAATGGTACAAGACTTTTCTTTTTTTTTAATTATCTTATTTTTTAAATCATCTGAAGTTTGAGGGAATAAATATTGCAAAATATTAAAGTTGGTGATTATTTCAAGGCTCTATTGGGGGGTAAGGGGAAGTCAATCATGCCAAGTGAGTGGAGGATTTATTTAGGTTTTGGGTGAAAGAAGTAAAAGTTAGAAAGTGTATACAAGCTTAAGAGGCGTGATATTCCCCCTCTGCTGATCTCCTTATCCTCTCCTTAGCCTCCCTAAGCGCTATGTGGAGCAGACACACACACACACACACACTGACGTTCCATTTGCTATTGCTGGATGAATCTCCCATGAACCTTGCCAGCTTGCCTTGCCTGTGGATGTATTTACTCATAACAAGGGCTTAGGCCAATAAGAATATATGGTGATTTATACTGTGACCAGCAGGGGATTGTGTATCACTGATGCTCTAAGTATTTTACACTTTGCTAAACTCTCTGACACCTCCATGGAGAAAATCCCCCATTTGTACAAGGCCCTTCCCCGCCTTCACACAACTCTGCACAAAGCAACAACAAAACCAAACTCTGATTGAATCTCCAGAAATAGGGGCGCAAGATGGCTTACAAACTGATCACACCATATCGAGACACAAATAATGGTGTGTGTTACCCACAAGGAAGATAGCTCTTTACAAGAAAACCTATTTTTACCTTTGGGTACAATAAGAGATGTTTCTCTAACTTCAATGCAACATTATCAGTGTAACATTATCTTGTTTATGTTCAGATGACAACGGCTGCACTAGTTAAGGCTCTCGTTTGGTCGAAGCCTAACTATAACCGAACTTTACTCAAGTTGTCCTAAGCTGTGTTCCCACCAAGTGGAATGGGGTTCAATGGAGAAATCATTCAAATTTATGTCAAATTTTGTCAGGTCACAAAAATAAAATAAGGAGAATAAATCAATGTGAGTAACACAGCTAATAACCAGAAGTACAAACCTCTGCCAAGGCGTTTCTGATACTCTATGCCTTATCTTGCAATGATAAGAAATCCTTTGAAAAAATTCCTGTATCAGCATCTGAATTTGTAACACCACCAAACTTAAATCGCTTCTTTCTTGTGCCATGACCAACATTCACTAAAAATTTCATCAAAATCCATCCCTAACTTTTCTAGTAAACAAAAAACAACAAACACCTGCAAAATCATTACCTCCTCGGCAGAAGTAATTAGACCTGCTACAGTTTTATTAACTGCAAAACTCTCAAGGTTTTTGATAATTGAAAGAATTTGCTAACCTATCACACCAGATGGACTATAAAATATATGTCACTAGTTCATCTGAGAAAGAGCTCATAGAAAAGTATTTGGGAACGGACAGAACCTTTCCAAAAAATATACAGTATATCAGATACTGTAGTATTCAGGAACTACTGCTGCAGTGTAAAGGACCGAACATGCAACACTTTGCAAAACAAACTCAAAACATGTAGGAAGTGTTGTAAGTGTTTGGAAGTTTGTAGTGTAGTTCGTTGTTTTTCATCTAGCAAAGAAATGCGAATCTGATAAAACTGCTACTGGAGCTGTTAGCATCTATGCTAATCTCTGTATGAGCTGTTACTTCCTGCTGCCCTCTCGCTTGTAGCTCCCACCCTTGCTGCTCTAGAGGATGCTGACTGGACCATGCTGTTTTAGGCCGGTCACAGCCTTTGTAGACTGCAGCTTAGCAAACTGGATCTGACTGACTACAGACATTGACTAGACAAATCCATCTGTACTGCGAGTTAAAAAAGAAGTAAAGTACAAAAATATATTCCAGAGAAAATTTAACACTCCTGCATGATTTTGTCATATAGATGTGAGCTGTGGTCATAAAAAATCCTGAGGCACACCTAGACTTGCCACTGCATTTGAAAAAGTCTAGCAGTCAAAAAGTAAGGCTGCCATGATAAGATATGTCATGTTACAATGAATAAAGAAAAGGATTTCCCTAGTTTTTCAAATTGATGGAAATCAATGAAGATCCTACAAAATCAATTTTCTTTGCTTTAAATGTTAGAAGATGCTTGGGGAGCAGATGAACAGGGCACCTTTACTAAACTCTCAGTTCATAGAAATGGTCAATTTTCTTTGTCATCACCCACGTGTGTTTTCAGCTCGTCACTGGCAGACACCATAACTGTTTTGAAAATCCAGTCCACGGCCTGTAACTCCTCCTCCCCTCTTTGTCCATCAGACATTGTTTGGGCAGCGAATCAGCACAGAGCTTATCTTCATAGCCTCCTCACCCCCACAGACTGAGCATTTCCAAAGGGAAGGAAAAAAGAGTTGCATCTGATCCTCCATAGAAACAAAATATTTCATTTTTTTTATCCAACTTAAATCTAATTCTTTCTTAATAGAACCCAAAGACATGATGTAAATGGTAAAATAATGCTAGGACGTGGGACCTTTAAGATAATGTAAGTACCCCACTTCTATTGGTTGACATTTTGTCATTTGTAAACTGATTTAGTTAATAAAATTCTAAAAATAGGTGTTCACATCTGTCCCTGGAAATTCTCTGACTGAAGGGGCAGGCTGTGGCAGTGAGAGACACTATAGAAGTCAAAGATGGGTGACGCAATAAGAAAGTCCAGTAATTAAATGACAGTTTTTGCCTTCATATTAAAGCTACGCTTCATCAGACACATTATCGAAGGAGTTAAAACATTCATACTAGCAGCAGAAAAGGGGTATAAAGCAATCTTATTGCATGTCTAATCCCCAGTTTTCATATTGGCCAACCTGTGTAGCGTTCCATACGTGCATCACACTCTGCAACAAATTGCCCCCTGTCTTGTCAAACAGTCAGTTTCTAGTTGTGCTGGTAATACATGACAAGACTATTTTCAGCAGGAGTCAGTTCAACCCAGCATCTTACCTACCAGACTGACCCAAAACATGAAAGTAAATGCTTAAAGTTTCGGGGTAATTTTAAAAATAAAGCACTTTGTGTGGAAATCATATCGATACATACACCACATCAGCATCAAGCAGGCCATATGACCTTTTGTTTACATGTTGCCTGATGGTTTTGTGATCTGACATTTACAACATGAAGTTGTAGTTCTCTCTTGATCTTGGATCTCACGTTTCAAGCTGCTCAGGACTGCAATGTGCTGCGCAACACTTTAGATATGCTTCCAAAGAGGGTGAGGGCACATGTCGACAGTTGGAGCAAAGCTGCAGTGCAGGCAGGATGTTATGCTGGCAGACTTTGTTGAAATCGAAACATTTGGAGCTGACAGGAAAAGTTTTAAGTTGAAAAATGTGTCTGTTTATATTTACACATGCAGCTCAGCCTCAAATTTTATGGAAGAATTGTGCATGGGAAAAACCTAAAACTGGACAAAAAAATTCATACACAAACAAATTTGAAGGCCCTATTGTATACCCACTGCAAAGCATTTTGTTGCCAGGCATGAGTGTCTCTCTAATTTCTGCCTCATGCAGGTGTCTGCTTTAAGCCCAGCACCCACGCTGTTTAAAACAGCAAATGATCGTACAAGACTCCTAGAGGTGTGTTAGTCTGAAAATATGGAGTGGTCAGGCACAAAGCTGGTATGTTCTGAACTTAAGAACCTTGACGATGGACATGCTTTAAAACTCTTTAAACTGTAACTGTTCTTGGGTCTAAAGTCTGTTGCACACAGTGTTCCTGCTATTTTAGGGACACATTTCAGTGATAGACACCTGCATGATAGAAAAACATGCACTTGACTGATCTTGTTTCATTTAAATAGGAAAAGCACAAAACATGCCTGCCTGCCTGCCTGTCTGCCTGTCTGTCTGCCTGTCCATCTATCCATCTATCTATCTATCTATTAGAGAGATAGAGGTATAATAAGATAAGACAAACACAAGATTTTCATTTTCAACATGAAGCGACAATTCTAATATTTGTATACACACCAGTGAATGTTGCCAGTAACTATGCTCACAGATTAAAAGAGGATGTACAGTTACTCTTGACTTGTACAACAGAAAACAGAACCAAGGATTCCTGTAGTTAATGCCAGTGGTTATTTGACGCATGTTATCATAACAGTAAAGAAGTGTGATCCTGTTGGTTTTAATACTAATTAATAAAGTTTTCCTTTTACGCTCATGTGGAAGTGTCTGGCTCCTCTTTTTGATAGTTTATTTTGATCTGGGATACTTGAATCACTAAAAGCACTTTAATGTAAGTGTTAAGATATTTCATACAATGTTCTCTGTGTGTTCTTTGAGTAATGTGACACAATAAAAGTAGAGGGATTTAATAATCAAGATGAAATTCAGACCAAACAACTAAACCTGGCATGTAAATGGCTAAACGCCAGCCCCCAGTGCACTGATTTAGAGGAATGAGAGTCAGTTGGTCAGAGCTCTGTTATGCCAGAACACACCCATGTATAATCAAGGCACATAATCAGTGCACCCTACACCTGGCTTTGCACCAAAACTTTGCATCGTCAAAATTGCAATAGACCAACACGCCCCAAACCACTGTGCACCAAGCCCCTTGTGATGATGTGCTTCACACTAAGTCTGTAACATATTAAGTTTAAACTGATCACTGTATTTTTTCACATTTATTTGTGAATTTTGCCAAAACAAATCTTGTAAAGGCCGCTTCTAACTGGTGTTTCTGTCTCCTCATATTTGATCTTACTTAAATCTTGGATGTAACTTCCACCCTCAGCTTCTCACTCATTCTATTCGTCTCCTTTTAATCCGTCTTAATCTAGCAGCTCATTCTGGCCAAACTCTCCAAATGGCTTCACATTGGGAACCTACTGCTGAAATCATCCATCTACCTTCACCAAAAGGTCAAGCTGAGTGTGCTGGAGTCATAAACCCCCTCCACCATCTCATTATTTGAGCATTTCTCTGGCCGGTGGCGGGGGGGGCAGTGCAGAGGGGAAATGGAATGATGTATCGGAGGTGGTCAATAGTCGATCTATAATGACTCTGTTGTTGGGCTTTCACTTTAGAATAATTTATATCCATGCTGATCAATAACTAATCTTGGGCATAGTCAGCGCTGAAATAAAGAGGAGAATAATGATGGTGAGGATGTGTGTGGGGAGAGGGGGGAGAGCTGCTAGAATGTGTTGGAAAATTATTCCCCACCTTGAATCTCACACACTGTTGCAAATTTCAGCTCTAAGCAGGCATAAAGTATTGAGTGAAATGTTTGGTTCACATTTATGGGATATATTTTTAGTTTTGTGTTAAACAACAGAAGTTCAGTTTTAATTAGTCATATGAAAATTAGCTTCCAAATATGGTGGTTGATTTTCTGCACAGTTGAAAACACATAGGCCTTTTCTTGTGTGCAGGCCTGCAAGTGCAAATGACATGAGTGCAGTTTTCTTTTTCAAGTTTTAGATTAGACAAGATTAGATTACATAGAACTTTATTAATCCCTTTAGGAAACTCTCTCAGGGAAATTAGGATTCCAATAGCATTTTGAGAAAGTTTATAGAAATATTTTTTTTAAAAAAAGGTAGATATAAACATAAATTAAAAATAAATAAAAAAATATATAAATAAAAAAATAAAATTATGGCTACTGGCTGGCTACTGCTCCTTCCCATTCTCTGTCTTCCTGTTACTCCTCCTCCCCCACAGTAAGGAGTTGTACAGTCTGATGGTCTGAGGGACAAAGGAGTTTCTCTGTCTGTTGGTCCTGCACTTAGGAAGGAGCAGTCTTGGGCTGAACAGGCTTCTCAGGTTGCTGATGACGGTGTGCAGAGGGTGACCGGCATTGTCCATAACGTCCAGCAGTTTTTCTAGTGTTCTCTCCTCTGCCACCATCACCAGAGAGTCCAGCTTCACGTCTCCTGGAAAAGATGTGAAAAAGCTCAAATTGGACAAAAATAGTTCAAAACTGGAGAAAAATCTAAAAAAAAAACAAACAAACAAACAAACAAACAAAAAAAACTAAAAAACTGGAGAGTTACTGGAGGGACAGCTGTTTACTTACAGCGTCATGGCAACATTCTTTTCATGTACGTTTTCAATTTTTGCATTCAACAAAAGTCAAGGGGATTTAAGAAAATTTTCTAAAAAATTAGACTATCAAAAAATGTTCCTGGAGTTGGAGGAAATTGAAAATGTATCTTGTCAGTGAGTGATAAAGTGTGACCTTTTGCTGTAGAATCAGAAAAAAATTAATAAGGCACAGAACCTGACTTAAAACTATTTTCATTATCCCTGGATTAACAGGATGAAAGATATAATAGGAGGAATTTTTCAAAAATTGGAGACTGGTTTTTCTCAGTTGATCACAAAAATGACTAATCTCATGTTAAGGGAAGCATCTATGTCCTCAAATATTTCCATAAATTTCCAATTTCAAAGAAATTATCAATTTTTCATAGTTACAAAGTCCCATATGTTGTGGCGACCTCTTTGACAGACATTGCTTGTTTATAGTAACACTTAAGTCCATGTCAAACACTGCTGCACAAAGAAGCAAGACCTGGGACTGAATTATGCCTTGGACCATAGATATTCTCTGCTAATGTGTGTTCTGTTGACCAGACTCCGCAGCTGCTTCATCCCCAAACCCTCATTACAAATGGCCAAATTAGACAATTCCTAGTGGAGTAGAGACCCACCCACCACTTTCACAATTAATGTCTCTGTCTAAACTGGGGTAGATATATTTCTCTAGTCCATTGGGGCAACACCCCATAGTTAGTAACTGGGAAGGGCAGAACCTTTGAAATAAAACTAGAGGGTGTTGAATGAATGTCAGACACATTTGTTATGGGTCAGACAGAGGCTTGCAGACACTTCTTGCTTTCAGAACAACTAAACTACACTCATAGCTACAGCCTCTTTGTCTTCAAAAGGACACTAAAAAGCCTGTTCATTTTCTGAACCAAAACAATTGTTACAGATTGAAGCTTTGCAAGATGGATCTGCATGATGACAGACATGGAATCTGGCAAATCCAGCTGCATTGCAATGTTAAAACCGAGGACTCTTGTCAATAAAAACTGCAGTCATGAGTTGGCTGTACTAAATAGAAAACCAACACATCCATTTTGAGAATTAATTTCACATAATGAACGAGAGTAGGTTCAAAGCGTGGACTTTCACACTGTGAGTTATCTCAGAATGCTTTGTGAATCGCTAACAGTGCCAACTAAAGATTCCTCTTCTATTCCAAGAGCTTGGTAAATACTCTCGATGGCGGTTTATATTAATCAGACTCATCAATTTGAAACTGGAGGTACACAGTGAAAGTTGGTGTAAGTGACAGCATGTCAACCTTTTATTTTCTACACTCTCTGATCATAATCTACTTGCCTCTCTCTCTATTTTTGTTTTGGTTAAGAGCCCCCTGGTGGTGGATTTACATGTGCTTTGAAGAGCACCCTGGTCTATTACTAAATCTCTGTAAAGAATACACAAGTTTAGAGAGGCGACTTATAACTCTATTTATTTTTATTTAGCCTGTAACCTTGACCTGTAGACTCTAATTAAATAAGGCAGAAGTGGAATAAAACATATATTACTATTTTTTTCATTTTCAGGAGTTCTGTAAAAATGTTTAGATGGAAACCCTCTTATCTCTGTGTTTATAAGACCTTTAAATTTTACACCTGTTTTCTGCTGCTGTGTGTGTGTGCATGCACTTGTGTGCGCGTGTTGGCCTGTGGAGTGAGGGGGCTGAACCCTCTGCCCTCAGATTAGCCCCTGCTTGATAGGATTAGGCTCTAATGACTGGGACTGGGAAGACAAAGGGAGTTTCAGCAAAGAGGCTTAGATATGGAAGAATTAGCAGCAACCTTCCATTGCTCTTTCTTTCTCTCCTTTGGTGCCTTTCTGCTGCCTTGTTCACCCCTTTCCCCTCAGCCTCTCTTCTTCTCTTTATAACCTTTCCTCATCGTCTCGTGCATACACATTGTCTCTGGATGTCTCGTTATACTCGAGGGACTTTCTTCTGTTTTCCTTGACAGTTTTGTGTATTTACACATCGTCAAAGATACTGCACATATATTTTTTGTTGATGAGGAAATCTCAAAAAGTGGAAGATTATATTATTAAGTGGGTAGACTTGAATTTTAAATTAAAAATAAAAAAGCTTCCCAGATTTCAGAAATTAGCTTACTTGGTGCCTTATTGGTGCTTACTGCAAGTCAGTTTGATCAATACTTTTTAAAATGCATACCAGTTTTAGGTCTTCAAACTTGTGTAAATCTGTACTTCACAGTGTTTTTAGAACCAAAAAAGATTAAAGATCATAAAATTTGGAGGGGGCCTAGCCCAATTTGAGGCTTGATGCAACAAACTTAATGAAAAAAACTCACTTGTTTGATAACTACTACAGATATTTTTGTGCTCTCTGGCCTCAACAAACTTAAATATATTAAGGCATCATGTCAAACATTTTTGATTTCAATTTAGGCTACCTCTGGTGTTCTACCCAAAATATCGGATGATATCGGCAACCATAAAAGTTTCGTAAACCAGATGTAGCATACTTTTGAACATCTCAAACACTGAAATAAACACAGATGCAACTGAACTGAGCAAAGCAGAGTATTCAAAAGAGAGATAGCTTGTGGTATTATTGCAACAACTTGATGCCTTTGTAACATCTCATGCAAGATGCACCACAACATGGCCAACAGCACTGATTGTTCCCCATATCTGTTTTTTGAAGGCACCTTTGATCAAGTGAGTCTTTGCAAGATCTCATGTCTGAGGATTCACCTCTTTGAACTTTTGCAAATGGAAGTACGTGTTCTTAAACATCATCCTCCATCTTGCAGATTTCAAGCTGAGATGATTGATCCCGGTCAAGTTGGGATTACTGAGTTCCGAGAGGGAAATTTCAACTGGAACACCTCCTGAGGTCAGAATTTCCTAATGGGAAGTTGGGGGATCCTCACCACCCCCGAATTGACAATCAAAGATGGCTGCCCCGGGTGTAAACAGATTTTACATCCTGTAATATTCCATTTATTAGCACTACTGATTGGTGCTTGTCACAAACACAGCCACATACATAGTATTGGTCAATGTATATATATGGAAATGCTGCTATAGTATTATTGACATTCTTGATGTGGTATGTGCAAACTACAATGTAGGGCGTGCTAACAATGGCTTACAATAGCCTGGTAGATCGGCAAGGTTTTTCCGACTTTGTAACTGGAACGCTGATAACTCGGATATGATGTTATTCCCACTCCTCTCTTCCCAGTTCTGATGTAAATGGAACGCAGCATTGGTCCACCTGGCAAACTGCAGTTTGAAAGCAAACCAGACCAAGTGAAAATTGCAACATTGCTTCAACTTCACCCCTGAACCAAAATGAGTCCTCTGAATTATATATGTAAAAGCAGCCTTAACGTCTAAGCTTTCCCACAAAATCAGTTTCAAATTGAAAATAGTCCAGAGCAGGGGTGTCCAAACTTTTACTTCGAGGGCCACATAATGAGGAATACATGGATGACTGAGCCACTTGCTGCACCTCACTTTTAGTGTATTTAAGTTAAGGGTTTAGGAGTGGGTTATCACCTGTCAAGGGGCCCTTGTAATCCTGGGCTATCACTGGATTCACGCCTAGTCAGGGCTAGAATGACCCTCTGAGCAGCAGAGATGGGAGACACTGACGGCTTATCTTCACTGTCAGACACAAAACAAGAGTAAACTGCAAGAATGTTGGTGCTTCAAGATTAATATTTCAATATACTTTGTAAAAGAGACCTTTTGACAAAGTTGATATGGCAGAAAATGTATGTGTTTGATGGTATTTGCTGCTGTAATCAAAATGTCTTTATTCATTCAACAGTTTCAGGGGCCATTTCAAAATGGGCAGCAGGCGCATTTGGCCCCTGGGCCATAGTTTGGACACCCCTGGTCTAGAGTGTAACCAGCCTCAAACAGAACAAGGAAAGAGGGAAACATGTATTAATGAAAATTTCAAGCGTAATTTTGGGTCAGTTCAGGTTTCACACATCCATTTTGTAAAAAACAAACCAAACATATGTTGTTTCTTTTTTGTCTGATAACGTATGCTCTTTTGTATAATTCACTTTTGTAAAATCACCTTCCAATCTATTCCAGTTTATTCATATGGCACTATTTAACATTCAATTACATTTACCAATGAAGATATCAAACATCTTAAAATAAACAACACTCTAACATCAATACAAACACAAAGCACATTACATATATTTAAAAGAAGATCACTAGTAATGTTAACTCTTGTCATGGCCCATGTGACAGTGCTTCTCTTGTCTGCACTGACTGCAGCATCTTTGGCTTGAGGGAAATACTGGACAGTTCAATGAGCAGAGAAGGCAGAAGACGTTCAGCAACTTTGGCCCTGATATTTGGTAAATGACACCAAAATGAAGCACAGAAATCTGCATTGTGATTTGGTTTGGTAGATATTGGACTTGTTGGTGCCAGTTCTGCTGCAGAGCCAGGTTTCAGGACCCATCTGTAGGTGGTGAAGAGCCTGATTTTTGGAGGCAGCCTGCTCCAAAATTAAAGGTCCACTGCTAAAAAAGCCTGATTACCTCTGTATTTTAGCCTGGTTTTGGAGTACAAGAAGCTTGAGAGATGAAGATTTAAAAAACAAACATTAAAATCTTAAAAGCCTTCACACTAAATGTTGCTGCAGAGCCAACAGGTCTGTGTTTCTCCATAGCCACCCTTATTAGCCTCCAAGCTAAATGGTCTGATGCCCAAAGGCCTGCTCAGGTTCTAATTGCCCTGGTCTCAGATGCTTCTCTAGAGTGGGCACCAGCCGAGACGCAACACAACAACAGCGAAAAGAGAGGGATTTAAGAGATTTTCTGCCAGCTTACGTAAGAAAAAGAGGAAGACGAGGAACAGCTTCTTTTGGTGCCAAAAACGCTGTGTGTTTATGTCTGCAGAGATAAACCATCGGTGGATGAAACCATTAGGACAGTGTTGCTCAATAAGCCTTGGTATTTTAATTTGGAGCAGAGCGTGTGTGTGACTGTTGTGTTTTCAGAGCCCAGTGAGAAAACAGTGAGGAGAGAAACACGGGAGAGTTTGGATTAGAAAAAGGGGGCAGGATTGGCCGTCAAGAATTGTTTGGGAAGTTGTGTACAGTGATGTGAGTCTGAGGGCCGAGTGTTGGTTTACTGAGCCCCAGCTGGACTCTAATCCGGCTGACTTTCATAAACCTGAGCGGGCAGAGCAGCAAAACTGGAGGCTTTAGCACGCAGGAAGCAATGTGTGGTTGTCCAGAAGCCAATCTCCTGTCAGTCTTAATCCAGTTATTGAGGAAATTTTTTTAAAGTGAAGTTTCATTGCCAAAATCATCACATAAAGGTCACTATTTAGCAGCTACACTGGTGGCCTGGTTGTTGTGTCTGTCATTTTCTCCCACTTTTCCAGCAGTACTCTACAACCCTTTCTTAGATCTACATCTTGACAATTAGAAAGTAAATTAAAACATTTCTTTGATCAAATGTTGAAGTCCTGTACTATCCTGTAAAAACTGGAACGTGGCACATGTTGCATTATTCTTTCACCAAGTTGTCTTTTCTTTTTCTACTTAGAAGTAAAAATTACCTCAAAAATGTGAAAAAAGAATGGGTATAAAATGTTCTATAATTAGATATTTTGGCTGGATATGTTGATATTCAACACTGATTCTCTGTTAAAAGTTCAAAGCTCAGATACATTGGTGAAAGCTGTGAACCATCCTCAGCGCACATGTCTGCGGCTGCCATACGCAGAAATCCTCAAAGCCAAATCAACTGCATTTAAGGAGTAATAACAGTGACATCATACAGTTTTCCTAACCATCCCCTGAGTTATGTTGAGTCCAATTTGCTCTGAAGTACTTTCTCTCTCACACACACCCACACACACACACATCAGTAGGGCATATGAACACCCCCCTGCATTGTACACTGCAGTCTGTATGCTGTTATCTTACACTGGGCACTAGATGAAGACCATATGCAGTGCGATTACAGAGCACTGAAAAAAAACGGGGTGTCTTAACCCGGCAGTAAACTCAGGTAAGGGTCTTTATTAAGGCGGATCAGGTTGCTCTGATGTTGTCAGCTGCAGACTGGCTCTCAGACGAGGTTGTGTATTTTTTTGTGGCTTGTATGTGTGTTCGCATGCATTTCACCATGGAGACGCGGCCTTCAGAAAATCAGAGGAGACGTTTACCTGTGTTCGTTTTTGCAGTGACTAACAATGTGACTTCTGTAAGAGCACACAATTTAGCTGTCTAAACGTCTGAGGGGAAATTACATCTGATTCATAATTTCTTTGGACATCTTACCCCATCAGCTGCTTTTTTTCCTGACCTTATGGGTTGAAGGTCAGGAAAAATGTTTATGTGCAGGTCTGTGCTGGAGACGCTCTCAGGAGACTCAGATTGAGCCATACTGGTAATTAATTATGACTGGGTTTCCTTTTTCTACAAGCAGAACCAAAAAGACAGGACAGACTTTGGTAAAAAATGATCAAGAATTACTGCCGCACATATATGTGCTAGATTTGTATTACAAATATAGAGGGATGGCAAATCACATACTATTCATTTACTTTTAAAAGTGACGATGTTTCTTCTTTTAGTTACATGTGCATGTAAATGTCAGGCATTCTGTCAGAAAATAATGACAGATTAGTAAGTTTATTTATAAAATAACTTTTAGACACCAGGAAGCTCAAAGTGCTGTGAATAGGTTGTAGAAATATTTTCAGACAAGACCAATATAATTAAAATAATTAATAACATGCAGTCATACACAGTTTGCTTAAACTGAAAATATATAACAACATGCAAATATGCACACATAGGCACAAAATAAATGTGTAAAAATAATATTTTAATTTATCACACAAAACAATATTCAAAATATTTATGAAGTAACTTCTCATAAATGTGCATTTAAAGGTAAGATAGATTTTTGAAAAGCCAAATGATGCTGTATTTATTTCACCTAAAATAACGCAACAAAAACTTAATTTTCATTTTAAACAATAATACAATTGCTTTAAGTAGGGCAGGGAAATTAATTGGTGTATTCAGTTAATTCATTTTTTTGTTGTGAGAGATTTAAAATAACATGTCTTTTCCCCCGACCTACCCCCATTACGCATTTTACCCTTCCTTGGTTCCCATAGTCTGCACCCGTTGTGTCATTCTTTGTAGATATAAATACAATAATGGAGCCTGCCAGTGTCCCCTGGATAACAAAATGACAGCTTTCATTTTGATTTCAAGAGAGAAATTGCATTTTACTTTTGTGAGGTTGTTTGTAATTTGTTTAATTTGGGAGTCTATTTTTTTCTTTAAGAAAAAAAAAAGAAACTATGAAAATCGGGTCTTGATTTTTGTGTGAAAAAAAATGTGTGAGAAGAGATTTTATATTTAATATTTCTTAGTTTTAATTTGAGTGGATTTTATAAATCTATATTTTTTTGTGTTTCCCTATTTTTTAAATTACAGCATTGGTCTTTAACTGCTGTCGGTTGGTGTTATTCAACTCTTTGCGCAAAAATAAGGGTTTCTGCAGTTCCTCATAAAGTGTTACATTTTATATTTTAAATTTAAGGCCATTTAATTTTTCTTCAAAGTTTTTTTTCTTGTGAGAGATCCTAATTTTTAAATTGCAAGTAAACTACAGTTTTCTTCATCTAATCTTCTTTACACTGTTTAATAGCTGTTTCAGGAAATACAAATAAACAAATAGGTTAATAATCAAAACCTGTGGCAGCAATGCGACAGTATATCGGTGTTAAAAAGGTCATCCTCCTAGATTCATGCAAACTCATGCCATGTCTCTTTTCTTGGGACAGAAATACAGTTTGATAAAAAATATTAAATTAATGTTAAGCAGCCTGGGATGCTATATTTAGTAAAACTAAGTTCTCATTTGAACAAATCAGTTTTTTAGCACATAATTGTAAAGGTGGTAACACTGTTTTTAAAGGTTTGTATGTTCATCATTAACTTATTTAGCCTCCTAATTACATGCCAGTGAGTATCATAGTGGCTGTTTATAAATCATTATTCCATTCATTTGATCTTTTGAGGGCTTATGTTAATTAGTAAATGTTATTAGTTGAAAACTTTATAATAAGAAACAATTATCAGATTATTAGATAAATTACTTAGGAATTAGTTATGAACAAGACTTCCCTACAGATTGGAGGAAAATGTCTGAGTTGCAAGGATTAACAAATGTCATTTGACTCAGACTCAGACTAGAAGTTCATGATCTGTTGGATGAAAATATACTTTTTTATGAAGAATGATTAAGGGAGGATGACTATTCTAACGATCCTTATACCCATACTCAACCATAGCAGACAAAGCTAATTAGGATCATAGTTTATGTACAACAACTTCCTAATATGAATGACATCTTATGATAACTAATCAGCTGTTTTGTTACTAATTAGGATGCTATGATGCTGCAAGATACTAGTTAATATATGGTCCATGGACTAAAGTTACCAAAAAAAAAAAAAGTGTGCAGCACACCCATGTTGTTTGCAGTGCACAATGATCGAAGATTTTTTCTGTCTGGGTCATGGGTTTCTTATTGCAGGACTTACATTTTAAGAGGTGTGTGTAACCCTGATATTTAAGCAGCTTGTCCCTGTTGGATGGCTTATAAAGGTGATCACAATCAGTCTGAATCAGTGGCTCACAAAAAATAAGATGTTCTTGTGTTAAAACTCACAGACATTTGGATGGTCCAGTCTCTATGCTTCAAAGGATCTTGATTTAAGGAAAAACATTTATTATTTTCTTATTTTTCTTTCCTACTTTTATGCAGCAAACTACTTTAATAAATGTGCAGTTTGCTTTAGATAAACACTCAATTTTTTTTTCTTAGCAAAAAAAGAAAAAAAAGAAAAGAAAAACACCTTTTGGTGGAAAAACTGTATTTAGCTTCTTTGGTGTTTTTACCTGAACACTTTGCAACAAACATTGACACTTCAAACACTTGCACCTGTAGGTTAGTTCAGCACTATGATAATGGGCTGATCAGTCTTTGAATGTGACTGTTTTGATATGTTTGTTCTTTTCTTTGAATTATTTTGATGCATATTTATTTCATTACTTCTGCTAAGGAGGTTGTTTGTTAGTTAACAGGAAAGCTCAAAAGGTTATGAATGAATATATGTAATATTTATAAGTCTGAAATGGGCCAAGGACAAATCAATAGCATTTTGGGGGTGATCCCAATAAGGACGCGGATACAAGATGTTTTTTAAAGGATTATTATTATTTATTTTATTTATTTATTTTTTTTTTACATTCCGGGATTAAATAACTCAGATTTTGCTAATAACTCAACACATTCTCAATTTATTCTGAGGACATTTTCAGGGAATGGCAAAAGGCAGAAGTGCTTCAATTTCAATAGTGATTCAAATTCAAATTTGGATTCAGGACTTTTTTTAATGATTTGTTTACCAGTGTGAGACAGGGCAGTTTTTTCTGACAATAACTCACCTGACAATGTTGGATATGCCTTGGGGAAGGTTTGTGCTCTCACAGTACTTCTAGTTTGTTGTGCTCTTGTTGTAATCTTGACATCATTGAAAATGAGGGCCCTCAATGATTCTTTGAGATTAAAAAAAAAGAGTGAAAGAAAATCTAAGTTCAAAATCGGAGAGATAATCACACTTTATGAACAATACAAATCAGAATTCAGCCCTTATTCGTGGATCTGTGCAGCTGAATCCATGCTGCAGTTACAGCTCTGGTGACTTTAGAAGTCCAGTGACAGTGAAATAACTGCTAACATGCCCTACACTGATTAAATCTGTCACCGGCTCTGCACGCAAATCCTGACTTTCCCCCACCTCAAGGAAAGCTGAAGTGGTCAGCCACAGCTCCTCATTGTATGTAAGTGTGTAAATGGCAGAAATATGCACCCGATGCTTTACAGCTTGGTCACAGCTTTAGTAAGAATAAAGTGTCTCTTATGTTTTATCATATCGGAATTTTGATTTTCCAAACTTTTTGTCACACAAATAACAAATGGGTCGACCACATTCTATCAGACATTAAATATATGAATTAAAGCATCTTTTAGAGTTTTTGGCACCTCCTGTGGACAAAATATTTTTGTTGTTCACTTGCTGATTATATCTCTTACAGCAACATGTCCCAAAATTAAGTATGCTGTAGCCCAAATTTGAAACCTTCACCAACCCATTTAAGTCTTTATGTTTAGTTTTGCTTGATGATATGAACCATGTTGTGCAAATGATTCACAGCATAGCATGACCAGAAGATGTAACAGCCCTGCCTTGAAAAGTTCAATTGCCCTCTCATTTATGAAAAGTAATGACCAATGTATATTTTTATGAAGGTGAAAAGACAAATATCATTTCATGTTTCTGTTTAAAGACTGCAATACGTCACAACATTACTGATCAATACAGACAAGTAATGTTGAACCAGCTCTTTCAGTTCAGACCATACATTCTAAAATAAAGTAGTACATGGTTCTGAACTTTTCCTTTCCAAGTTCTACCAAATTTAGATCATAAAAAAGGTTATTATCATTAAAATTGATCACTTAAATTCTAAGGATTGATTTATCATTAAAAGAATGAAAGGGAGCATGCCAATGAAATGTGTAAATCAATTACTTTAAAATGTGGGTAGTCTAAGTTATCATACATATTAATGAAATTCAGCTTTTGGAAAATGATTGTTGTTTATATTCAGTATGTACGTTTTTCAAACATAGACACAAGTAAAACTGCATGTAAAAATAGTCAGAGGGAAGCAGAGGACAAGAGGGAAATCTCACATAAATAAAAAATACCTGTAGCCTGATGTTTTTTGATAATAAAAAGTGCTTGCAAACAGCCTGTTGCTTCAGTTAATTTTTTTTTGTGTGTAGTATTAGATATTTTAATAAAGTTTTTCACACCTATAGCTGCTTAATTCACCAACTAACTGTCCTGAAAACATTGAAAATAAAAGCCTAATGCAAAAGTCTGATGGTCCAGCCATACAGTAAAAATAATTTAATTTTACTTTGACGAGAACACAAGAGATGCCCTCATATCATTTCAGGCCTGAAAAGTCTTAAATATGTAGCAGGATCTATATGGCAGCTCATCAGGAGCTGCTGCCCTTGTCTGCAGACAGAACTTTAAACTCCTGGTGCCTCTGGAAATATGAAGACTACCCCCAGAGTGAAGCAAGCTCATGTTTTGTTCATAATTTGAAAATGACACTTTGTTCACCGTTAATTAAAAATATTAACATTCATTCATTTAGCATGTTTAGGGTATACAGTGCAGCCAGATTCATTTCATGTTTTCACTTTCATGTCTTGAAGTGAACTGTGACACAATATCTACTGTTCTTTGTGGGACCACATGCAATCAGCTTATTTGAAACACTGGAAAAATGAAATACTTATTAACATGAAATTAAATGTTTTGTACTCATTCAAAACATTATCCAATTTTAACTTTTTATGTTTCTGAATGTCGTAAATGATAAAAGACCTCTTGTGGTCCACCTGCGGTACCCCTTAGGTCCACCAGATGGCCGCAGCCCACACTTTGGGCTGCCTAACGTGTTCTAACAAAGAAAGTAATCCTTTTATAGATGTGTAATGTACAACTCGCAATCAGCCAACATTTTCTGAAGGCTGTTTTGACTGCTTACTATTGGCATGGTCTGACACCTGCCAGCTGCAACAAAAAGTCAACCTCGCTGCTGAATGTCTCATTGCTTTTGTCACTCACAAAGAGTCATCAAATTGTTTCATTTCTGTCTAAAAACTCTTCACAGCAGCTTTGGGTAAATCAGACACACAGTGAAATACATTCATTACAGAAGAATTAAATATCTTAATTTCACAGCTACAAAGTGGCAATAATGTGTGCAGTTTTAATGGCATGTTTAAGACTTTTTATTTCCCTCAAAAAGTTAAATCCCAGCAGGTGGCTCCTTGGAAAAAAAAAAGAAATTGTCAAAGTCACAAGCTGTGTGTGCAATCAGGAAATCAAGGACTAAGCACAAAAGTGTGAGGGAAGAATAATTATGTGAGGCAGGTGTGGTATAATGTGTGATAAACAAAGGAGTGAAGAACAAAAGGTATAAAGATAGACGTGTCAAACATTAGCGTGTGCGCCCAGTCATCTGTTGTTGTCTTTTGATGGTTATGACACTTGTGATAATTAACAAAAGCTAAGTGGAATAAATTTGCAACAAATCACTTCGTCTTGATTCTTGTGACAGTTTGTGTGTGGGTTTTAGAAGAACTTTTCGCAGATGACAAGTTTGTGTCTTATTGTTTGAAAATCCTTGGTTGAATTTTTTGTTTTTTGTCTCGCAGCAGTTGTAGATAATTGCTTTCATTTACTGGGGCAAAACCAGTCATTGTACAGTCTGTGTGCTCTGACATTTGCTGTTATGACATGAATTTGTATGAATTTATGCTATGAAAGCTTCTTTATGGATCCCGCAGGGTCATACAAGGGGTCTTAGATTAAAGATTTGACTTCTGACCTCTTCATGAACTTCAGTAGAGATAACTTTGTGTAGGAGAGATGACTGCACGTTCAGTCAGTCAGTGTGTTTGGTAATGTGATTCACTGCCGTGGGGACCGACAGCTAACCCTCTGCTGAACTACTCATGTCGTCTCCAACTTACATGTATATTTATATGTTTTATTTTGAAATCCAGGGTGTAAGAAAAAACAAGCCTATCCAAAGGTACTTGTTCTTGTAGCAATGAATACTGAAGGCATTCACAGGTTAAGATGTGCAGATTAAGATAGATATTTAAACTGCTTACCTGATACTGTGTGACTTTAAGATTTTGGCAAGTTAGTAAACATCTATCCCTTAATTTTGTTCTCAAAACAATAAAATGTTCGTTAACTACCTTTTTTCCACAATGAAGACAAGCCAATCATGAGCTTGAAATAGAAATGAGGCTAAAACAAAAGTGAAATCCGTGTATTGTGACTAAAACATCAGACAAACGCAATCTTTGCTCTCTCCATGGTTTGGCAAGTATGTCATAAGTTATGCAAAATCTTTCACGTCCTATAGTATACCCCCAAAATAAAAATAGATAAACAACATGTTGGGCTCAGTGGTTAAGGTAAGGTACAAGAATACTCAGTATTTTATTTGAGGAGGGAAACTTTCTTTCTTACAAAAGGATGAGGGAGACACTCAATCTGGATGGTAAAGGCCATTTCTGGAAATATTTACAAATGCACACTGTGTGGAAAAATTCCCATTTTCCTTAAGGGAATATTTTATGGAGCACTACGGTGACCAATAACATCTATTAAAGCACCAAAATGGAATGAAATATGTCCATAGCTAAATCACAATAACATTAGAAACCTTAAGATGATTTGGAAAGGAGATTTATGTTTTCTCATGGGTGATGAAACATTGGGGATGATTTTTTTCCAACAACATTAAATATATCAGAGAAGCCAGAGGCAAATGTATTCAGTATAAAACACTTAATAGATATTTTTATGCTCCAGTGAGATTATACAGTATAATATGGATTTAATCCAAAATAGTCTTTGTTAGAAATGTAAAACAGAACATGGCACATAAATTCATGATTTGCAGGAATGCCAAATGACCCCCCTCTGTGGAGCAGTGTTCTTGTGCTTTTGTAGGGTTGGTAAGACTGTGAACAACGGAGATCACCACAGCTGTGTCTCCTCTGGGACTATTGTACCAAATCTAAGTACACAATCAGAGTATCAGCCACTGGCTTGATAATATGTGCTTGGAAAATTCTGTCACTTAAAATGTGGAAAGAAGAAATTATGACAGTTGCTGCATGTAAAAAATGACCTGATTAAATTGGAATGGGACACTTTCAGCCAGTACATCTCCAAGAAAGTTTACATAATCACACATATTAAGATCTGAAGATGCGCTTTTCATGATTGTGCCCAATTCATGAAGTACTGACTTTTGGTTAGCTATGTCTCCTACCTTTTAGTGTTTGGCATTATATTTCATTTGTTTGATATTATTTATTGCGCAACTCTGCGTTTATTGGTTGGTAATTGTATTGCAGTGATGTTAAAATAATTTTGAAAAATCAAATGATGAAAAATGACTAAAATATCAGAGGTAAAAAGAGCAAAATAGTTTTGTAGAGACCGTCGCAGCCAATTCCACATGAAAATGCTTAACAAAAAATTTAACCATAGTTAAAGATTATCATACGTATTTTGATTTTCCCAAGTTGAAATTTACTTGAGGAAATATAGTTATTATCCCATATGACCCGGAGAACACCAGCTGTCCATCTCTGGTTTAGAAAATGAAATGAGATCAGCTCCTCCAGCCGAAATCCATATATACATGGTTTACAACATATGTTCAAGATTTGCTGCCATAATTCCAGTTTTCCAGAAATCAAACTATTGCCTGATAAATTTTAATGGCAGAGTGACTCCATCAAAGAAGAATCTGTACAGCCTTCTCTTTTTTTCACCTTTGTTGACTGCACAACACCAACACTAAGCTTAACACTAACACTGAGCAGTGGTTTAGCTGAGTGTGTGTGTAGCTCCTGTGCTTCTGTGGTGACCATGTGGTCGGTGTAGGCGAGTGGTACAGATCAGCCTAAAGCCAAATGCTGCTCATGATGTAGCTTTTTAAACAGCCTGGGAATGACATCTGCATTCTTGTGGGGAGAGATTTTACAAACACAGAGAGAAAAATATAGTAATGTGGCACCAATTAAGCCAGGTTAAAACGCCTGTTTTTTCTTTGACCAAATTTTCTGCTTAAATTATTGCTCTATTAAAAAAACTGTGAATGGAAGAAACATAAAAGAAAAACATGTGATTTTTATATTTTTTTAATAGTCATTATAAGTGTTCCTTCTGACCATCAGAATCCATCTGGATTACACTGTATACACAACTTTAAGGTTCATTTTGGACAGTTTGTTGGACGCCTGCTTACATTTCAGAAAAGTTAAAAATGTTAAGTAGTATTGAACTACTTAACATTTTTAAGAAAGTCACACAAAGCCTGTTGCACCTCAAAAGTGGATATGAAAAAGGCAACAGAATTATAATCTATAGATATTAATTCATGCTTTCACTGCATCAGATATTTTCACCAACTTCAGCTATGTTACAGAATAAGAAAATATTAATATCAGAATTTTTACTCTATTTGTCCCTATATGTGCTCTTTACATTGCTGATATGGTAATGTTCACTCACACCCAAATCATTAAGCATATTTAAAATGCTTGTCTTCCTGTAATTAATACAGTCTGGGGCATGTTAATGACAAAGTTGTTTTGGGGACATTTTTATTCTTTTAATGTTTCATCAGCTTAAAGGGAAAAAAGTCACAGTTAGCCTTTGAGCCCAAAAGTGGACAGATCCAAAAATAGCCATATTGTAGTCTTGATTTCTACTTTACTTCATCAGATATTTTCACCAACTTTGGATCTGCTCCGAGTATAAAACATGGTATCTGTTTCCAGAATTCTTACTCGTAGATGACCAGTCTTTGTACATTATGCTTCTAATATTCATATGACAAACATCCCATATATTGAATATTAGACAGGAGATCACTTTAGGAATAACACAGTCTATGACATGTCAATAATTACCTATATATATATATATATAGAAATCAAGACTACAATATGGCTATTTTTGGATATGTCCACTTTTGGGCTCAAAGGCTAACTGTGACTTTTTTCCCTTTAAGCTGATGAAACATTAAAAGAATAAAAATGTCCCCAAATATATATATATATATAATGTATTTCCCTGTCAGTGATCAGAAGTGTTGCATGTTTTGTGCCACTGGGAGCGAATATAAGAGTACAACCGTTTGTTTGAAAATAGGTAGTTTTTGTTTCAATCTAACTTTGATGGTGTGTCTGTTTGGTGCAAAATAATTAAGAGAATGTGAAATGTTCTTAAGAGAATGATCAATATTCTTAGCTAATGTGCAATAATAAGTATAGTGTGTTATGTTTCAGTTATGTTATACTTAAGTTACGTTACTTTTGCTCTTCTTGGGTGTAATTTTGATAAATGTGTTTTATAAATTTTGATAAATGTGTTTTTTAGCTCTTCCTCCTAAGGAAACTTCTATTTAGGGACAGCAGATGGAAATTAGCCAATGGCTATAATCTGGCTGATTAACTTTGTTGTTTGGTGAACACTCGAACTTGCACTGTCCTGTGTGAAATAAATAAATTCAATTCAATTAGATTCAATTGAAAGTACGTACGACATTGGAGGTGTTGGTATGGCGAAGTGGGCAACAACTGAGCACTTACTCTTAATTGGGGCTCTCGTCTTGTGCAGCAGCTCAGGTTTGAATCCAACCAGAGGCCCATTTGCCATGTCTCCCCTCACTCTCTCGCTCCCCCTTTCTGAGTACATCCGCTGTCTTTTCACTGTCAATGAAGGCCATAAAAGCCAAACAAATGCATTCAAAAGTATTCAAGACATCACTGGTTTTATGCTACAAGAGAAATTTGATTAAAGTTTGGTTTAAAAGCTAAGTGTGATTATGATAACAAAACACAGCACTCTGGAACAATTTTGACAAATCAAGACCAAATTTCAAACTTTGTATGAATAAATGGTGCACATTTCTGCCAAGTGGCGTATTATGTGAACCAGCAGTGGAAAAATAATCTTGGAAATAAAGATGTGCTGCCCCTAGAGGGGAGGGGACTGGTGGGACCAGAGGGTTATTTGCTGGCTTTTAGCATCATGCATCAATACATGATGCTTTTTATGATACATCATCTGAACATTAATCAGCAAGTCAACATTATCAAAATTCTCTTATGTCAAAAATTCGAGCAAAGCTTTTAGACACTCACTTTCTCCAACAGGAGGAGTTATTTTTGAATTATTGATCCATGAACTTAAGCCTGATTGATACATTTGAATCAAAGCACTTCTTATTTGTCCCCTCTTTGTTTTTCTATTTCTTTGCTGTAGATTCTGCTGTATTATTACCACCAGGCTCTGCTGAGCTCCCAGACCACTCTGCCCAAACTCACACCCATCCAGGAACAGATGAGGTCTTCACACCTCCCCTCCTATCTCCCCCCCTTTTTCTCCCCTCTCTCTTGGTTTTATAACTGGGCTCCTACACCCAGCATCTCTCTCCTTTTTTCTCACTCTCTCCCTCCATCTCCTTCTTTCTTTCTGTCTAAGGTGCTGATCAATTCACAGTCTCCCAGGGAGGTGTGAGAACCCCCTTCTCCCCTCCTCTCCATCTTCATCCTCACCCATCAGCAGCTCATACTCCTCAACATTTACCCCTTCCTCACCCGAATCACCCCTTTTAGTTTTGGAAGGTAGTGGAGTCCATATGATGATGACACTCCTCTCCTTATGTCCTTCTTCCCCTCCTTCCGCCCTTCTTTTCCACTCCATCCCCTCTCCTCCTCCCTCAGCAAGAGAGTCCATGACTCCATTAGCACACCTGAAATAATAGCAGTGGTGCCAAATGCTGCTGTAAGGGGAGGGCGAGAGACTATGAGAGAGAAGGAGAGAGAGAGAGAGGGGGGTGGAGTGTGATCCATCTATCTGTAGGGTTAATACAGACTCCACAGCCCTTCAGAATAAAAACGTGGCTGCTGACCCGGTGGCTGGTGGGCACAACGTGAAAATTGACTGACAGCATTCAGCACCAGCTATAATTACAGGCCTCTACACTGTGTGTGTGTCAGTCAGAGTTGGAGTGTGTGAGACTCAATGTACACATTTATACTTCTATATCCTGTATATGTGTGTGTAATTTCACACACTTCTCACCATACATGAAGCAGCTGTTCACCACATCTGTATCTATAGGTGTGATGCAGTGATGTCAGTGTGACTGTCACATCCCAGCAGCTCCTGGATTGGCTCGGTTTTAGCTGTTTGCACGTCTTTATCACCAGTCCACATGTTCATACTAATGCAACGCCTCCGTTCAAATTGCTCAGAGAGAAAGCAGCAGCAGGGAAGTTTTACTTTTAGGACTGTAATAAAGCAAAATAAAGATTTTAATACAGGTTTTCTTCACTGAGATGAAAAGTTGTTATAGTTCTACATTAAACAATATCTAAAACAGGTCTTTTCTATAATGGTTCTCAACATCTGTACTGGCAAATGAATGTGGGATGAACAGATATCAGCTGCAGATGTTTATCTGTAGGGTCATACCATATTAATGCTGACATCTTGCACACCTGACTGTTGATTCAGAGAAGATTTTTCTGTTAGGTTTAAAAATGGCCTGTTGGATGGACTCTGATCTGTTTTCATGTTTTAGGATATTGGTTTTGTTAGGAGGATTACTCCAAAATAAGTATTGATGAAAGCATCTGAATTGGTCAAGCTGTTATTTTACACATCAGCATTGGCCCTGATTTTCACAATCTGTACATCAATAGATCTTAACTGGTCTGGCATCAGGACCCACTCCATCCTATTCTGACCCATAAACCTTAAAATTTAAGTGACTCAAACCAAAATGAAATTTGTTGCAGTTTGGGCCCTATAGAACAAAATCTGACTGAACCAAGAGACAGGACATCACATACATGTTTGGAAAGCAATTCTTTACCGATGCCTTGAGAGGACATGCAGCATGTTTCATATCTTAAAAAACGAATTCAACACATAATATTGGTACAACCAAAAAAAAAAAACTTACTTATCCTAGAAACCGAAGAAAATGAAATATGTGCATCTATGTAAGCTGATTGTCCCTGTACATAACAGACTTTACCACATTTTTTTTCTTTCCAAAAACGCATTTAGGACCACTGAAAACAGCCCCTCTGCCCATTTTGGATCCTGACCCACTGGTTGAGAACCTTTGTTCTATAGTAGCTGTTGGTTTTGAAATAGTGTTGGGCAACTGGAAGCCCAAGGGCCACACATTGGCTTCACTTCTTGCTCACTGTGGCCCCCCCAAGTCAATTTTAAATATGTCATAATCATACAAAAGCCATGATAAAATCTGTCATGAATGATCTGAAACTGAGTTTGCAACACACAACTGTGCACAAAACAATCCATAGCATTGAACAATAGAAATATTTCCGTTATTGTCTTTAGTATTTGATTGATTTCCTATTTTGTTCTTTGAGTAAAGCAGCAGTAGCAGAAGGTGCACTTTGTTAGCAGTGCTAAAGGCATTTGAAAACAAACAAACAAACATAATATAGATGTGTAATTAAAGTGCTCTTTAACGATTGGTAGATAGCCAATTGCATTAAAAATGTCTCATTGTGTTTTTTAAAGGCTGTTTACTAATTTTGACATGAGTATTTTGCCAAAATATATAAAATCTCTTTTGCATGGGAATCCTAGTCAAGACAACAGTATTCAAGTTACAAAACTGACCATAAAAGTAAAAACAAATAAACAAACAGAAAAAAAAAAAACACTGAGTTCAACAATCAACAAATAGTCAGCATCAGACTCTGTGTTGGCCATTTCAAGGGTCCTAAATTTTCAAAACTGAATTTAATTCAGTGATCCAGTGAGTAACATTTTGGGCATCTCCATATATCCATTTAGATCTGATTCATTTTTGGCAGCTGTAAAAGCAGGGATCATGATGCCTTTTATTCTCTGAGAGGAGACGTTCCAGTCAGTCATCTAATTTAGCAATCAAAGGTAATAAGGAAATATATTTCAATAAAGCATTTCTGGCAATACTGTTGACCAATCACCAATGTCTATGCCAGGGTCCCTGTCGATTATTAAAAAGTCTTAAAAAGTTCTGTATTATATTTCTTCAAGTCAAGGTCATAAATCATCTTTAAAATCTACTTTAAACTTTTAAGGGGTCTCGATTTTTGCAAGCCCTTGTCTGAAACAAGTCTCATATACTATACAAGGTAAAATTAGCTTTATACACTTTATAAAATAACAGTTTGTGAATTTGTTTGTTCAAGTGAGACTTTACACTGAGCCATCATTTACAGCAGGGTGTTACACTTGTATTAACAAACTGGTAATGGAAACATCAGAAGTGAAAACACAGGAACATTTAGCTTTATGGTGAAAAGTGAGGAGAACGGTTGGTTAATAGGGATAAAAAAATTAAAAAGCTTTTGCACTGGACACTTGTTATTAAAGTCAGGCAGTCCCTCTTCATATCTAAAAAGTCAGAATTTAAAGCAGTGCATGAAGTTTCAATTTTTAGGTCCTGGAAGAGTCTTAGAAGGTTTTTAATTTAGCTATGAAAAATGTGCTTAGCTTATAAAACCAGAACTTATGAGTGTACTTGTCTCCAGTTTACAGTGTGGACAAAGGGGCTCATTATATTAAGTCATGAGATAAAGCACAGGTATTTGTGTTTGGGTCATTTTTAAATAATAATAATGATAGTACTAATAACGATAATAGATTTAATTTGAAAGTGTCTTTCTTGACACTCAAGAACACTGTACAACATTTAATAATCGATAAAACAAAACCCCCTGAGAGAATCTGTTTGCCCCTTGTTCCTGTTTGTTGACATGAGTATTTCAGTTTTCCTAACATTTTCCTACCGTGTATGACAGTTTGGTCCTCTGGTATACAGACTAAAATCAGTAAGTCTCTCTGCAGCTTTTATGAATAATCAAAGTTTTAAGACTGACACCTTTTAAGGTAATAGGTTTCTTTTTTTTATTTATTTAACTGAAGCTCAAGAAAATGCCATTGCAGTTCCAAACATTAGCTCCTTACCCAAGTTCTTCTTCAGTGTGTTCAAAATTAGATTTGCACAGTGACTAGAATTTTGATAGGACAGATCATTCAAAAATCTGTACATAAAACTCTTTAAACCATCTCTCTGAAAAATATCATACTTCTCAGCTGTACCACAAATTCAAGTATATAAAAGAAACAATAGCATGTTATTATTTGTTTAAAAATACATAGGGGCTGCAAGGAAAAGGCGGCGAACCATATTAAATGGTAAGATCTTTTTAAACATATTGCATCAAAGAATAACACCCTCATTCACCCAAGGTCAGTCCAGATTTTCAGATTCAGATTTTGAACATGCCAAAAGAAACAGAAGGTAATTTAACTTTAATCCCACTCCTTCCTGTGAGCTATTGAGCAAACCTGCCCCTGCTTCCATATTAATTTCAACTTCAAAAATAGTTAGATTCACACTTTTCTTGGCCACGCTTAATGTACTATTGTCAGTCTTAAGATGATGTATTTACATCAATTTTAAATGTATATTTATGATATGTTTTGCTATCAAAAACAAAGATTCGTTTCTGGTAATTTTACATGTAGATAAATATAAATCAATATGTACTATACATTCATTCAGTTTCATAATCACGTACTGTAAATTTTACAAAATTACAAAAACATATGATTAAGTTCATTACCTAATCATACATCTCGTGATAATAAAAACAAAGTTAACTGGCATCATCAAACATTTTATTAGCGTGTCAAAAAATGGACATCAATACGACAATACACATACATATTCAGGCAGTAGTTTCTGTGCAGCTGGAGACATAAAAAGGCCACATTTCCATAGAAGTAAGTCAAATATCAGGGTTTCACTCAGGATTAACAAAACAGAGGCTTTGGTTTTGTTTTCCTCCACAGTTTACCTGAGAAGACTCCCCCTATGCCCCTGCGTGCGTCGTGTAATTCCCCTCACCTCCGGTAGAAGGCGCACATGATCAAGCATTAACGTTGGAGAGAGGGGAGAGCAGCTCTCAGCAGCATTTGGGCCAAACTGCAGGATCCAGCCGAAGTGAAAACTCACAGAAGAGAGAGTCTATTCTGATTCAAAAGAAGAGGAAACTTCAGCCGATTTTACAATTAAGAAATCAACACTGCGATACATCAAGATGAATGCATTTAACTGAAGATACGGTTTCAGGCGGTAAACAAGTGAACAGGAGCTAACGTATTTGTCAAGGAGCTCACGGTGACATTTGATTTCACTCCCGAGACATACAAAAGTTGTTTTATCTTTTTTAAAAAATGGGAAGAAATGGTGCCTATCTCGTGTCAATACCGCCTGTTGAAATAATTGAGGAAAGCCATGTTTCTGAAATAATTCCAACTATGGCTGCATGTGATATAAACTAGAATTGAGGATATTAAATGAACCAGTTCAATTATAGCGGTGTCAATAATTTTAAAAGACACTGTATCTCCAAGGAAACAGAAAAATCTCAGTTCTACACAGTTGAACACCTTTTTCTCTGCTTTGATAATTTCAGAGTGATCTCGCAGTCCCTGAACGCACCCTAATGAATCCGCCTGGTTATCCTGACAGGCGATAATACACTAGTAGTACTTCTTTATAATTAGATAAGCTGTGAAAAATCTCTATGTGTCTGGCTGCTTGTTTTTCTGCGCTGCAGCTCTCAAACAAAGCAGAGAGACTGTTTTTGCAGGAAGGCTCGGTGGCCTCTCTGCAGATCCAAACACGTTTGCGCGCAGAGCTGCGGGGCTGCAAAAAGTTTGACCTCAGTTTGACTCCTCGAGCTGCCAGTTGCTCCTTGTTTCTTCAAACAGAGACAGACAGGCAGAGATAGAGACGATCGGGTGGGAGAAAAACAGTCATTCTCCGGCTGGGAATTATTTATTTTTCTCCAGAGTGCGCGCGTAAAAATTAATACTCAGACGCGCATTATTTATTACGATATATTTGGAGCTTAAAAACAGTTGGGGGAGAGTGATAAGTTATTTTTCAGAAATCAGGAAGCGGGTTTCTTCAGAGTAATAAAATGTGATAAAAGTTTCAACTTAGTTGTCTTTAAAAAGCAAAAGTCACGCGCGTAAAGGCCATCCAAATACCGTCTCCGTTGGTCCCCTGAGTCAAACATGCTGTCCATTTCCACCCAGCCGTTTGAAAGTAATACCTGCTGATTTTATTGAAACGACTCAAAGCATTACCGTCAACCCAAAGCGGATTAAACACAAATGACGGTATTTGCCCCCCTGCGCTCTCTCAGGATGCCAAAACGCGCTGACCCTCACGAGAGCGAGACTCCAGGAGAGAAAGTGCAGCCCCGCTTTGCTTTTATAGACGCTAATTGAAGGAGCTTAATTGCTTTATAATGCCATTGTAGTTATTTTACAGTGGTCAGGCGCTGATGTGGGCTCCTTTCATGTTAATTTAGCCTTTTTTCTTCTTCTCAACGACCTTCTAAAAGGTAGTGTGCCTTGTGGTTGGGTGAGTCATATAATCCTGTTTGCGTTTCACTAAACCCACAAATTTAACTGAAAGTGGGTTTAAAACAGCAGGTTTTTCTTTCTTTTAAAATAACTGTCTTGTGAGAGAATATATCAGTGGTAATAATAGGATTTTTAATTATTAAACATATATAATAAAAAACGAAAGAGAGTAGGAGAGCTTCTACTCACCGATTAATAATTAACAATCTCGACGAGCATAAGTTTATTATTTGATCCAGTGCGTAAAAGTCCGTGCGCCCTGCCCCGGTTCAAGCCTGTTTTATCTGCCGTCTTCGGAGTCTCTCCTGTCGGACCCCGGTGAGCTCTCGAGAGTCTTTTCATGCCTGTAAAAATTTGTCCCATCGGATCTCAGCGCTCCATTATTATTTTCTTTTTTTTTTCTTAACCACAGGAATCGCCGCCAAATGTGTGAAGCCGCATTATCATGTTATGACACCATTTCTGGCACCGGGGGCAGATGATCGATGAGTGGACGCGCTGCACAGAGAGAGGAGAAAAAAAAACTTCAGGCTGTTACTGGGTAGCAACACCTTTGAGCATAATCAGGAGATAATGTGGCACGTTTTGGGTTAATGTATGATGATCTGGAAAATCTTAAAGTCAGGTTATTAAGTTGAAAAGACCGTAAATGCAAACATGAACTTATTGAAGTTTTTGGAAAAAGTTCACATCTGCATCCTCCCTCAAAACTTTTTTCATCTTATGGAACTTTGTACGCCGGGAAATCTATCATATATATTTCATGCAGATTTTGAGTTCGCTCAACTTCTTAATTAAAAAACCTCCACGGACTAAATGAAATAAGATTTGCACCACTTTATATCCGGGCAAGGATTTTAAATCTGACATCACGACGCAGTAAATTAAAACTATTTTGTTAATTTACATCCACACATTACTCAATGGTTTCAGCACCTTACTCAAATGACTCCAAGTTTCTCCTCCATAAATTAAAGCTCATTAATATTTAACCGATCTTTATACAATCTCTGGAACTTCTCTGAGCGGATTATTAAGCAGAGAGAAGTGGAGAGAGTAACTTTTGTGACGGGCCAAATTGAGAGGTAATGTGCAGTGAGTTTGGTGAAAGTGTGGATGCATTTATGACTAATTTAAGTAATTAAGTCGGATTCGAGGTGTAAAGAAAAAGAAAGGAAGAGAAAAAGAGGAACTATTGTTGTAAACTGTTGTGTGTTTTAGTGAATTTACAGCCCATGTATGCTGACAGAAAACGCACCGTGTGTGTTTTCTCAAAGCGGACGGTGCTTTTGTTTTTGCACCTCCTCGCAAATGTGGCATCAAACCGATCAATCAACCCAGGATCGATCATGAGGGGAGCCAATAGGGGGCTCCCATGGCTGAGCCTCTCTGCCATTGGACAGCCCGGGCAGACTGGAGCGACCCATTCAGAGCTGCTGTGGGGGAGAGGCACGGGCGGCATGGGAGCCGTTATAAGGACAGAAGATAAGCTGTAAAAAGCTACTTTAGACACTAAAATAGACGGAATCAGACCTGATGAACAAAACACTGGGTCTGTTGTCGCAGTCTTGACTGTTTTACAATAAAACCTACCTGAAGCGTAATTTAAATGTAAGAACATATAACTTGAAAAAGTTGCATTGTTTGATCTTTAATACATTTTAAACCCATTCACCAAATGCATTCATAGCATAAAAGCTTCTTCTTTTTCCTTTTTACACATGTGTCCTTCTCATGCATGTACAGTACTTACAGCTGCATGTATACAGGGGTGTACTGATGGTAAAGTGTGCACACTAAGGTTTGTGGACACTTCAGAATGCTTAAGTACTCAAGATATCTATGTTGCCAAGTTATTTTTCTTACTTTTTAATACAAAATGTCAACGTCTTGTCTTTTTATTGTAGTTCTCTGCCCTGACTGTTGTATGGAGATATTGTTCAGCCTATGATCTTATGCTTAAAATCTATAAAACTCAAGATCAAAATGCGCAACTACACATGCATAGACATGTACACATAAACATTAGACACAAAAAGACAAAACAGGGGTTTAATATGCCACTAGATGATCAAATTCTGCAATTCTTGGTGTTTTCTGCTGACTGCACGTTGGACATCTTGCAGATGATTAATCGTCTAATACAACCTGGATTTAAAAACTTTTTGCGGTCAGCTTCATGATCATAGATTGAAATTTTGCAAATTTAACACGCCCCAAACTTTTGAGCAGCCCAGACATGACAACATACCTGATAATATCTCTTTTAGAGTTGAGAGATGCTTCAATAGGCCGATCAGAAACTGTTTACAAGCGCGTAAAAGTGATGCCGGATGCGTCAATCCAAATTTCAAACGCGTCAGAACTTAGAAACGTCTCCAAACTAAAGAATAAATTCAATTTCTGAGGATGCAGCAGAAATCAGAGGTGGACATTTTCGCTGTTCATCCCGTGTTGTTTCCACTCTCTCGCGCTCTGGCTCGCTCCGGCTCTTCGCAGGGTCCTCCCACACACCCCCTCCTCTCCGCGCGACTTGCTGCAGCCCGGTGCGTTGTGTAAGACGCGACCTGTTATGGCCACCACTACTTCCGGGTTTGAGCAGTCTGGTCCAGATCCTCCGCTCCTCCTCAGCTCAACACACACATCCATTGTACACAAACGGGGCAGGCAGGCAGGCAGGCACACACACACACATACACAGAACAGACACATCCACGCACACATATACGTCTTTACGCACACACGCTCAGCATCGATCGTGGCTCCTTTAAGAAAAGCCTAAGCCAGAATTATCACCCCACCTCCTCTTGATCTCCTCTAGACGCTTTTGCATAAGAAAATCAAGCCGGGAGCCGAGAGTGATCAAAGAAAACGAGAGGAGAGCTGCTTCATTTTTTAACTCTGATTGTGAGCATTAACGCTGAGGTGGTGCCGAGCCCGTGGAGACGCGCGTCCGACCATCATTCATCCGCTACTTTTGACAAGCCCTCGCGTTTTGACTGACAGGCGAAGTGGCCATGAGAGTCGCCACTTTTGTTTGAGGGGGCTGTTTTGTTTTTCTTTTTTTATTTTCATCCTGTTTTTCGGGGAGGGAGAGGAGCCTGGCGCGCCGCTGCCCCGAGGACAGGACAGCCGAGGAGCTATTCGCCGCGCCGGGGCTTCAACTTGCCGAGAGAGCGGGGGGCTGCTGGCTGCACCGTTCCGAGAGAAGACGAGGAAGAAGCAGGAGAAGGCACACGGGATTTTAGGCTGAAAAATCTTCCACTTTTATTTGGATTTCCTTCCTTCTTTTCGTCTCCACCCTGGCATCAGAGGGGATTTATCTAAAGTGAAAGGACGACCAGGGAGTCGGAGGGTTATGGCGCAACGGGTACGTAGGACAGTCCCCCCCGAAAAAAGTTTCTCTGAGTCTGTTGTGTGAGCTTGAATGCTGCTCTGTAACGTGGCTTTATGACACACATACTCTCACGGACACACACTCGCGGCGAAAGTTTCCTGTCGCACTCCTTACACATGGACACGACGGTTTCAATTTTGGCGTCTTTTTTGGCACGTTATTACGCACGGCCGCGCTCGTTTTGCTCCACGAACCGGCCCGCTGAGGGACATTGGGAGCGTGATCATATCTCACATCGACAGTGTTTTTTAGATTAGTTATGACAGGCCAGTTACTGGAAGCAAAACTGGGGGAGGGCATAGAAGCAAAACAAATGTCCACAATTTCAGACTGCTTTGTCAAGATTTTAAAATAGGGGGAATCAGCTTCTCAAAATGTGCCAAATCGTGCCATATTTGCATAAATCCAGTGAAGCAGATTTTCTTAATGAGCTGATGACAAACTCTTTGGTTCACATACACTTCAGAACAGCTTCAGAGCAGCGCTGGGATCTTCCCACGGCCAGTAAACAGTGTCAAAGACAGAGATGTTCAGGGTACATTTAGCTGCTTCAGTTTGAGCTGCTCCACGCTGGGGTTTGCACCTCTCTGCTTTTAGAGTGGAGAAGCTGCAGCTTTAAGTGATAATGCTTTTTACTCTCTGCCCGACACTTGTTTGACACTTCTAGAGAGCAGCATCAATAATTCAATCATCTTTTTAATGTCTTAGAGGCGCATACCTGGAATAAAGACTTTATTTTTGGGATTTTAAAAACTGGAATTAACGACCATGCGTTTGAATACTCTCTCAGTGTGTTTAATATCAATCAAACAGCAGTGTGAACATAAAACAATTTAATGCGTAAAACTGACAGGCTTAAAAGTTTGAGCTCAGTTTAGTCTTCCTAAAACACAACAGTTTTAGTACAGCACTGGTAAGTGTGTGACAGAACACACACAGTAACAACATGCTGCACAATTATGAGCCTGTAAAAAGAGAAAACACGGAAAGTAACAAGTTTGACTCATCTGTTGTTGCACAAACTTATTGTCAATAACTGTTTTCCGACTGCTGTATGAGAGTCATGAAAAGGCGTCATGTGCATAGAGTTTTACTTTTTAATGCTTGTCTAGAATTTTAAAATTGTTGTATAATCTCATTGAAGTAATTCAAAGTTTGAGACACAACAGTCAGTATAAAAAGTTGTAAAAAAATATCTGTTTATGAAATTATATTCATTAATTCCACTTACTCAAGCCTGCGTTTGTTAGTAATTATATATTCAAGATTGACTGCATAAACAATATTTGTATTTGGAGTTAATTAAGTATTCATAAAAATAGATATCTAAAATCAATACCTCAAATTTGGGCTTAAAACTAAATATAAACTTTTAAGTTACTTCAGTCATTCCGCTCGTTTCCTTTAAATGAAAAGTAATATTCTGTAAGTGATTTAATTTGTTTTATTTTGAAAAACCTTAAGGTTAGTTATTTTGGGACAGGCAGCTCAGTGCGTTATGAACAGCAAAGACTTTAAATTAAGATAAAAACATAAACATGACACCTTTTATTTTAAATTAAATTAAGCTGCTCACTACACTGTCAGATTTTCTAACTTTAATTTAAAAGAGGAAAACAAACTTTCAAGTCTCACTTTTGTTTGCTCCTTGTTTGTGCTGTTCCGGCACATTCAAACCCACAGATCAGAATATTATTATGCTGTGTGAATTCACTGTGGCCCCGTCTGTTTGTGACCCGCAGTACGAAGACTTGCCCCACTACGGGATGGACGGGGTGGGGATCCCGACCACTATGTACGGAGACCCGCACGGCGCCCGCTCCATGCAGGCGGTGCACCTCAACCACGGGCCCCAGCTGCACTCGCACCAGTACCCGCACACCGCCCACACCAACACCATGCCTCCCAGTATGGGCTCCTCCGTCAACGACGCTCTCAAGAGAGATAAAGACGCGATATACGGGTAGGTGCTGCCGCGAAGGGGGGAACCGGCCTGGGCTGGAGGGGGGGCGGGAAAGCCGGGGTGGGTTTGAGGGTGCAGAGTTAAGGTGAACACCGGGGCAATACCTGGGATGTTTGAGATGTTTTTAGGGAATACTGAAGATAAAAACAATTGCTGGGGCGCAAGGCATTAGGGTCACTGCTGCCATTTGCACACTTTTTAAACACGCAGAGCTCAGTGTTGTCTGCTCAGACTTTTAATGTATGTAAACCGTGTGCCGTTTGCGTCAACAGCTGAATAATAAGGGAATAGAGTTAACCATTTTAAGTTTCTCTCACTACGTCAGTGTTTCACTTTTAAGGACTTGAAAGAATAACCATAGCACCATGTTCACAAAATAAGTGTTGTGCTTTAAAAACTCTTATTTTCTATGACGTTTTTCTTTTGCGTAAACATTTGAATATGAATATATAATATATAATACACGGAAATATAGGGTTCACTTTTATCATGCGTTAGTATCTCGTCTTTCCATGGAAGTGCTATATAAAAAAAAGGTGGATTGATGCTAAGGATAATGACTATGATAACCACCCTCCCCATTTTTAGTACAGCAATCATATATTTTTGAACTTCATTTTTTATGACGTTTTTTCTTTTGCGTAAATATTTGGTCAATTCGTGGAAATAAAAGTTTACTTACTAAATTTCTCTCAATTTGTCAGTCTTTCACAGGAAAATGTATTTAATATGTAAAGCAAAATTCCTCCTTTATTAGAAAAAATGTTTGGAGCCTTACTTTTGCGAAAACAAGTGAGTATAGACTGAAATAATAAGTAAACTCTTGAGTCTGTTTCCTTGTCAGTGTCTGCACTTAAAAAGTTTCTAAAAAATAATTTTGTGATTGTCAACTTTTATTAATCATCATCAAAATCTTGCTTTTTTTTTACTCTTTATTGTTAGACGTTTTTATTTTGCGTAAACACAAAGATGATGTATTTAAGTTTAAAGTTTATTTTTGTAATAATCTTTAAGTGTTTATTAAGAAGAAAATATGACTTAAGAAAGATAATGAGATAATGTCCACCTCTACAAAATCATCAGTCAGAATATTTCGCTGTAAGTGCTTTTATTTCAGAAGACGTTTTTAATTATGCGTATACAACTGGATAATTTATAGAAATATTAAGTTTACTTTTTGAATTTGTTCTATTAAGTCATTGTATAGGAGAAAAAATGAATATAAAGAATAACTATGAGATCATGTTCACCTTTCTAAGAACAACAGTCATAGATTTATTCTTTAAAAAACTTTCTCTTTCATATGACGGTTTCTTCTGCGTAAACACTGGGATAATAAATGAGTATGTTTTTTTTTTAAATTTCGTCTGTGTGTTAGTGTTTCAAAAAGTCACCCTAAGGAATAATTATGAGATCATGTCTACTTTAAGCTTTATTATGTATGACGTGTTTCTTGAGCGTAATCTTCTGGATAAAGAATTGTGATATACAGTTACTTCAAAGTTTGTCTCACTTGGTGAGAGCTTTACAGAAGAAAATGACACTCAGTAATTATCACGAGACACTGTCGACCCTGATTAGAATAACAATCTGAATCGTGTGCTCTAAGGATGTTTTTGCATGACCTTTTTCTTCTGCGTAAACAATTTGAAATATGCTGGCATACAAAGTTTGCTTTTTAATTCCATCTCACAACACTAGCCTTTCTCAGGATAAATTATTTACCTCTTAATTATAATTGTGTAATAATCTCTACCTTAATTAGAAGATATAATGTTTATCTTAGTGATTAAAATGGGCGTTTTCTATTATTTTCATCTTTCATAAAGATTAAACAGTTTTTAATACGCTTTTAATAAATAGAATAACACAGGCAGGACTGCAACAACTAAAAAATACTGTTCCTCATTTTAGCCCCACATTTACATGGCACTTATCAACCTGCCTGAGTTGATTTTAAAATAGTGAATATTGTTTTCTAAGTGGATGAACGCTCTAGGAAAAATTTGACCATTTGCCTGATTTTCCTGACCCAGCTTTAAGCACACAGACGGTATGCACCCGTTTACTCTGATGACTTTAGCACTAAATAATCTACAGATACATGCACATATAGCAGCTCCAAACGCACACACATGCGCACACACACCAGGGCTCCAAACGAAGCCCTTGTGCACAGCAATACTTTGACTGACTCTGAAGCTTTTATGCTATTAGGCGCGTCTAGATTTAATCACAGAAGTCTGTCCGCTGTTTGCAGCCTTTCTCCGAGCCCCTGCATAATATAATAGCGAGGCGGGCTTCAGCAGCGGTCCCCATGGGCGAGTTGTTGAAGGAGTAGCATGGCTGGGCTAAATCTAGCCCTGAAGTAGTCTTGACCCCGGCGCTGTTCTCTCTGGTGACATTTGCTATTGTTGTGTGTGTGTTCCCAGGCACCCCCTGTTCCCCTTGCTTGCACTGATTTTTGAGAAATGTGAATTAGCGACGTGCACCCCCAGAGAGCCCGGGGTGGCGGGAGGAGACGTCTGTTCATCGGAATCTTTCAATGAAGACATAGCAGTGTTTGCAAAACAGGTCAGGAAAGTTTGGCTCTTTGGGAAGCTGCATGCTCGGGCTGATGGGGGGGTTTATTTTGAAGAGTAATGTGTGGAAGTTTGGTTTCTGTGCGTAAGTTTGTTTTGGAGTGCAGACGTTTTTAAAAATGCTATTTGGAAATGTGTTTGTTTCATGTGTGTATGTGTGCTGTGCGTAAAGTGAAAAGCTAAGTTAAAAGTATGTAATACAAATTATGTCAGTACTTGCATGTCCTTTCTGTCGTTTTTGCTTGTTTGTTTTTGATAATTTTCGAGGTGTGTTTCTGTACTTGTGTGAAGTACACACTGCATTTCTATTCATACTACAAGCTTGTTCATTCTCATCCGGGCACTTAGTTTATCCCTCACCATTTTAACTATTAAATAACTTTTTTTTTTTAATTGCATGCCGCATAGCTTAAACTTAATCTAATATATGGCTATGCAATACCTGATACTCATATTTCATATCTGATTTGTTTACTTTTAGATCCGGGCAGAAAAGCCTTTATTTTCATCGAATCCAGAGTTGGATAATCTGGTAAGAACCGCTAATTTTTCTCCCAGATGTTGTTGTGCATGTGTATAAATGTGTGAGGGACTCATGCTGGGCTGAAAACTTGTTTCAGGATTGGAGGTGAGGCTCTTCTCTTTTGGGCTGTTTGATTTCATGATGGCCCCCGGTCGTATCTGCAGATGAAGGGCCGCTGTTAGACAGCTGTCACAAACCTTTGAACTCAGCCCTGCAAAGTTATTTTATTCAAGCTTTTTCACTTTGTACAGTTTGATACTGTGGGCTGTGATGTGAGAGGAACGTTTTCCTGCTAATAGATCTCTGACTCTGAGGCTTATTGCAGCGCCATGCAGCCTCTACTGTACGCCTGCTCTCCATATTGCAATAACGTCTAACTTTAATATCAGCCCCCACATAAAATCCATTCACATGAATATTTCCCCTCGTCTGCAGTTCCTGTATTGAGAAAAACGTGCCTGTTTAATATCAAGAGATGTGAGCAGCTCATTTTTTATTGTTATTTTAATTTTTCAGATGATTCAAGCCATTCAAGTTTTACGATTTCATCTTCTGGAGCTGGAGAAGGTAGTATTCTCTCATCGTGTCTGTCCACTACCCTGCACTGTGTAGACCTATGGGCTGTATTTGTGAAAATGTATCTTTGCTGGTCGGTTATAATTAGCGTCAGAATCAATCATGGGGGCGTTTTTTTCTCCTCCGCGTTTAATCACGACGCAAGCTGTTACAACTGGAACGGATATCTGTGTGCGCATATCTCCCCGCCGGTTTTAATGAAGTTTAATGCTGGCACAAATTGCATGCAAGGTGAAACATATAGGCGAACTTTGCTATACTTTAAAATCAGTTTTTCTTTTGTGTGTGTGTTGAGGGCAAAAGGCCTGAGGCAGCCATCTGTGAAGAGAGGCAGAGATGGTGTAAAACTCTGATCATAGCCTATGAGGTCAACTTTAACCCCAACTTATGGAGCACGATCAAAGCTGTTAAAAGTTTGACTTTGTTCAGCTTATATCTCGACACTCTCTTGAACTAATAACAGAGTTTCAGGCAGTTTACTCCTCTCTTTATTTCTCTGCCAAACTGACATTTTTGGTTTTTCTCGTGCGTCATGACGCGCCACACTGGCTGCGATAATGCCTTAATCAGACGAAATTAAACAGTTTACCTTAAATGTCAGTCATGCGGGTCACCCTCCTCTGATGGCCACTACCCGGGGCACCCATGATGAATTTAACACGGCTGTTGAGTGCGTTGTACCCTCTGAGCCCTCTTGTCACTGTCAATTTTCGGCGATATCTCTATTTTGAGAGGAGGGGAGAAAATAGAGGAGCCATTACTGTCCGGATGAGGCGCAGCGCCACCATGACACGGCACGGCACAGGGAAGTGGACACAAATATTAGACTGGAGGAGTCCAAATGAATCTTATCTATTATTTTCGTTTAACATAAAGTGAGGAGTATTTACACAAATTAATTTTATTTATATTTTTTAATAATTTTGCTTTATTATCTTTAGAAAGTACCAGTGATAACTTAAGGACGAAGACAACTTCTGCTGTGCGTCTGGAACACTTTAGTGTCCATATATGGCATGGACACCCTACACATAACTGTGACACATCACCTGTCTTTAAGGTGACAATGTTAAATGCATCACGTTAAACAAAACCCACACAATCAAATCACCAAATATACATTAACTAACTCTAAATCAATTCATATGGATTATGTGAATCAGCAAAAAAAGAGAAGTATTTCACACAGTTCCCTTAAAATTAAAATGTATCCACATATTTGGACTAAGTTTTAACATAGTGATATTTTCCCAGCATGCTTTGTGTTGACACCTCAGAATTATTCTCGGATGTGCGCAATTACCCCAAAACCCTCAGACCGTTCTGTGCGTAAAAGTCTGTTAGTGATAGGTGTTGTTGCTGTTCCTGTGTGATGTCCTCTTTATTTACGTGCATTTTGGGGTGTGTGACGCTTCTTCCTCCTCTCCCCGAAGGTGCACGAGCTGTGTGATAATTTCTGTCACCGGTACATCAGCTGCTTGAAAGGCAAGATGCCCATCGACCTGGTCATAGACGACAGAGAAGGGGGTTCCAAATCAGACAGCGAGGAGATCACGAGATCATCGGTGGCCCTTGATCAGGTACACTTCTCTCTCTCTATGTGCCAGTGTGTGTGTTGGTGTGTATATGTGTGAGTGTGTTCTCCCTGCTGGCTGTTCAGCTATTCTGGGTCACTCCTCCGCTGCGCTGTTATTTGCATATGATTAAGACCGTTTTACATTCCATCCATCGGAATGAGAAATTTTTCTGAATAATGTCGCCATTATTGGCCGATTAAGAGTTGAACCCGGAACCGACCTGCGGAGATTAGCTGGAAAAAGCATCGCCCATAAACTTGACCTGTTTCATGTCGATTTTAATTTAGCGCCCCTCTCCGATTTCTCCGTCTCATTTTTGGAGATCAAACGTCACTCTCGGCTCCTCTCTGTGTTGTTGTGCACCATGGACGGGCTGCAGACTGTGGCTGAGGTGCCTTGCTTTCTCCGCTGTGCAATTCACGGTTCATTACGCGTCTTGTCAGTATTTTTCCTTAGACATGAGTGCACATTGCTTATCGAGACCCCTACCCACCCACCCACCCACCAACACACACTCACTCACTCACTCCTCCTTTATTTTGCGCACAGATTCTGCTCCAATAAGACGGGTTATTCCTTTAAAAAAAGAGCCATAGAACTGCGGGTATTAAAGGTAGATTAGGGAGTGTTTCCCTTTTGTGCCGATATCAGAGATAACCACAGCCTTCATTATGTGCTCCACTGACTGTTGGCACTCCGGGGACATTGTAGTGCGCGCGCAGGCATGACCCTAATGGCCCATACACTGCCGTTAAATAATGATAACAGCAACCCATGATTAGAATTATGCAAATCTGGATTTTGGGCCATTAATAGCTGGAGTCATTTGTGCAGCAGACAGGGTTGCAGGCTATGAGACAATGATTCAATAAGTGAAACTGTCCCAGAGTTTTAAAGGCCTGGCTGGCTTATAACCCATCCATGCCGGATGATGAGGGAGGAGAGGGAAAAAAATCAAGTGTCCAAATTAAAGGGATTAGTTGGATAGTCTGACATAAAAAGTAATGAAGCGATTAGGCTAAATAATTTAAATCCTCGGACTTCCATATGGTTGAGTGGCTGGTCTGAGGATGCACAGAGGCAGCCACAGGCTTTTATGTGTCGGCCTGAATGGCAGCACTGGGAGCAGGACTGGGAAGACCCTCTTCCACTCAGGCCCCCTTATGTCTGATTATGGAAATGAGAAAGATCACCCGGAAGATAATACTTCATTTAATCCAGAAGCAGAATTAAATAACACAGACGCCACTTGTGCATTTAAGTGTCTCTTTCAATGGCTTCTGGTACTCAAGCGGGAATTCAGTTGTCAAAAGTTTTTTTTTTTTATAGATTAGGTCAAACCTTGAGTGAAGCATTATGGTCTATAGATATGGTAATAGAGTGAGTTCAACCCTCTTGGGTTTTCAGGTATATGAAGAAAATGATGTGCTTGAGGCACTGATGCAGATCTTTAATTGACTGTAGGATGAAGACATGGCCTATTTTAATATAATAATGGCCCCTACATATAGACAGTTCAAGGCTAAACCACATAAAGTTGTGTTTACAGTAATATGACAGAATAATATGAATGGCCTTTAACCATAGTTTGTATAGAAAACTTCTTGACAGCAGAGAAACACTGAAGGTTGGGATAACGTGGAGCCTGTCCTCAGCAGCAGGCTGTGTGTAAATGGGCATATCCAAACAGTCTCTCTGCTGAATACTTATATTGTCAATCTAATGGCACTGTGCTTCATAACTTACTTGCGGCTGAATATATATTTTTTTTGAGTTTTGTGGGCTATTTTTGTATGACGTCTTATCTCTGGTTGTTAGGGAGTGACATCCTTAACGAATTAGCGTTGTGTGTGCATTATCTCTTTCCATATGTATTTTTAATATATGCCCTCGGGCATAAAGTTGAAGTGGACTGGAAAAAAATGCTGAAAATTTGCACGAAAGAACAATGTTAACAAGAGGGAGAAAGCAGGCTCATTTATTCATAAACCAATTTATTCCAGTGAGGCGACTGTAGCAGAGGAGAAAAAAAATGTCAGAGGAGAAAAAAAAATACTTTGAATTTATTAAACTCAACAATCCAACAGCGCCTACTTTTCTTGCTGCATTATGCACTCTTGCGTCATGACCGTAATTTTCTGAATATTCTTAACATGTCTTTACATTGTTTTGTTAGCCTGCCTGTGCAGACGAGTATGGAGGGACGCTGAGTCCTTTTCAAAAGAAAGCAGAGCATAGCTGAGAGGTGAAAAAGTCAGAGAGGCTCTGCGCTGGCTTGTGAATGCAGCCCAGCCAGTTTGGGCTCACCCTCCTGTGTTTGTGTGTCTGTTTGTGTGTGTTGAGGGGTTGTGTGTGCACAAGCTGTGTGCTTGCATCTGTCTACAAGTGTATGCATATGTGTGTATATTGTGTGTGTATGTGTGTGTTCAGACTGGACTGATAAATGCAGCTCCCCCCTCAGGTGCTATGTGAGTGGAGTGACTGGTTAGCACCAGTTGGACTTTCTTAACCCTTTCCGTGCCACTCCCTGGAGAGCTTCCCACCACCTTTGTTTAATTTCTTTTCTTGAGCCGCACATTTTCAGTTGTCTCATTAGATGTGCACTTCCTACTAGCTTCAGCTGTATGTAAACATGAAAGACAGTAAACTTCAACTACTCTGAGTGAATTTTGAAGGGTCCTTTCATTTTGAGGCTTGTGTCCTTATTGAATGTATCTGCGCCTGTATTGGTGGGGAAATATGGCAGCAGTCTCTCTGCTGATTGCGTCCCTAGTTGCCTGCCACAAATGTTCACCTTGGTTTCAAGAAGCGGGGATATGTTTCCATGCCGCCGTACGTCATTTGCACAGTTGCCTTTAATTGCGCAGAAAGCACGGGGAGGGGCGCAGCAATTTGCTAATGAACTCTACAGTCCCAGGCTCTCTGCTGTAGAGCAGAACACTACTAATAGTGCTGAGGACTTACTCCAGGTCTCAAGAGCTCCTCGTCTTGATTGAGCCATACACGCTGAAGTGGGACTGGAAATAATTGAAATTTTCCTTTAAAAAAATCTTCTCCGCCTGCCTTTTTGTGGATGTGAGGGAGCCTTAAGTGATTCTGAATGCTCAGCAGTTGATCTGTTGAGTTAATTTAGTGAAGAGGTTGGAGAGGCTTTACAACATTTTTAGAGTGTGATTGTTGTTTTTTGCTGTTGAATTCGGGTAAAATAATGAGTAAAAGCCAACAATCTGAAACAACATCTATACATTTGGACGCAGTTTCTGTTTTTCTTATGTCCCGCTCAATCTTTGCTAAACAAACCAGGCCTCTGTGAGCTCAGTGCTTTGGTCACTGTGCAAGAATTTACTCCTGATAGCACTATCTTTGAATCTTTTCCCAACAATTGGCACTGTTGTGGCATACAAGTGCTGGTTTCCAGGTCAGAGGGACCCAGCAGTGTTGGTTTAGGTAACTCTGACGGTCAAAGAGTAACCCCTGCCCCTCCCGCTCTTCACCAATCCTCCGAACTCAATGGAAACCCTGACCGCTGGGGTCAGCCACTATTTTCCTAATCAGTACACCGCTATCGCTAATCTATCCGCTCCTCGTTGAAGTATGGATCGAGTTACACCCGACTTAACAGCAGCTCATACACTCTCTCTCCCTCTCTTTTTTTCATTCCTTCTCTCTCCTACAGTGGCACGCCGCTGGTCTTAATACAAACTTTTGAATCATGCCGGTGATTGTTGGTAATAGCGGCTTTTGTCGTTGAATAGAGGAGAGGTTTGACCCTCACTCGCCCCCTCCCTCCTCTTCACCCTCCCCTCCCCTGAACTCCCCTTTTTTCCAATGGGGAGTGAATGCGGGGCGGCTGTTAAGGATTCAACAAGTGATACAAAGAGGTGACCACGTGACTCGTGTGTTTCTTAGCCTCTTCATTATTGTGTTGGAATAGCAAGTAGGGGTGATTCTGATTAAGAAAATCAAGGCTGCAGTGACTTCAAAGAATTAAATGTTAGGAGTGTTGGATCCTTCCTAATATTCTGCACTTGTTTTTAATATTGAGTTCTGTATTCTTTTTGATGTTTTAATTTTAAACATTAAAGTATCAGTGGAAACTGTTGCTTCTTGGTGCTATGGATGAACTGTTGAGCCTCCCACAAAATCCCAATTGCAAATAAAGTCCGCGGCTTGTGTCTCGTGTTACTTCTGATGGGCGTCCATGTCTGTCCCTGAGGCCTGCTGTGGTTTTCTTCGGCTAAGTAAACAATAACCTGGGCTTAACACATGTGTACTTAGCTAATGGAAAGTTCCTCTCCCCCTTAACCCCTGACGAGCCTCTGACAATGGCCACCGTCACAAACAGCCCGTCTCCAAGGGATCCTCTGAGAGTATCCCAGCGCTAAGCTAAGCTAAGCTAACGAAGGAAACCACAGGAAAACATGTCATTAAGAAAATCTGCCTGCCTTTTCATTCACACATAAAAAAGAGAATATGCTTTGTTTGGGGTTAGATGGCGTGGAAGGAGGGGTAGAGCACTTGAGTTAATGTTTTTGTTTGGATTTCAGCTAACAGAGAGTAAACAAGGACGCTTAAAGTGGAAAAGGCCACAGAGACAGGAAATCAGTTTGTCAGTTTTCCACGAGTGTCGTTGAATTGGACTTTGAAAGCTTGGGTAATTATCTCAAACATGTAATTATCTTTGGCTGTCTCTGTGAGGTGAAGCTGCTTTTTAAAAAAAAAGCCAATTGAAGAGTACCTGACGGCTATTCAGTGTAGCATACTTTACTTACTCAAGAGACCAAATCCAGTTTTCTCCCTCACCCCCTTCAGCAATTATAAGGTTATTTCTTCTTTCTTTGTCTATTGTGGAGAGTTAGGGAGGAAGGGGAGTGCAGAACAGAATGGGAGGGAGGGAGCAAAGGGGGGGGGGGGGGGGGTCTTTTGCTCTCTCACTCCTTTTTTTTTTTTGCACCACGCATACCATTACCAGCCCCTCTTTTCATTTCAGAGGCACTAATATTGCAGAGAGGGGAGGAGAGGGGTGGAGAGAGCAGAGAAAGCGGAGGTAGTCGGGGCGAGCACTTGCCTGGCCGGTTATCAGAGAGGCAGATCCTGCTTTATCTAGTCACAGTGGCAAAGCAAAGTAAACAAGAGTTTACAATAGCTGGCCTTTTCAGCCCCTTTCACTAACAGCTTCCCCGCCACAAAGCATGCTTAGGCTGAGTGCGAGAATGTGTCCGCCACTCAATGCAAGACCATCTCACTGCTGTTGCTGCTGCTGCTTCTGCTGCTGCTGCAACACATGGCATTCTGGCAGATTTCAAACTCCAGGAAGCAGTGCTGTAGCAAAAGGTCAAAAATGGTGTTAAAGAAAACAACTGCAGAGAACACATGCACCAAAGCATTCTGGGGGATGGAGGAGCTCGACTGTCATCTTTGATTCAGATGTACCACCACTGAAGATTGTACATATGGGGGGGTTATTTGGATATTTATGTCTGTGGCGTTAAGTATGCACATATGATTATTCCTGCAGGCTCTCTGGCACGGATCGAAAAGTAAATATCCATATCATCACAAAAGATATTTCAGAGTGAGGAGAGAGGGGAGGCTGAGGGGGACAAAAGCACAACAACCTTAACCATTGTTCTTTATTATTGCAAATGAATTGGCAAGGCAACATTCCTTGCATGAGCGCTTGTATGATATGGGGGCCTGGCACAGTGAGAAAAGGAAGCCCCCCCTCCTCTCCACTTGCATCTTAGACGCGGCACAATGAGAATGCATCGGATTGGAATGCCTCACCGATCATAGCGGAATCAGAATTTCCAGCAAGGAAAATCTTTTCATGGTGAATTAGAGTGGTGGAGGAAAGAGAGATGGTAATGAAAAAAAAAAGAAGAGGGAGGCGAACGAAGGTATGCATAGCTCACAAACAGGGTTCCCTCGGCTTGGCGGAGCAGATTTAAGAACTTTAGCTAAAGCTGGGCAGAAAAGAACGTGGAAAATTGAATTTACTAAACAATTAGTCAGTGAATTAATCTACATCCTGCACAGAGGAGAGAGAGAGGGAGAGACCATGGTTGCTCATCGGGGGGGCAAACTGTAGAATAAATCAGGTGTGCAGTACTCTCTAGTATCTAAAGGGTAACAATATGATTAAAATGTGTGTTGACAACAATTTTCTTATAACAAAAATGAGAGAATTATAAGCTAAAAATAAATATTTATAGTGGTAAACTATAGTGTGCATTTGAAAGTTCTCTGATTAAATGCTTATGGTATTGCACGTTGACATCTCTTCCTCTCTTCCAGGAGGGATGTGTGCCGAAAGTCTTATTATGAGATGAATTTTTAGCACCCTGGCTTGTAGTGCTTTTGAAAATGATCAATTTCAATTAAATAAACTAGATGTATTCAGAAAGCTCAAACCTTCGCCAAGGCATTCTTCACTAAGCTATGATAAAAAATGTTGAAAACTTCCCTGTCGCACAGTGTTAACAAGTCGTTTAAAACCTTCCTGGATCCACATCCAGATCAGATCAGACCAACACTCCCTGAAAATTCATTCAAATTCTGTTGAGAACCTTTCCAGCTGTCTTGCTCTCAGACAGACAAACAAATGGACAAACACTGTCAGTTGAAGAAATTAGCTTTTAATCCACCAATCGCAAGCTGATTACAGGGCCACATAGACAGAGACAACCATTCACACTCACAATCATACCTACGGGCAATTTTAGGTCAACAATTAAATTGACAAGCATGTTTTTGGTCTTTGGGAAGACCACTGCAGTGCCTGGGGAAATCCATGCAGGCACAAGGGGACCATGTACTCAGTTCTCCTCCCACATACTAAAAACATGCTTGTTGGGTGAGCAGGTGACTCTTAATTGTCTGTAGTTGTGAGAGTGTGTCTTAATGTGTTGGCCCATGATTGGAGACCAGTCCAGGGTGTACCCTGCCTCTCACCCATTGTCAGCTGTACTACAACACCATTTATATTTCAATATTTAAGATTTCTGGGAGGATTTTCATGTCTTTACATAGATAAAACAGTGGATTGTGCCATAAACTCGAGAGGGAGAGAGTGGGGACATATCACCCCACAAAATGCTTTTCAATATTTGTACAAAAATGTGTCCATACAAGTTATTTTTTTAATATGTGCTCAAACACTCTGTTTTAAAAGGATCCCCCTAATGATGCTGTTAGGTGACATAAACAAAGGTGTTTGTATAGCCTGAGGTTAGAGGAACCTTGTATGGGACGTTTGTTCAGCCATAGTAAACATTAGAGCAGGGCATTTGAAAGTCAAAGCAAAATCCTCTTCTTGGATGGGACGTGGTCATTCACTTCTAATGAGGATTTACTCCAAAATTAGCTGATCACAAGGCTGAAACACAGGAGTTAATAAGGATGCTAAAATCCAAATCTGAGTGGACTTTTGACAAAAAAATGTACAGAATTTTCTGGAGACATCTAGGATGAGTAAAACTTGTCAAATGGGATTCAAATATGCAACCCTTAATGCTGCTTTGCATTAATTTAAGTATTTATTGGTTATTATTTCATATCAAATTTACAGTCCTTCTTTTTTAAAGTATTTATTTATTCTTCACGTGACATTTTGCAGAAACTATTTCAGCCAATTATATTTACCTGAATTTAACAAATTATATACCAGTAACTAAAGATTAAAATGATCAGTTTTATAGATCATTATTTCTGGTGTTTAATTGGCAACTCCTGTTGAAATCCATTGTGGCAGATTTTGTAATATTTTCTTCTCTTTACATTTTTTCGACATTGAAAATTGTCTGCATTGATTTAAGCAGGAGGGTGCATGTGACCCCTGGCTGCCACTTGCCCATCCTTGGTCTGAAGACGGAGATAAAATCTAAAATAGCTGTCAAAATCAACTCTGCACTGCAGGCTCGGTGTTTTCTTAAGCGTTTTGTTTATGCAGCTTCTTCCTCTTCTGAATTTACATAACTCTTATTTCAAAGGTGGACGTCTGCATTGTGTGCTGAAGTCGTGTTGGCACAGGGTGTGTATGTGTCTTGTGGTCAAGGTGTGTGTTTGTCAAATAGGCACTGTGAGTATGGCAGTTCAGTGTTGTGTTTGCAAAAGGTAGATGAAAAAGTGTTTGCATGAAGCGTGAAAAAAAAAAAAAAGTTCCAGTGTGTTTGTGTCTCTGTGTGTGCACGTACACACACATGCTGTGTGACCTGTGTGTAATGGTATGTGTTGTGTTGTGTGATCTCAGCCGTGTGTGTATTAATTGCGTGTTAGATCAGTGACGGAGCCTGTTCAGTCCAAGGGCGGCCTGCAAGTATAAATAAACTCCCCGTCCCCGCGGAGATGCCACCAGGCCCTGTCTCAGCCCCGCCCCCTTTCCCATGGGGCCTCAGCAGGCCACCTCCCAACAGGCAGAGTGCTCTTTGTTCAATTACAGCTAATGCAGTAGTTTGCCATTTCCCCCTGCACTTTCTAATTATATTTTCAAGTGGAATTTGTTACAGAATTAAAACAAAAAGAAAAAAAATCTTCTTTGCAGGCTGAAGCTCAAGGGGTTTTTAATACTCGCTGTTTTACGTCCCCAGGGTGCTGTGCTATTCCTCTTCACAGAGCTCTGAATAAACAAGTTCTCATTTTTTAAAAGCCCTTTTGGAGGAGCTGGCAAACGCCCGTGTTAACCGTTTGCGTGCTGAGCATGTGGTCTGGATTACCTCACTTCTGATGTTCTCTGGAGTTTCTCGGTCATGCACGGGTGTTTCATTTTTCTGTGTTTTATGTTCAGCGAAAAGGAAAAAAAGGGATCTGTAAGAGGCGGAAAAAAAGACCCTCTTGGTATCTTATCCCCGTTAAAATCAACGTTTATCTTCCCAATCGCCATTCTAGTCATGCCTTTGTGCTGTGGCTTTCCTCTTTATTGCAAAGCCTCAAAGCCTAATTTGGAAAACAACGATTATATCGTCCATGTAAGCACTGGATTATAATTTCATAGCTCAGAAACATCAAACGCCTCTAATAGAGCCCAAATGTGTTGAATTTGCTGACTTGTATTTTCTTTTCTGTTACTTTATTCCATCTACATTTTGTTTAAACAAACCCTGTGTCACGAATTAATGCCTACTTTATTTTTTATGTATCTAAACTTGGCCTCAAACTCTTCTCTCAGCCCCGAGAATCCCAATTGAAACCAGTTGTTTCTCAGTGTGTTCCTCTCTGACTCTGTGTGGGTTTCTATCACTCATTTTGTCACATAGCTCTAAACGCACGGTGCAGACGCCACATTGCCCCCTTGATATCTGGTTCATTTTATTTGAAGGAGCAAAGATAGACTGACGCAGGCGGCACAGTGGAGTAGGTGGAGGTGTTTGTGCGTGTTTGTTGTGTGTTTGTTTGTGAGAACTCGCTGTGTGTGATAAGACATTAGATTCCATTTCCTTCTATTTTCAAGTCTCTTTTTTCTCCTCCTGTACTCAGTGCTAATGTGGCTTTTCAGAGGCCCGCAGAGATAAGAGGTTACATCTGGTTTAGTTTCAATAATGTGTAGCAGCTTCGTATGGGGCAGTGTGGGATCGGCGTGTGTGAGCTTTGAGCTGTTTCTACGAACAAAGTATGTTTACGTGTGTTAGCACAGATCTGTAAATATGGAGATGTGTGAGGGAACTTTGTGCATCTTTTTCTGACTGTGTTTGTTTGCGATCAACAGGGGTGAACAGAGTGCAGAATATTTTACTTGAATAAAAGGGAAATTACTTTGATAAATTCTTACTCAAGTAAAAGTAGAACTTTATCAATCTAATGAAGCAAAAGTGTAATGTATTTCTTTTTAGTAATCCCAAAGTACTGAGTATTTTGAGTCCTTTTTCTGTGACAACAGCTAAAGTGTAATATGCCAACTAGTTGCTTGCTCTAGTACATTATGAAGTAGTATCATAATATAACCACAGAGTATTGTGCAGGTATGAGCAGCTTTGGTTACCAAGAAGGTAACGTTAATTTTAATTAAATTGAAATAAACATGGCAAGGTTTTTCATGTTGCAGACACCCTTAGACAGCAGCAATTAATTTTAAATCATTAAAAGAGACATATATATATAGTTTTTTATTAGATCCTAGTTATCCAGCATTTATATTTTTAAACTCAATGCACTGATTGAGGCTTAATTTAATGATCTTAACACATAATTTAAGCCAGTCTTTATTTATTGATGAGTGTTAAGAAGTTGATAAATCATTTCAGCCTAAACCAAGTCCTATGATGAGTTTTAAAATATTTTAAACAAAAGTTAGGTCTTCCATTAAAAAGCTGATCTTCAACTTTTATTTTTGTCAAAGGAATGTCAGAATTATTTTCTGTGTGCATTTATCATGCGCTGAGTGGGCCAAAGTTTCCCTGATTAATCCTTGCGTTTCTTTCATTGAGGCACACATCACATTGTCTCCTGCTTTGCCATTACCCAAAAAAATGATTACACCTCAATGGTAACAAGTTATCACAAAGTAAGTCTGAGCAGTGAGGTTTCTTAAAAACAATAAATAATTTGACTGTGCCAGTAATGTTACCAGTAAGATGCTGGGATGTAGATATTGGACCCAATGGGATCTTAAATTGTGTTAAAAAACAAACAGAACTTTACAAAGTAATACTTTTTTTTTTTATTACTAGCAAAAGTAACTAATTGCTTTGACAGAGGTGAACTAAAGATAAATTATTAGTGTTGTTGAAAGAACAGCTCACTCTCTTTTGTTCTTGATACTGTTACACTTATTAACTTGACACTGTGCGTATAGGTAATCATGATAACAGCCCACTAATCATTACTTTGATTACCAATTGTAATATTATTACATCTTTACTGTTTTAGAAAGTTGTAATACCGTACATCACTGGTTAATTTAAAAGAAACATTATTACAGTAACATGTTACAAGTGACTAGTTATTGCCCAACACTGTGAAGAGCATCTTTAAAAGTATCAGATTTAATTTTAAATTGTTCTTACATACCTTGTCAGTGCAATGAATGACATATTTATCAACTATCAAAAACATATTATTGCAATTTCTTGTATTGCACATAAAAAGTTTGAATGAAACAACTGCAGTCAGTCCTATCTACTTATCATTATTATAGGATTATTATACTTTTCATGTCATAATGCATTGATGACTGTGCATGTAGTTGTAATAGAAACTCTTGTTGAACTCAGTTATAGCAGTTATGTGATGTTGTCTTCATGTTTACGATTTGTTGATATTTGACACTGACTGATGGGTTTTTGGTGAGTGAGGGGAAGGATCGCATGTGGCCACCAGTTTTCCCATCACTGTATATAAGATAAAAAACATTTGACACAAATAATATAATAGAGACACAGAGTTGTAATACATCCTCATATAAGTGGTATAAGATATTAAGGTACCAGTAAGAATGTACTTTGTACACTCTGGAGGTCCATCTGTATTTTACAAAATGATGATGAATGCCAGATGCATAAATATTGATTAACAATTTGTGCTAATATAAGATAAATCACAAAAGCATATATATGTGTATACATATATTTTTACTTTTGAAGTTTAAGTATTTAATAAACTCAAATCAAAAATGAGATCAGCTCTTGTTTAACACCCCGTTTCTGATTTTTGAGGTATCGAGTATCAAACCAGAATTCTATAAGATTCAAGTCTGTTTCAGTACCCTTGTGGTCTCGAGTTTGGCATCGAAGTTGTGATGTTGGTTTTGGAACAGTACAGCTTTTTATTAGTTTAGCTCCCCATTTTCTAGCCTAGAAATAAGATGTTTTTAAAATAAAGCAAAGCACAAATATCCCATGAAAAAGTTGAAGTACTGATTCTCAAAACTGCAAAAAAAGTACATGAAATAAGGTAGATGCTTCATTACAGTAACATGATTAATCGTATTAGTTGCTCTCTGCACCGGTATTTGATGTTTGATTGTTTGTGTGTGTGTTGTCCGTCTGTCTGGCTCCCCTACTGACCATTACACACACTTGCTCACACATTTGCGCATTTGTACTATATTTAAACCTATGTCTAATCTTGTCAGCTGCTTGTATTTATGTGCTTTTTGAAGTCACACAAACAGGAATAAGCGTTGTGATACTTCAGAAACATTTCTTTGTCTATACAAAGTTATAGAGCTTCAGGTTGGTCTGTCACACAATACCTTTGTTTCATTTTGAATATGAGAAAAGGCTGTGGGAACACTTCAGCTTATTTGGTTATGTCTCCTTCCTGGCTCTACTTCCCAAAAATGAAATTGAAGTCCACATTAGCTCGATCGGTCATACATTTTTTATTTCATTTCTTGGACTAAACATAGTATTTATACAAATGTAGCAATACTTTGAGTTATTTACCTCTCTCCCTCTCGCTCTCTCTGGTCTGCTCTGCTCTGATGAATGACATCACTCCCTGGCGCTGGCTGCGGCCTATCTTAAGTTGTAGCTGTTTTGTATTTTCATCTGCTAGTGGTTTAGAGCCAAATGGAGGCAGCCGTGGATTGCATGCCTCAGAAAGCTGGGAACTAATACAACATGTTCGCTCACTATTTGTCTCTGCCTTTCTCAACACTGAGTCCCAATAATCCTCATTTTTAAAGGCTGTTGAATGGGCACACACATGCTGCATGACCAAACACTGATTTAATTTAGAGTGTAATGATGCATATTTGTATATTTTCCCTCATCTAATGCATACCATTAGCGGAAAAGTTTTCACAAGCATTTTATGCCCTTTCTAGAGTTCAGTCTACATTTAAATCAATACACAAAAAAGATGGATGGGAGAGAAACACACAAAGTTGAGAATTAAATTGATAAAGGATGTCTGTCTTTTATCTGTGTGACAGACGTCCTGGAACAGAGACCACGATGACACAGCATCCACACGCTCTGGAGGAACACCGGGGCCATCCAGCGGCGGACACACGTCACATAGCGGCGACAACAGTAGTGAACAAGGTCAGTATCTTTTCCTTTTGAGTAGGGGAATGCTGGAAAAGTGTTAAAAAGAGTATGCCGGTGATGAATACATTACATCGTCAGCCATGTGAAGTTGTGTTACAGATGTGTTTGATGGGCTTCTTTTTTTGTATTTGAGTGTGCACAGGCTTATTTTTCCCAAAATCTCAAAGTTGTGATCTCACTCAGCAGCACACTGAGAGATTAGAAATTACGAGGTGGATTCTCTTCCTCCCCGGCATATATTTGTTTCATAATTGAGTTCTCTAGCATGCAGTGTGCTTTACAGCTCAATGGGACTGGCTGTGTTAATGTGCTGCTTTTGTTTATGTACTAACTACTTCGCTTGTTGGTGACTTCCAACTCTTTTTTTTTTTTATCCAATCACAGAGAAATTTACATGATTTGTGCATCTGTTTGAGGAAATACAGACCAACATAAACCCTAACAAATTCCTGCATGAATGTAAAGGGGTCACATATTTTACCCATTTTCAACAAGTTTACCTTGGTCTCGGATGTCCCCGGAGCATATTTTTAAAGTTTCCTGCCAAAAAATCAAATCAAATACTTCATATCTATATGGCTTTAAACCCCACTTTTTTAGTCCTGCTCAGAAAAGGCTGTTGTAGTGTAAATGTTTATTCACTGTGTCTAACCACACCATTCAAGAACTGGATGTGGCCACAGCTTTTCAGTGTTGTGCTCTAATGTTTACTTTGGCTGCACAGACATACCAAGATATGGTATGCCAGGGCTTAAAATGAAGGCCCATGCAAAGTGCCAAAAGCTGTAGTTCCTAAAGTGTCCTCTTGGTGCTGGCTGCAGGAACCCTGAAGGTGTTATGACTGTGTGTGTGAAACAGACATTTTTTTGGCCTAAATGAATTTATTCACAGCCTCGTTCAAATAACACCTTAGTCTGAATATATAATACATCTATGTGCTCTTACTGTACAGGAGGTTATTTTTTTTTATATCATGCCCATCTTTATTTCATCAAGGATATCTGATTTTGGAAATAAAGGACATAATTAACAGCTGCACATCTGTGCAGACTCACTATTGCTCAGATCGTCTCAAACCCTGTGTCAGCATGGCCTCTATGTCTGTGAATAACTTCAGCTAAAGTTTTGTTGAGATGGCATGTACACTCCCGATCAAAATCTGAAGACCAGTTGAAAAATTGCCAGAATTTGCTTTTTGCACTGTTGGATCTGAAGGAGCAGAGATTCAAAATGCACAAAGAAAAAATGGGAGTCAAAAAAAAGAGCAGGAAATGCATTGAAAACTGTATTTAAACTCAAACACAGCCCAGACCACAGCCTTTAAAAGCTAAAATCTGCTCAAAAATTTGGATTCCATGTCATTTTCTGTCAGGTATTCACACTGTCAAGACCTCCTGATGGCAAAGACAAAAAGCTTTATGTCTTAGAATGTGGTAAGATTGTTGATCTGCATAAGCAAGGCCTCTTGCAATGTGCCATCAGTCCTGAGGTTGGATGCTGTAAGACAGTCATTTTGAATCTATTAGAAGATTCTGAGGGTTATGGGACAAAAAAGTCGAGCAGTAGACCCCCAAAAAATTCGCTGGCATTGAGCCATTGTCCATCAAGTCATGGGACGATTCTCGACCCATATCAAGGTCGTTACTGGTGCTGACTGCAGCCCAACAACCATCGGACAGCATCTGCAGAGAAGGGCTTAAAAACCAAATAACATCTTCAAAGTCTTCATCTCCTTCAACGCCCCAAAACTGCCCCTTTGGACTTTGCAAGGGAGCACAAATTATGGGACATTGAAAGGTTGAAGAAAGTTTTATTCTCTGATGAGAAAAAATTGAACCTTGATGGTCCTGATGGCTTCAACGTTACTGGCATGACAAGAAGATTCCACCTGAGATGTTTTCTACGTGGCACAGTGGAGGGGGTGCCATCATAATCTCAGGTGCTTTTCCTTCAATGGAACAATGGAGCTTCAGGTTGTGCAGGGGCGTCAAATGGTGGCTGGCTATGTGTAGATGTTGCAGCGAACATCACTCATGACTGAGGGCCCTTGTCTGTGTGGTAATGGCTGGGTTTTTCAATCCTGCAATTCACAATGCCAGCCTGACAAAGGACTTCTTCCAGGAGAATAATGTTCTCTTTTGGACCATCCTGCATGTTCCCCTGATCTAGGTCCAGTTGAGAACATTGGGGGGTTGGATGGCAAGGGTAGTTTACAAAAATAGATAGCAGTCCCAGACAGTGGATGCCCTTTGTGAAGCCATCTTCACCACTTGGAGCAATGTTACCACTAGCCTCTTGGAAACACTCGCATCAAGCATGCCCAAACAAATTTTTAAGTGATCAACAAGAATGGTGGAGCTGCTCATTGCTGAGTCCGGGGGGGGGGCTATTGTCTTAAACCTTTGATCGGCTGATTTTTTCTTGCTGTTTTCCATAAATTGCTTAATTTTTATGTGTCTCACTCCCATTTTTTCTTTTTGCATATTGAAGCTCTGCTTAGAACCTTCTTAAGATCCAACAGTGCCAAATACAAAATCTTGGAATTTCTCAGCTGCTCTTAAGATTTTGATTGGGATTGTATAGTATGGCAGTGTCAGTATAGACACTGCTCCTTTAACAATCAAACAGATGACATCATATGGCTTTGTCCCAATCCTTTTGACAGTCTTTTGTTTCTACCACTGGAGCCATCATCTAAGGGAGGTTGCATATCACCAAATGAAATCACAATGGGATTTTTTTTTTTGGAAAAATCTTTTTTTAACACACATATTTTGAAAGGTCAGGCCAGCAACAGATGGAGAGGGTGAATGTTTCTCACATTAGTGATTTGTAGAATGGCCATGCTCACATATTCTTGCGTATAGCCATTAAAATGTGTTTTGCATATTGTGTGACCTTTAATTTAATACAAAGACCATTGTAAAAGTCAATTTTACAAATAACAGGTGTATGTTTTTAAATACCTTTTCCTCATAAAGAAGCAAATCATGATTTTTCATACTTAGTAGCTGAAGATTTCAAACTTCACAGCATGTTGGTTGCATCACTGATAGTCACTTGAATAAAGACTATGACAAATGAGCAACATGTAGCAGAAGTTAATTATGATCGACCTCATTTATTTTTTGTCAATGTTATGTTTGGCCTGAACTCTAAGAGGTCTGCATGTCTGAGTGTGCTAAAGCTTTTTGTTTGAGTTCAGATAATATGTGTGTGTCTGTTGGTGTGTGTAAGTCTGTGCGAGTGAGAGGCAGGCAGTGGTGGGGGAAAGGGTCAATGTTGGTGGTGGAGGTGGGGGAGCATCGCTGCAAACAAACTGTAGGCAAAAAAGCAACCTTATATATTATTGAAGGCGATGTCAAGGCGAGCAGTTTGCAGGGTTGCCAGTGCCAGGAGGCAGAGCCTGGGTGGGAGCGGAGAGGGCCGCCATGCCTTCCACTCCACTGAGCAGCCATTTATACAGTCAACACACACACACACACACACCCACACACACACACACACACACACTGTGTCTCTCTTTGTCTCTCTGTCTGTCTCACACTTAGTCTCATCCTCTCTTTTTCTCTGTCTTTCACACACATCCTCTCTCTCTCACAGTCTCTTTTCTCATCCGCCATTTATGCTCCAGAGAGGAGCCAAGGGAGTGAGAGGTGAGACACGAGGCGAGACAAAAATAAAAGATGGACAGAATATGTGGAAGAGGAGGACAGGGTGAAAAGAGTGAGATTACAGTGAAAGGGGGACAAAGCAATATTTTGTGTGTGTGTGCGCATGCCTCTACCTCTGATGACTAATGGTCTGGGGCAGCCAGGCAAGATCTGATTGGTCGCTCTAATGAGCGTGCTCTGTGCTGAGTTTGGGCTCCAGCTTCTGTGACCTTTGCCCTCTATTGACCAAACTGACACTTCATTTTTCACATCTTTCCAATTATAGGCCCACTCCTTATGACAACCTCCTTTTTCTCTCCCTCTTTTCCTCTCTTCTCTCTCTTCCCCCCTCTCTCTCTCATCATCTTTCTCTATCTCTGCAAATCCCTTTTTTGACACCCACCCCCTTCCTACCATCTATTGTCAGCTGGAGAGTTAAATGTTGAGTAGTTAATCAGGGAGGTTGTTTTTCACATAGCAGACATTCAAAATTGAAACTGAGATTTTAAAGGTCCCCATAGTTTACTCCTTTTCAGCAAGTTATACTAGTCCCAGATGTTTCCAGAACATTGTTTTTAGGTCTCTTTCCTCAAATTCCACACAGATGTGGAACGGCATTTCTGAGAACCCCTCTGTTTGAGTCCTGCTCAGATCAGACTCTTTTTATGGAAGTTATCAGCTTTGTTTGACCATGGCCCTCTCAAGTGATCGATGTGGCTCAGGCATTCCAGTGCTGTACTCTAATGTTTACTATAGCTACACAAACAAGCCATGACATGATCTCTCCACAGGAGTCACCTCCATGAACACCTTACTTTAGTGAATATCTCCTGTCATGGTGAGATTTCATATCCCCTGATAATGTCATGAGGGGGGGATTCTTTCAAATGTGATGTGTAAGCAAACATTTTCTAATAGTTGGGGCATGCAACAGTAGGAGATGGGACCTGATTGATGGCTTGTTGCAATCAAAACAAAAGAAAGACATGTTAGAAAAGTCTTTGCATATTTGGACAAGATTCTAATTCATGGAAAAGAATCACTAATATTTAAATATTTGGCCCCTGTCAGTCCAGGTCCTTAGAATTGTAGAATTGTCCCTACTTTCCCCCCCTTAAAACAGTCCTGTTTTACTGAACAATAGTTCCTCTTTGTACAGTGTTTTTGTATGAATTCTTCAAAAAAGTCATAGTTATATTGTTCAGGCATACTTGGGGACACACAAACACATGCTGTAGTGCACTGTAGCGCATCAGGACGCTGTGACAACAGTAAATACTGGAGGACATCTTGGACTGCGTTCAGGTTTATATGGGTTAAGAGCTATCACTGCCACGTCATTTTGGCTCTGGCAAATTGTGTCAGTCACTCTGTAATCCCAGTAAGCTGGTTATTTATCTGTTTGGCACTTTGCTCGCTCTCTCCCCAACAGATTCACCCAGCTGTCTCTCTCCTCTCTCACTCGCTCTTTCATCTCAGCATCCTCCCTCTCTTCTCCAGTTTTCCCTTGTCTCCCACCTACTCTCACGTCTCCCTCTTTCATTTTTTTGCTCTCAGTCAGTTTCTCTCTCCTTGTGAACCCCCTCGCTTTTCTCTCTATTTCTCCTCCCTCTGTTTTCTTCCATGCCTCCCACACGCTGTAAAACACTACCTTTGTTTATCCCTCTTCTCTCCCTTTCTTTCAACTCTCTTTGTTCCTTTAGCTTCCTCTCCTTCATCCAAATCTTTCCCATTTCCCATTGTCACATCTTGTTTTTCCCATTTTTGTTACATCTTTTTCTTCTGTTTTCTTCTTTTTTTAAACATTTCTTTCTGAATCCAATTTCTTGTTTATTATCACTCTTTCTTCCTCCTTTCCTTATGTTTTAATTTCACTCTCTCTTGCCTCCTTATTATTTTTTCCTCACATTTTCCATGTTTTATCCTTGTATTTTCCCCAACACCTCTTCCTCTTACAGATTGCTTTCTCCCTGACCTTTCCTTCTCCATCTCCTTCTTCCACTCTCTTCATTTCTTCCCCTCTGCCTGCTGAGCTTCACAGTTAATGGCCATCTTTACGTATACTCTTTCCTTTCTCATCTATCTTTCACTCATGCTCTTGGGTCTATACATCCACCTTATTGCTCCTCCTCTACGTCCTGTCTTGCTCTCCCTCCCTGTCTCTCCCTGTCTTCCTCCGATCCCTAGCCTGTTTGTACCTCAATCTTTAGCCCTCCTCTTCTTTCCGTTCTCCTCCTCAAGCGAAGCGGAACAGCTCAGAGTAAGGACACTGGATGGTCGAGGGCCTTTAACTGGTGAACTCGGGTCCCTTCTATCAGCCTTTTCTTTTTCTGAAGCACAAACACATGCTCCGCTCTGCCCTCTACTCTGAATGGTTCATTGCTTAACAGTTTAAAAATCCCCATCTCTACCCGGAAACACAGCATTCACTCTCTGATCGTCAGGAGCCACAAGAGCACTGAGGAGGTCTCAGTATTACATAAGATCAGAGATCCTGACAAGTGTGTTTTTAAACTGGACAGCAGGAAAAGATAGTTTTAGTTACAATGTAAAGTCCCCAGTTAACCCAACATTAATGCTGGCTAGATGGTAACTTAAATTTTGTCATTGTTTTGTTGCATCACAGAGACCAGTTCATCTTAGGGCCTGATGTCCAGATTAATCAAATATTGTTGCAGGTATTACATTTTCTCGTTATTTGACTCATTTTTACAAATGCAGTCTTTGTAACAGCAGAAGCCCCTAACCGTATTTTACAACAGGGACCAGTTTTACTTGAGACAATATTTTCAGCAGACTTGGAGCATGGTCAGTGTATTAGTTCAGTTAGTGATCATTTTAACTGTTCACGTTTAGCTAAATGTGTCGCTGTGATGAAGTGCGTTTAGTGCTTCATAACTAATCGTCAAAACCTACAACAAAAAATATTTACAATGAATCTTATCTGTTCTGCAACAACTGCTGTGACATCAATAAGAGTTTTGAGTCTGAGTGCGGGGTGAAAAGTTGTAAACCGATACTTGGGCTGCTAACAATTCATGTTCTGTTTATTGTTTATCAGTCTGAGCTGATCGAGCATTAGTATACTGATTATTGATGGGTATTTTTTTTTGGTCTGACCTCTTAATTTTATTCCAGCACATTAAGTAGTTTTGTTGAGCCAAGCTCTTTCGTGTTCCTTGAGTTGCTTACATTGACACACGCTATGTCTAAAATGTATGTAGAACTAGATGAGTACTCAGACACAGTGAATAAACAGCTAAGTTTGACTCAGGCCTTACTTTTTTGGTTATCACATCACAGTTGTGACAGACAGGTTGCCTCTTTGCATCATACCATGAAGGTCACGCCGACCGTACAAGTGTGAAAGAATCTGGTAATTTCTTCAATTAAAACCAGTTGCAGTTGAACAGCTTCCAACTTTTTTTTAGGCATCAACATCTTCTGCCTTCCAACTTAATGATTCCCCTATCGATGCCTTCTTCTTGGTAATGCTTTCATTGTAAAACATGATGTCATGCCCTTGTGAGATGCAGTTAGCAGTAACCACACCAAAGGAGCCGAGGAAGTAATCATGGGTGCACAGGAGACAGAAGCTGACTCACGTGTAGCTGAATTTTAAATGCAACATGACACCAACAGCAGTGGAAACACCAAAGTAAAATTTAAAATCTGGAGTACCATGTGTTTGACGTTGTTGACATAAGAGAGAGGACTACTCTGTTCCACAAAGAAACCCACAAGAATCAAGAGGACACAACACTGACAACAAATAGTCATTAAAGCCCTTTTCTATATCATAAACAACTTATTTTATGGAGAAGCAAACATCCATTGGGCATAAGGTATAAGATTTAAGTCTAACTTGAGCTTACATTAAAACTATCTCAGCAGTTGCATTGTCCTCCATCTTTGTGGAGCATAAACTCCTCAGGAGTTTATGAACTGACACATAGTTGTTACAATGCATAGCAGGTGTTTTGCAGTCATTATTGGGTCTCATAGTAAGAATGCAAGCAATCAAATGAGGCATACTAATTTATTTTTGCATGTGGTGGTAAAGCTGACATGCTGAGTCCCTAGTTATGTGTTTATGCTCTGACCACAACGCTGGTGGTATTTTTCAGCTCTAAATTCCATTGGTGGCCATAAAAAATAGAGGGAGGATCACATTTGCTTCACACATGTCATTAAAATCTGTCCTGGGTGTCTCCTCTTCCTCTAAAAGAACAGACAAAGAAGAAAAGCCTCTTATTTTTGTCCTCTTTTCTCTGGGAGATCTTTGTAAACATCCAGCAGGCTTCGACAGGGAGCGTTGAAGAGAGCGGCCCTGTACTTAATTAGTCCCAGTCTATTAGCCCAGCTGTTTGTGAGCTAGGTCCTACCAACAGGCCCCTTTGTTTAATACCCAGAAGCCCTCTGGAGGAGCCTTATTGTAGCTGTTGTTGCCTTGGATCATGATTTCTGTGAAGAGTACTGCTCTAAGGGCAGAGGAAAAGCCAACAGATCATATATGCGTTGCGATGGAGGCGGGGGGGGTCCCTCACGGACATGAGCCAGGGCTTCTTTTTCTCCCCGAATAAAGTACTCTTCTTTGCCTGTGTGAATTTGTAAGGACACCCCTTGGCTTCTCTGAAGGAAACAGAATAACATTCAGGCAGTGAATCAGGCAGCTGCAGCCGTGTGGATGCTAGCTGAGCAGAGTGTTTGCTCTGTTTTTTTGACAGCTACAGGGTTTCGCTCCCCGCTTGTCAGAAGCATCCAGGGAGTGAGGCGATGACTGCCATTATTAGATATGTATCACCAATTACCCAGACCATTTGTAAGGAGTACAGTGAGTTGCGCCAAGTCAAATAGCTCCCTGTAAGACTGTGTGTCAGTGTTTGCACACATTTTGGGTGTCTGAGAAGTCCTGGACTTCTGGTTGTTTATGTGATATCACCGAGGCTCTTTTCATTTGGCTTGTGTAACATGGGAGATGTTCAAAGTGAAATTCATGCCTGAATTCCCTACTTAACTAAACTAAACTCCAACTAAATATCCTTACGCAGCCTCAGTCCACTCACTGTAGCTTACTGTATATAACCTCTGCTGGCTTTGAATCCCCCATCGATCAGCCTGAAATATTGCTGGTGTTGTCATCCATCCATCCACCCCTGCGACCTTTGTGGCCTCCAACAAGGTCAGGCCACAGAGGAAGCTGTTGCTCTCTGTCTCCTCATTGGCTGGTCTCCAGATCCGGGGCGAGCAAACAGGAACATGGACAGGGGTACAGGGCAATCAGCAGCCAGATCTGGCTCAACCAATCGCTTGGCTTCACGTGGCCCCCTCAAAGTCACTGATTAATTGGTCCGATTGTCCAGTAGACTGGAAGAGAGAACTGTGAGTGTTTGTGTGTGTGATTGTGTGTATGAGTATTATCCCTCCATGAATAGCTTCCTCTCTAAGGTACGCTCTTTATACTCCCTCAGTATAAAGAGAATACATCAGTATACTTTCTAAACAACTAAAATTTCTTTAAATTTGACAGTTTCAGAATTGTTTAAAAATGTATTAGAAGTGAGCTGATTTGAGAAATGTATTTGCGCGCACATGGAAGATCTGCGTTTCTGGCTAAACATTAAAGATGCATAAATCTTCAGGTGGAAATAAAAGGATAGCTGAAACATGACTTAGTTTTGTGCAAAGGTTGTCTAGACTTTGTCTAGACATTATTGAGGCAGATCCTCAGGCCGGTAATTGTCTTTCTGGTGTCCAGCTTTCCTGGTAATCTGTTTAAATGTGAGGCTGTGTGGGTAGATAAAAGGTATGTGGTTCCCTTGATTAGTCTGCAGTCTGTATTACTGGAGGTGTGTGTGGTTGTGTGTGTCAGTACAGTATCTGGCAGACACAAACAGGAATCTCTCTTTGATTTCCTCAGAGCGTGAACATGGGGTAAAAGAGAGAGGACAGTGACGAAAGTGGAAGAAAAAGATGGAGAGAAATGGCGAAATGGAAGCATATGATAAGAAGGAAGAAAGAGAATTGTTGAGTGAAAACATTTTGACGCTGACTGGAGCAGCGTGTATATGTGTGTGTGTTAAATCCCATAGTGAGTGAGGAAAAGGGAGTGTGTTAAGTGCTGCTGAGTGTTGTTTGGGAGTCTATTGAGGCGTAATGCTCGCTGCCAGCAAACAGCTATATCTTTTTCTGCCAGTTCAGAGGTGAAAGAGTCGCAGCCAGGCCATCCTCAGTTCACATGTCCCTTAGCAGATTTAAGTTAAGAGAGTGTAAGCATGTGTCTTATTGAAAAGCGGTTTTATATGAAGTTAATAACCTCACATTCACATGCTATTTGTGAAAATCAATATATAAAGGCATAAAGGGTAATTGCACCGAAAAAGAGCTTGAGGAGTCATTCCACATAGACATCTCCGCATAGTCAGTGGGAATGTTTATTCAACCTCAGCTGGATTTACGGCCTCTCAAACATTATTATCTGTTGTTACCTGGGAAAAGACATGTTTGGTGTGTCAGTGTCCAATCACAACCTCACTCTCTCAGATTCACTCACATCTTTACGACCTTGCTCTATTGCAGGGGTCGACTCATTCGCTAACAGGTAGCGACTTGCCCGGCACAAAATGATGGCCCTCAATGACTTTTTATTACCTTGTAGGAGATGAGCAAACTCTCAGTGGCCTGAGTTTGCCCCTCTTGAAAAGAGGAAATTGTATCAGGTTCCCACAGTGAGGGGCCAGTTTGCCTTTAGGATTAGACCTGTTGTCGCCTGGCCACAGGGGTCATGTGGAAGAAAAAGGCAGGAATACAAGTAAACAAAGTGACACCCCCCAAAACCAGTCTCTTTCCTTTCCTTTCCTTTTCATTTCTTTTCCTTTCCTTTCCTTTCCTTTCACTAACTAAACTTTTATTGGCTAATTGAACATCTCATCTGTGAGAGATTAAAGTCATAAAATGGTTTGATAAGCGATCAGAGCTCATTTGACTGTTTGATATCTGGATGGATCTGCTTTTAGTTGTTCAGCGTGTGTACACATAATTACACAAGTTTCATATCTGTCCATATAGGCTCCATATCTTCCCATCATGAGGTTTTTCTACTTCCCCTCTGTACCCTCACCACTTCCTTTTTCTCTGCATTTTATACTATTCACATTTTGAGGTGAATAAATGTTTCCATCAGCCTCTCTGTTACTTCATCCTCCCCTGCATAGACTCAGTATGTTGCTCTCTCTCTGTGTTGGCTGCATGAGGGCATGTTTGCATGACCAACGAAATGCAAAGTCTAGCCTGGACCATTACAATCTGCCTTTCGTGCCCAATTTACATGAAATACATTAATTCATTCATGCTCACAAAATGGCTTCTCTCTCCTTCTTCCCCTCTATTTCTTACACCCATCTTATATATTTTGCTGTCTCAAGATTGCATCTTCCAAAAGAAATTCTATTGTCTTCTAATTTGCACAGACTGGTCGTTTATCTTTTTATTTATCTGTGTATATGGTTAAATCACATTAAGTAGTCTGCTTCTGCTCCAGAAACGGGTACAACAGCCACTCATATAAAAACAAAAAAAAAGGTTTTGCTTCATTTGCTTCAGTGAGGGAGAGAAAGCAGGAGGCAAATGTATCTTTAGCTCCCATGTTATAATTGTGGCACGCTAATGATGTAGACACATTCTTGCTGTCTGTTTACAGGAAGCGCTCTTCTTTAATTTGCGACTGGCGTGAATGCCAAATGCCTATATCTAATTACTGGTGTTTGGTAAAAGATACTATTTACACACACGTTTTGCCTCCTAGAGGTCTCTTGTGAGTCGGGTGGAGGAGATTATGACAAGAAAAGTTAAATGTGTAAACGTGGTAAAGACATTTGTCTTCTTGTGTGCCTGCTGGGAGTTAATGTGAGCCTAAATAAGCTCTTCTTCACATTAAAACTTAAGTACATTGTAATTCATTGTGTCTAAATGTAAGATGTTGTTGTAAAAGTGCAATGAGAGGAATTCATTTAGCCTTACTTCTCTTGAAAGCACTGTAACTTGTGCCATAGTGCTATGAAGTCAAGGCATGGCCACACACTACATAGTTTCAAGTCCACTTATGTGCCCAACTGGCACATCCCAATTATTGAAAGCATGGCCTAATTGTTACAACCATTATTTGTCTAAATAATCCTCAGTATTGTGGTCTTAGTACAACTATTTTATATGTATTTACCATCAAGGATGGAGCCTACTCAGTACCAAATATTGTTGATACATCCAATTGCAGGTTGAACTTCCCCTGAGTATACCCACAGTTGTAGACCAAAGAGCATCACCAACTGAATGTTGTATACTTGTGTGGGTGTAATCCTATAGTCATATCAATAGGCAGGTCTGTAGTCTTCAAGGTTTTAAAACTGGTTAAAATTTGACATGCGTATGGTGGGTCGCCAGGCTTACTGTCAATCCTTTTAAGTAGACTCTTTTAGGTTGATTTGCACATATGAACTATTTGAAATGCTGTGATGCACTTGTCATGCAAATGAGAGGGATAAAAACTCTCTAATACATGCGCATGTGATCAATGGAGGGTCTTGTACTCTTGCTGTGAGAAACTTGTCATAGCTGCATAGAATGGTAACAAATTTAGGATTTCTCATCAGATTACGCCTCTTATTTTTGCTGTTTTCAATTCAGATCCAAATTATCTGAATTCACACAGGGAAACACAAACACACGTGAGAAGATACACACTCGCATTGACTCTTAAAGACAGGAATGCCCTGGCTTTAATCACGGCCAGAACAGGTTCATAGGGAATCACGGCGACTCATCACTGACATGTCACAACACATTACATCTGGCCCACAAAACATCCTAAAACTCTCTCCTCCTTCTGTCTCCCTGCTCCCTTTGCTGCTGACTCTGCCTCCTCCTCCTCCCTCAGCACCCAAGAGGCCTCTGATCAGATGGATGTTAAATTTTCAGGAAAAAGGTTGATAGTAGGCTGGAGAATTCACACAATCGCCTCTGACGACACTGAGACCATATTACCTTGCCTACTGTGCAGAAAAGAGACTCTATTGGACCTTTTCTAAAGGTATTTTTGATTGATATTAAATAAACTTACTGGTGGCACATTCACTCATACAGAAGCAGAATGAGAAAGAAGGGAGAGGGAAGGAATGGGTGAGGGAGGGGGGAAAGCAAAGAGACAGGGTATTAGCACTTTGTTTGGTGGAGCAGCATTGTTTGGCCCCTTGGCACACACAAATAAGCAACTCACACACACATGCACATGCAAAGAGCAGCAACGTTTATTTAAGCTTTTGATAAAGAGATTAGCCCCATCATCCTATGCTCTTAAGCTAGCCGAGGGGGTCCGTGTTCAGGAAATCCTGGCTTTCCTGACTCATGGGCTTATAGGGGAAACCTGGCTCAAGCAACACTTATATGATATTAATACAGCTCCTAATGGACAGATTAACGTGGTTTGATCTGGGAATGAAGGACAGATTGGTCAGATTGGGATGTTTTTTTAGAGATTATGGCATAATTGGAGAAAGAGGGGTAGAGGATGGCAGATTTAGAGTTTCAAGAGAGTGTAAAAGAGGGAAAGGAGGTTGAGTAACTGTGCCAGCTGGCTGTTTTCTTTTTTTTTCTATATTATTAGCCCTATCACAGTGGTTGGAGTCAAGCTTAAAGCTACAAACAGTGAAGTGCTAATTTTAGCCTCCAAAGAGGATAAGGATAAATAGCTTGCTGCCAGTTTGCCATATGGTCCCCTGCCGATTATATTGTGTCAGGAATATTTTCACCCTGCCCCCTTCCAATACACACAAACACATATATACACTCTAAAATATCCTTTGTTTTACCATTAGCATATCAGTCATTTATGGTGAAACATACTAACATATATCAGCATGCTTACTGTCACTAGAAAGTCGCAGAATTAGTTTTCATCTATTCGCTTTCTAAGAATAGACCCAAGTGTCACATCGAAACGTTCTTTTCAGACAGGAAGTTGTTATCGTGGCCCCATACAGCAGTCTTTTTTATCCACTATAGCTTCCAGCTGCAACGTAACATTTGGCCTCTTCTGTAATCTCCTGCAACTCAGTTTATATTCTCAGTTGTAAATGTGAGCCCCGTAGAGGAATAAAAATGAACCTCCCTCTCTTTCCCTCTCCATCAACACACACACAGACGGTCACATGTAAATGCAGCACACACACTCCCACAGCCACTCTCTCCATTATTCTTTCACCCTCTCTCTCTCTCTCTCTCCCCTCAAATTGAAATAATTCAATTTATGGACACAGCTCCAGACCTCCCTGGCTAAGACCATTATGCATGGATCACCCCCCCTTTCTCCCCTCTTTTCTGACAAAAGAACAGGAGAATTTACCAGCCGGCTCTCCAAACGACAGCCACACAAAGCCAATTTCATGCCAGGGAAACACCAGCCGAAGCACCATCTTTGGTCCAAACCTGCATCCCTTTGGATCATTGAATATGGGTCGATGCTACTTTAGCCTGATAGCCAAACAGATACAAAACAATTTTACCTTACACTTACAAGCAAATTTGTTTCATGTTGTAGTTTCAAAGGGAAATTATTATAGTTAAATGTCAATTTTCATCAGAATTGCTATAAAGCATAAAGAAAGTTGGAAAGAGCCAATCCAAAGGCTTATGTTGTGTTTTGAGCTAATGCACCAAGATCCAGGGTGGTAAATGGAAACCAAAAATCATATCTTACTATTTTAAGGGTGTACACTTTTCTCAGTGTTTTTTTCCTTGTAAAGAGTCAAAAAATGGTTTTCTTACATAATACTTTTATAACATCCTTTTGAAAATCAAACTATAATGACCTGTCTGATGATACAGTGACAAAAGCAGAGGTCCTAGCCACCCAAGTACCTCTTTGTTTCGTTATTTATTGCACAAAACACTACTACAAACTGTCAAAGCTGCACAAACACTGGAAGCATTTATAAATGCTGAGATTGTCAAAAGATCTCTTCCTATATGTTGCCAGTTTATTTGCTAAATATAGACAGTGTATAAGAGTTTACCCACAACTTATATTTAAAAATAAGAAACTGCCCAATAGTTGATAAGGACTTCCAGTTACAGTATTTTCCCACAGTGTGTTATAGTTAAGGCAGCCACCTTAACAGGATGCCCCCTCCACCTTGACCATCAGTCCAGAAAAAAACCTCTATATAAGTATTTTAAGTTTCAGTGAAATAGCATCTAAGGTTTTCTTCAAACTTATAGTCAAGGTCCCATTTTGGCCAAAGGCAGTCCTGTTTTTTTCAGACATATTTGCACAGTACATGCACACATAATTAAATTCTAATGACATTTGTTCCCTGGTGTCTTAGTGAATGTCTCCAAAGTGTGACACGTGCAACCACAGAGTTTTTATCAGTATGTGCAGGGTCCTGGGCCAATGAAAGAGTGACTTACTTTGACTGGACCAGGAACCGTCCCCCCAATTTACAATATTTTCTCGCTGGTACTTGGCCTTGCAACTATTTCAACAATTTCTTACTTTCAGTTTTGTCAAGATTGCATCTTCTAAATGTCGGATAAAGTAAAAAAAAAAAAAAGTGTAACAGTACAAAGATGAAAAACAAACTATATCGATATACACAATATTGTATTTTTCTAAGTCTTTTTTAAAAATCAATTAATTTATCCTGTAAACTTCCCAGCAGTATCTCAGCAACTAGAGTGTATTGAAAATGTTTGTCAGCTAGTCCAAAGCCTGACCCAGGGCTGACCCAGACCAAACATGCGGCCCCCTGAGGCCTACCACCCCTCGGTCCTTTTGACATGGATACCTGCTTTAGGGATTCTGCAGTGAGATAAAGACCTCTGCAAGCTTTTCCTATGAGTTTAGAAAGAGAGAAGGAGAGGGAAGAGTGGGCTAGATAACAAATATCTGTAGGTAAACAAAACAGCATCAGGGTGGGCCAGAGGGCAGCACCCAGCATTTATTTTGTGTGTTTGCAGAACAACATAAAGCATGCAATGTAGCATACACACACTCTTGAACACACATTTAGATGTAACCTGATCGTCCCTTTTTTGCTCAAAGCCGCTGGAGCTCAAAGAGATGAGCAGGGACCAGAGAGCTCAGATCCTCACCAGCGATAACCTTTGGAGTGAAGGCATGAGTGGTGCTGTTAAACACACTCACACTAACACACACTGGGTTTATGTATTGTGCACACTTGCTCCCATAGGTCTTTGTTCTATTGAGATTTCCCTCAGAGGGGGTCATACTTTTACAGGAAGTCACCCCCACAGAGGGCTGCCCCTTTCAGGAAGTGGCTCAGAGGGACTGTGTGGTGAGAGTGCCCAGCGTCTATGGGGGGCATATCACCCCTGTACACAGGGGGTTCATACTCCACAGGAAGTGAACCCATTCACTTCCTCTTCCTTTACCCATACCCCAAAGCCTTATCAGGGCTGCGTATGGGGAGGCTGATAGGACTACAAATCCCCCACATCCCTGCCATAGCACATCCTGTTCCTATCATGGACAGCCTGACAATAAGGAGGAAGTGAAGATGTAGCATTACTTTGGAGGGAAAACCTACTAAAGCCAGAAAAAAGAGGAGTTTAGTGATATCCAATGAATGTACACCCATGTTTGCTTTTAAATAAAGAGCCAAACCCCTCAAATGTAAACACAGCAAGCAAACAGATTTAAATAGAGTGGGTTGTAACCCTGATTATCCCATTTTTCGAAACTGGGGTTGTGGGAGCAAGCCATATTATACTCCCTCATATACAAAAAATGACTGTTATTCCAAAAAAATCTCACTGGAAGCTAATATGCTATTATTAGCCCGTGCCACCACAGGGTTAGCGTGCCTGTATTATCTAACTACATGCTGCAGTTTGGCCAGTGCTGATAGGTTAGCATGAGTGGGAAAATCCTTGTGTATTAAAAGAGTTTATCAGCGGCTGTGTCACTCAGATAGTCTGCATGTGGAAAAATGTGCACACAGTCTCACAAAGGCGCACAAGGGACGGTACTGAAAAAAACAAGGAAGCTCAAGTTTGCTTAATGGAACTACACCCTAAACATGGAGGCATGATTACAGACGGAGGAGACTGATTGTTGGGATTGAAATGATACATTTCTACTTGATGTTGGTTCATTAAAGTGCTGGCTTTGGTAGAATGGTTTGAATTAAAATAGAGGATGTCATTTAACAAAATGTAGCTCATTGGAAAGGATTGCATCGTCTGGGAGGATGTTATATGGTTAATTTATGGCTCAATATGAGGAAAGGGTTGCTGGAAGTAAAGTATCTTTCTGCCCATGAATGTGCATTGCAGTATATTAAAATTATAAGAGGAGGTTGATTTAAAGCTGTCTGTAAGTAAATGTTGGGTCTCTGTTGTGTCCAAAATCTGTATTTAGTCTGTTGAAGGCTATATGTATTGTTTGGTTTTTACAAAGTTTTAAGAGTGTTTTTTTTTTTTTTTTTTGGTGCAGCTTAAGGTTCCCTGTCTTTGTCCTGTGTGTAAATCAAAGGACTTTGAACGCCCTTCAGCACATCAGCTGACTTTTGGAAAGGACCGCCGTGCCATTGTGCTGTTAAGTGCTCTTAGCTTTTGTTAAAGTCCTTGTCCTCGCTCCCATCCCTTCCCCCTCTTTCTCCTCAGTCCAGCTTACTTTCTCCCTCTCCCTAGTTCTCCTTCTGCTATTGCTGTGTGCACAGTTAGACTGAAGCTCAGTGGACTCAAAGGTGTCAAAAGCCATCCAAGAGGCACCGAAACAATTGAGAGAGCAAGAGTTAAGAGCAAGAAAGCAGCAAAGGAGGCCTGATTTCAGTAATCATACCGTTTTGTGTGTCTGTGTTTGTGTGTGTGGACTTTCCTTCACTGAGGCGAAGAATCTGTAGCCCCCCCCCCTTTACAAGTGCTCCCATTTGAACCGGGTCTGGCCCTCTATCTTCAGGTTAAGGAAAAAAAAAAGGAAACAGCATCACAAAGGCAAGAGGGGAAAAAATCAATAGTTACACAGCAAAAGTGCTCAACATGAAAGGGTGAATTCATCGCCCTACACTTTCATTTCAGCTTGTACCGTCTGCCTCCTTCTCCCTCGTCCTTTCTCTCTCGACTGATCTGGAAGTGGGAATAAAAGGCGGTCTCTGAGTGTATGTGAGTGTGTATGTGGAGGCGTACTGCAGTTTAATGTCGTGTCGGTGCCCCGTGCTTGAGGCAGTTTTCAGCGTGTCAGGCAGCCTGTGGTGATGACCCTTTACGGGAAAATGGCACAGAGAGAGCAGTCACATTTACACTGACATTTTTGCCATCACCTATGGCTATGTCAACAGGCCTGATCCCCCCACCCCCTTTTTTCTCTCACAGGCAACAGTGCATGGGCCTCAGCCATAACACATTGAAACACAGGATGTCTTTCAGAGAGACAATTACCATTTACACAGGTCTTACATCCAATATATTTCATCAAGATTCACCAGACAAACAGCCAAACTTCTCAAAACTAAATGTGAGGCATACAAATATTTTAGTTTCAAACTGCACTTACTGCACTTTAAAACCATGAAATCTGAGAAAGACAAGCTTGATAATTCATGTTTTTGTAAATTTTGTCTATATTTCTCTATTGCAACAAATTCAGATGTACAAAAATTGCAGTTCTTTGAAGATCCAACCCCCTTGGTGCTCCGAGACCCCAGGTTGGGAACCAGAACTGGAGAGCATGTATTTTGTATGTGATACTAAATAAAGAGACATACTAGCAGAGAGGTGAAGTGGTAGGAATTAGTCTGTTACATGGCACAATCATACCTACATTGCATTTGTTCTGGCTTGTTTCATCTGAATTTCACGTAATTTTGCTGAACTATTGGCATCAGCAATGTAAAGCCTCACTCCTTTGTTTGTTGTTTGTGGCATTTATTTACTACTGACACACACACACACAAAATCAAAACTAAAGTAGGCTTTTAAAGTGTTGATTGCAATTGCGCAAACGAACAAATCTGCAAATGAATTTGGTCTTAATAGCTTCTTTTTAAAGTGGTACAAACTGTATGGTAGGTGTTTTTTTTTATATTCAATACATCTAATTTGTTTTATGATTAGAGATGTAGCCTTCCTAACTGACAGGATGGTGTGTCAATGACTGTTTTTCGGAAAGCCAAAGGCACACCTCTTTGCTTGTTTCTAGACCGACCAAAATTTACTGTAAGACTGCATTTTCATTATTGTTACCACTATGTCTTGGCTTCAAAACTGCTTAAGAAACCAACAAGTGAAGTCACTGAAGCCATTTCCATGCTTTATACAGTTTGTCTGGAAGCATGGAAAAGCCAGCCCTCTAATTGAAAATAAGGACCAAAGACAATAAACTTAAGCATTTCATTATTGGACATATTACTCACATAAACTTAAGCCCTTGATAAATGCTTTAAATTCCCTCACAAATGAAATGGGAGGCTTGTGTTTTATTTTCCTTTGTTGTTAGTAAAACACATCCTCATCTCCTGCTTCCTGCTCTCTTCTCATCACAACCCCACAAATTAAATAATTGCTCTTAACTATGGCTTAAATTTGGGCAACAACAAGCCTCCAGTGTGCTTTAATTAGAAAAAAAGCCTTGTAAATGACACACCAGTTAAGTATCATTATCGAATCTGTCAGCACTGATCCACAAAACTGTCATCAGTCCAAGTACCTGGCTTTGTTATTGCAAAGGGCTCATTATTTATTGTAATTACCTGAATGGAATTGTCTTTGATTACAGGAAGTAATTACTTAGCCCTCCCCTGATTGTGTAACTCTCAAGCTTCATTTTTTTCCCTTTGGTAATAATGATAACTTTCTCTAATCTTTGTGTTTTGTTTTATTTTACACAATGTGTGTTCTTTAAAGCTCAGTGTTTGCTTCCGAATGCTAAGTTACAAATGCACTGGCTGAAGGTGAAAATAGTTGAGTGTCTCTGTCAAAAGCAGGAAGAGAAGTCTAGACGAGTCATATTGTTTTGTCCACAGCCCATGTCATTATGCGCAGAATAGTCAAGGGGATTTCTCTTGCTCTGAATAAAAGGGAGCTGAAACAGCATTGGTCACAGAGAGTGTTTTGTGTTGAAGCGAGTGAGTGTGTGTGTTGGTTTTGCATACTTTAGCTTGTCATTATTGGAAAGTTGCCTCATGGAAGATCTTTACAAACAGCTTCATGCAAGTGTGTGTGCAAGTGTTTCAGTAAAGCAAGAGATGCCTTTGAAAATGTGCCCTGAGATGAGAATTGTGTTGTGAGGAATTCCTGAATGTTCAGAATATTTGGAGGTGGGAGGGGCCTCCAGAGCTGTGCAAAGGGAACCCCCTACTGCCTGCAAACCCCCTCTGTACTCCCCCCTCCTCCAGTCTAGAGCTTATGAATGGCCTGAATACAATAAACGCCACTTTTTTCTTTACTCCTCCCTCTTGTGAGCCCTTCTTTACCTCTCTGAGGATTTCTGGGAATGCAATGTATGCGCATGTGTGTGTGTGTGTGTGTTTTGCATCAGAGAAAAATAGCAAGGCGGAGAGCACTTTAGTAAATGTAAAGCTCCAGCGTGTGCATGGTTTATGTATCATGTTTTGAGTGCATTTGTGTGTGTGTGTGTGAATTTCTCACTAGTCAATATGAGATGTGTGTGTCCCATGTGGAACAGGATAGCAGGTCCCTAAGGCCTGGGTCTTGCCTGGTGCAGCCAACCCAGGGTCATGTGAGCTTTCTGGGGTGTGAAACTCTAGGAGTGGCCCATGAGAGATCAGCTCCAGGTCACTCGCACTCACAAGGCAAGACTTCCTTCTCTCTTTCAACAAACAGCCTGTGGAATAGATGCAATGTCATAAACTTAAAAGACCAGTCCCTGTCCTATTTCCCTCTCCATCCATCCATCCGAACCTATAAAAACATCTCACAGTGTCCTCCGAAAATGTTTAGCCATCTGTGAGTGATTCCTGCCACAGGATACATCCCATGACATCTGGCACAAAGCTAATATTCATACCCCCTTATTCCTCCACTCAGTAGTGTTTCTATGAATGGACAAAAATTATTAGAAAGCTAAATGTCATATTCTTTTGCATACAGCTTGGAGCGACGTGTCAGATGATATCACTGTTTGCAGAGGACTGACTGGTGTATTCATGGCTGTTAATTTGCCAGGCAGCAGAAAAATGGCTGACACCTCGGAATGGCACATTCGCCCCATGCAAAGGGGGGCAGGTAGTACCAATCTGTGTCTTACACCGGGAGATGGTTCATAATCAGATCATAACAGATTAGCCTAGATACTGCTTGATAATGTCAGGGTATGCCTTGAGACAAAGAGACGTGGGGAAATGATGGAGATACATGAGAAAGCAATGAAGACACATCAGAGAGAAGGAAGAAGACATCATTAGGAGGTGCTAGTTGAAGAGGATGAGGATGCTGACCAAGCTAAAACACATTTTAAACCATATTTAATGACTGGAGAATGAATACTTCTGCATGGTTGGTTTACAAATGAATACATCTTTGAAACAGCGGTGCAGAGCTGCAACAATTCCCCATATTCCATCCCATTTCCTCCATGCAACCATACACTCCAGCAGACACAGAAAGAAGAAAAAAGTAATGAAGTAGGGAAGCGAAGAAGGCAGGAATGAAACATGAAGTGGCGGAAAGACTCGAATAAAAGCCAGTGGAGCTGAATGAGCATAGAAGCAAGAGCCTGTTAAGCTAATGCTAACGAGGCTAGTGAAAATGCATGAAGAAAGCTAACCTAGTTTTTACGTCATTATCTGTTTGCTCACAGTTTGTGTGTGTGTGTGTGGGGGTGTGTGTGTATGTGTGAGAGTGTATTTGTACATACAGCGTGTGAGGGGACTGATAAAATATTCCTTCCCTTGGTTGGCCCCGGGGCATTTCAACTGCCCCTGGCTCCTTCCAGTCACTGGCCTGCTCCCTAATTGCCACATACACACACGCACACATACTCAGATACACACCCACGTACACACACACACACACGACACCCATGGCTTCTTTGGCTGGAAACACACATGCATAAAGAAAGACGAAGATAGACACACATGTACAGACCAATGCACATCCATGCATGCTTGCATTCTTCACACACGAGCATGCACCCCCTGTCCTGCATTGATTTAAACCCCACCCCATCCCCTTCCCCTCCACATAGCCCCACCTCTTACTAGTTGCAAAGATGTTGTCATGGCTGATCAGTGGGCCAGGCTTGGAGTTGTGCCTGTGGCCTTTTACTCATGGGGGGACTAGAGTTTGCTAGCTTAGCCTAGCACTGCTGTTGCCTTTAATGAGCACGGCAGTCTGTGTGCAGACAGGGTCAGACCGATTCATTGGCTGACTGGCTTGCTAGCTGCTTTGCAGCTAGCTTTGCTTCGCTTTCTGACTGACTGGGTGATTGGCCGATGGTTGACTTATTTATTGGCTTTCTGACTTGGTGGCTTTATTGACTGATCATCTCACTGGCTATAATGACAGTTTACCATTTGGGCCACTGAATGCCCAACTTTCTTAGGGGTGATTAAAAGGTCTATTGGTTGAGACAAACAGAAATGTTGTCAGATGACATGATAAAGAAATATTTATTAGATATTTATTAGATTTGCTGACAGTGGCTAATGTGAGCAGTATAATACACAAGATTTAACTGGTGTTGTAAGTCTGAAAAGGTGAGAGCATTATTTTTTTTAAACAAATAAGACATTTAGGTGCCAGCTAGTATGGGTGACACATCTCCATCTTTTCAGTTGGCTCATTCCACAAATTCATGATAAGAAAGGCATCAAAAACCATACCAGTAATCCACAATTTGGTTTTTAGCTTGAAATTAACCTGTTTTACATTTCATAAAGTCAATTTTTAAGCCTTTTCAGAAAGTCTTAAGCATGTCAGTAAAGGAGTACCAGTATGAAGTTTAATTTATTTTTAAGGACAGTAGGGATACGCCTGCATTCCCCTCCGTGTGGACAACCCCTAGATACCCTTTTAGTATTTCCTTGCTTTTCTTTTCATGATGGGTTCTAAATTTTTGCAATTTTGAAACAAGTTTACACTGGTCTCATATTCCCCAAGTAAATCATTTATCCACACAGATATTGAATTTTGGCATGCCTTTAAACCCCTCTGTTTCAGCTCTGCTCAGAACAGGCTGTTTTAATGTAAATCATAATAAGCTTTCGGGCACTGTGCTGTAATGTTTAAACTGGCTACAGGCAAAGACATTTTCCCTTCTCGTGAAGCTGCCTATGGGCTGAGGAAACAACAGAAAGTTGTTGTCTGCTCAACTGATCAGGCAGTAAAGGGAGTAAAGGGTTTTTTCTTATGTTAGTTGAGTTTGTAGACAAACCAAAGGCACATGTTATTTGTACCATTAAGAAGTGTATTTTGCATTATATCTGAACTTTAAAGTTTTATATCCTCATTACCTCCTTTCCAAGATTTCCTTTGTCTGCTTTTTTTAGTTTTCCCATCCTTGAATCTTAAATGGTTCCCAATCTTCTTCCCTAGTCTTTCCCTTTTAACCTCTACATCTTTTTCTCACTAGCCAAGGTAACACCATTGATATTTCCCAAACATGGCTGCCAGACACAGCCTCACCACCTCTCCCGCTTCACTCTTACTCTTTCCCACAATCTCTCTCTCTCTCTCTTTTCCTCACTCCGACCGCCTCCCACTCACTCCTCGCCAAAGCAAAGCAGAAATTAGCCCCAGACCTCGCAGAGGTGATTGGTATCAAATTGCAGTGAAAATGGAAATGCCAATAAAATTGACAGCCCTCCTCTAACTCCCCTCCTTCCTTTTGGCCCGCTAGGTAAAGATAGTGTCTATAGGTCAGACTTGCTTGGAAGTATAAGAAGGTTGGGGAAAGACATGGATATATCTTGGTAGTTAAGTTTCCTTTTTTTTTATAGCTCAGCCACTGAACAGATGAAAATGAAATTGCAGCTAAAATTGTAGCTTGTCAACAATTGTTAGAACTCTAGAGTGGTTAGCTTAATATCTACTTTTTAATTAATGGTTTTGGTTTGCACCTTCAGAGAAGTTCTTGACAGTTAACATTTTTGAATACCAGATGGTGATGGAAGGCAGCATGAGAATGTCACTTTATGCATCATTTGGGTGTATGCTTAACTACTGATTACACAGAGGTCTTTGGGGTTGCTTTTTTTTTTTGCATTAACAATAGTCTTTACTGCTTGTTTGCCATTTTCTTTACCATACATCAGCAGATTCAGTGTTATACGGTATAATATGCCTGATTGATAGCAGTGTGTGTTCTACTGAATAAGGGGCACGGGGAACCAATGCGTTACTTCCGAGAATGACTAGTCTGCCAATTGAAAAACCAAGGGTTCAAGCCCTAACACGTGTTGCTACGTCTTTGTGAAAGACATTCAAGCACTAATTGCCCCAGCTACTGTTTCGGAGGTGTTTGAATGGGAATGAAAGAGCACGAATGTAATAGGCTGACAGTGATGGACAAGAAAATCAAAACTTTAACCATCAGTGAGTAAATGATAATGTGAATTGGTTAAATGGGTAGACATGTCTGGCAAAATACAGGCAGTTTAAGTAGTGGGATACATCAGAGAAGTGCTATATAGGCTTGTCCATTAACTGTTTACCATATGAAGCAGAGGCAGCCTATAAGCTTAGAGAGTAGGCTTTAGGCTGGATTACTATTAGCTGCATTAAAAATCTTTTTAAACAAGAGTTGAAATTCATAAAAAAAAAAAAAACTAGTAGCAACCTTTAGTGCCAGCAAAAATGAAAGCCAGTGCATAAGTGCAGAAAAACTGCTGCTCCTTGAATGTCTGTTAGAGGCTGGCTATGGAAGCATCAAGCATCACATACAGGTACACATGTTAAAATGCCCTCTTTTACAGTAGGAATGAACATGTTTACCAACTGGTTAAAAATCAGTTTTATCCAGAATGTACTATGTTTCTATGGGCACACTGCTGGGAGGAAATTTCTCTGTAACTTGTCTATATGGCTAAAAATGTTTACAATTGGGGCATGGCCGATATGACTGCAGACCTACAGGTTCTATCTGTTTGTCAGGAGACTGAAGGCACACCTGCACATCTGTGTCTGGGTTTACTGAAACTTGGTTTGCAACAGCTCTTTAAATATGGCAACCTCCACAGATTGCATTCGAAATGAAGTTTCAGAAACAGAACAGCTGATGTCACTTAGACTTTGCCACATACTTAGTCTGTTATAAAAGTCTAATATGTAAGGTATCAGATAAAACCACACATAACAAAAGAAGACATTTAGAACTGAAAATTTCCACCAGATGACCAGAGAGTGTTATTGTAGATAACATTGTGTGATTAAAGTGGTAGAAGCATACATGATAGAAAATGCCTTTTCTCTGCAATGCTTCTTATTTTCTCCATTCTCTTCCCCTACATTTCTCCATGTCTTCTTTCACCTCTTCCTTTTTCCCCCTCTCTCCATGCTTCTCACGATTTCTCACCTCTTCCTGAGCTTGCTCGCTCACCCACTCTCTCTCCCCTTCATAGCTCACTTGCATGCATGCTCACTCGCTCACTTGCTCGTGATTTGAGCGTGCGGGTACTCCGGCCGGTTTGCTTCTGTTTTCCCAACTCGCATGGGACGAGCCCCTAGGTTTGTTATTGTAGGCTTTGCTGAACATGAGCCGGTCTTTACGACGGATTGAAAGCATTTGCTTCCAATGAAAATCTGGTCTAAGATTACAGGGCCTCGACTCGGCTCACCCCTGCTTTTCCAGCAGGCAGACGGGATGTAGTGGAAAGAGAGAGAGAGAGAGGAAGAGAGAGGGAGGGGTGTGTGTGTGTGGATTTTAGCCCTGAAACAGTAGGCAGAAAAAAGCTGACTTGTTAAGCCCAGGCTGCATTTGTCCCAGGCTAATGATGTAACTGAAGCCTGCAATGTGAGTGTGTTTTTCAGACAGGAAGAGGTCTAGGAGCTGGGTTTGAGGAGTGGATTCATTCAGTGTGTATTGAGGGTGTATTTTGCTGAAATGATTTGTCAATCAACCAGCTAGAAAACGGTAACTAACTGTTGTGCTTACCTTGATGAATGATGCAAGAAAAACAGTGTACCTACACTGAGTGTGTTATTTGTCCTAAACTTTTGCATGTTTAAGAAAAAACATTATTTTGTGTTAATTATCATTGTACATCGACTCAGAAATGCTAGTCCATTATTATTTTCTTTCTGAACAAGTTCAATTTTATGTCTTTTTTACATTCATCCAAGTTATTTCAGGAGCATCTTTTCTATCTATTATGGGCTTCCACTCTGACAAGAGCACACACACACACACACACACACACACTTTCTCCCTCGCACCAGAATTTCACTTGAAACATAGTGATAAGCTCATTTTGAAGGTTTTGCCTTGATGCAAAAAATGGATTCTTGATTCCATATTTTGCATCAGGCAGAACCATCAACCAAAGCTCAAAACCTAAATGCTTGTTCCTGGTCAGAAAATGACTGGAACATTCAGTTTCTGTTAAGGACTGAGAGGTGGTAGCAGTGTTTGTCCAACCACCACCCCAGTTTTTTTTTTTTTTAAGTATCTGTCCTCTATCAGCATTGTCCTGCCCAAACAAATTTCCACAGGTGTTTGACCAGATGGATTTGTCCCATGGATATGTGTTACAGTCCATCTGGCATGTCAGGTTAGACTTTGTTTGGGATGAACAAAGAATTGACTCCCACCGTCACCGTTAAGAGCCCATATTATGCTCCATTACAAAAGTCCACAGCATCAACATTTCTACCCCTGTTTAAAGCAAAAGTAGCTGCCTGAAACAGCTAATTCTCCCAGCCCCCCTAATATCAATATGACATCATACCATTGTCTTGTCAGCATTTTAAACCCACTTGCTCAGAGAGGCAAGCTCAGTGCAAAGCATGGATTCTGGACAGATTGCAGAGTTGTTGACTGCATGGGGCTGAGCAGTGCTGAACCTGTGTTAATGCAAAATAAAGGCTCTGTTAACTGGCAATTTTCCTGTGGGAAAACTAGACAAAACTTTGCAAAATCTCTGTCAAGGTAATTCAAAGTACCCTATTAAGTCACTGTTTGCTTGCTTTTTGACTTTAATATCTCTGTCAGCCTATACGGATCATTCCAGTGCTTTTTCTAGAATTTTACAGCACTTAAAACAGATATATGTACATAAGATGTCAGAATAAAAGATATTACAAATATTCCTGTTGCTTAATTTTTTGTTCATTTCTTATCAGAATACAAGAACTATCAAGCCATTTTTTGTTCATTTTCAGAAGTTCCTCAAAAGCTCTTGTACACTCCAGGTCTAAATTATGACCTTTTGTTGGTGGTACAGTAGCCAAAGCCTGCACCCTGCTTTACATGCATTTGTGCATTATTAATGTGCATTGGTTGGAGTTTGCATCAGAATCGCACCCCTTTTGTGAAAAGCAAGCGCTTGTTTTATCCCTCCCCCATCCTTTGCAGCGTCACCTCCACTTCCACACGAGGTTCATTAGAAAGCCTTCAATATGTGTGCATATGTATCTCCTTCTGCCAGAACAGTCGGAGGGAGAGAGAGAGAGGGAGTGCGAGCTAGCAGAGAGTGTTGTTTCGTATGGATCACTGAGAGCCTCTCTCTCCTAATGGTGTATATAATTCAGGTGCCCTCCAGGCATGCTTTCAGGAATTCTTTTGCCTGAGGTAATGGGGAGCAAAGGCCTGGGTTTTAGGCCCTTGATTATTCCATTGATGTGGCAGGCTGGAAAAAAGTCATCTCCAACCGGATTAGCGCCAACATCCCCATTAATTATCGATGAATCGGGGGCTTAGGGTTTAGCTGGGTGCTGGGTGTCGCCCTCTGCAAGTTAGCGGAGTACCGGGCCTGCTCAGAATGCAGTTATCTCCCCTCGCCACAGTGAATAGACCGGGAAGCTTTAGAAGTGCTTTGTGTGTAATCAATAAATAACTGGATCCAATTCTGTGCACAGCTTCAGTGTCTCTTATTTTTCCTCCCTCCTCACTTCCAGTCGAGGGAGGCAGTACAGGACAAAAGTCAGTTATCAGCCACTGAAATTTCCAGCAGTGAGGGCGCCACTTGTTTACCTCGCCTCATGTTTCTTTTATGATTATCGTCTTCATAGAGGGGGGCTCGCATTTTTGAATAATGATAATAACAATTAGGCTTTTCACAGCCACAGATGGGAAGAGCCTCTTTCTGTGCACTGAAGCTGTATTGAATGCGTACAGTAATTGGGTAGTTTTGAATATGTGGAGTGTGTGTGTGTGTGTGGGTTCATGTTGAGTCTGAATGCAGAGAAAAGGCCCAAAGAGTGCCTTCCTTTCACTTTTCCCTCTCAGTGTTCAAATACTCTAAGCTGTCTCCCCTTAGGTTAGGTTAACTGGCCTTATTGGAGCCTTATCGAAGCCCTACAGGTTGCTGTAAGCAGCCATGACGCCATTGTTATGAAAAGCAGCTAGCTTTGTTAGCGCTGTTTGTGCCTCTGACTTCCTTTTTTTCCACCTATTTTCCTTTTATTTTCCCGCTTACCCCTCCTCGCAGCCTCCCCTTTTGTAGTGCCGTGTTACTCTTTCCACCTCAGGTAAAATGGCAGAATGCGCCAGGGCGACGCTTCAATAACTATTTTCCCCTCAGGATAATAAAGACTAAATCTCTCTGTCATTTTCAATTCTGCGCAGGCTTGGATGGGAGAGTGGGGAAATGCGACCTTACAAGTCCTTTGTGCTCCCCTTCTGCCTCTCTTTCTGGTGGAAAGATGCAAGCGCTCACTGTGTTTTCAAGTGACGGGGGAGAAAAATGAAAGGCAGGGTTATTTATAAATGTATTAAAAATGAATGCATTTATGAGTTGCTGTTTTTCAGCCATTCTCTGCTTGCCATTGTTGTGTCTCTATACCCCTCCGTCTGTGCATACAAAGCCCTCCAGAATTCCTTCGAAATCGTATTTATTCCCTTTGAATGCCAAGGCGCGGCAAATGCTGGGAGTAAACAAACTGTGTGTCTGATCTGCATGGTCTCTTCCTGTTTCTTGTCATGTGACAGGTGATGGCCTGGACAACAGCGTAGCCTCGCCGAGCACGGGTGATGACGATGACCCAGATAAAGAAAAGAAACGCAACAAGAAGAGAGGGATCTTCCCCAAGGTGGCCACCAATATCATGAGAGCATGGCTCTTCCAGCACCTAACAGTGAGTTGAATGAAGTGGCGTTAGCTCTTGGTCGCTCTCAGTTTCACATCACGTGTGCACACTGAACTTCTCTTTACAGCCACGGGCTTTTTTTCCCTACACACACAAAGACACACACTTTTCTCTCCTTTTCTCCCTGCTCTTGTCTTATTTGACACAAAAACACATACACACAAAGGAACACAGCACACACAGCCTCTGAAACCGAAACACTCATTGACACTCTCACACACATACGTATATCTGGAGAAACCCCCTCTATTGTCCTCCATGTATTCCAGTTTGTATGGCGAACACTTCAAAGACAGAGGCCGATGTAATCTGCCAGCCATCTTTGCAGCCTGTGCTCTCGCTCCTCGTCTGCTGAAACTGAATAAGGTTGAAGCCGAGGAGAAACGCCCCCGGCCATAACTGCACATACATAGATGAACCTTATTAAGAACAAATCTGTCATTATTTAACAGATGCCTGAGATGCTGCAGAGGCCTGTGGTTTGGCTGTATTTTCTCTGAATTATCCCAAGGAATACCAATGCCTGAAGCACCAGCTGACAGCATCACACATGGTCTTAGGAAATCTTGTGGGAAACTGTATTTAAACAGTACAATATACCAACAGCAAAATGCACCAGTGAGCCAACGTTAAATAGAATGCTGACGTTTTTTTGAACAGCTCACATCGTTTTCATATAATCAGATTAGCTTGATGTCAACATCTTTGAACTTCCCTAAGCAATCGCCTTCAACAGAAAATTGTAGTTGAGCTATACAAGTTTCAGAACTTCTTGAGTGGCTTCATTTAGACGTCTCCTGCACCATGTTTTAGCTTGAAATTTAAGTCCCAAATTATGTAAATGCACTTTTTTATGAGTTTTGTACAAAAATTATGTATCCATGGCTTTTCTTCAAACCACCACAGCATGAGTAAAAAAAATGGACTTTAAAAGTTTGTATTTCTAGGATTATTTTGACAGAAATTGCACAGATCTGGGAAAATACAAATGTTGTGATACTTAGCTTGCACAGAGCTCAGTTTTAAAGGCATTAAACGATGCTTGATCTGTGATGTGAATTAAATTTGAGTCTTGTAAATAAGTTTCATCACTGACTTTATCCAGCGTTATCTCACACACATTCTGCTTATGTCAGGAGTTTGATAAGAGATACAATTTTCCTGAGTGGGTGTTAACTTGTTCAAACCAATGGCGGGGAATGCAAAGTAATGTTGATGGATTATGGACACAGCACATCAACTCTTTTTATTCATTAATTTGTATGTGTCTGTTGTCACTGTTTATGGTATACATCATATAATGTATTGTTCAGTTTCAAACAATGTCCGAGCCAATCAGAGCTCCTTTCACGGCTGTGTTGTGTCACTTAAGAAGAAATATATAATGCACGTCTGTGCAGAAAGTCATCTTATACAAGACATCTTATACATTTTGTTACATTTTGTGGTCTACCTTTTCCATCTGATCCTCATCACCTTCTTCACAAACCACCGAGCTTTCCATCGACACACACATACAGATACGCACACATCATCATCACACATACACACTAACCTCTCCTCCAACTCCCTGACCTCAACCCGTACACCTCCCTGAAAGCTCCAGGGCTACAGAGGAAAGGTGATTGAAACATACACATCCTGTCTGTGGAAATACAGCTCAGCACACACTCGCTTATTCGAACACACACACACAGAATTACACACACAACACACCTGAAGGGTCATATTACAACGTGAGTCAGCCTTATGGGAGGCTTGTGCTCAGTTAGATCTGAAACAGTGGAAAGAGTATAAGTGAGTGTTAAGGGAGAAAAAGGAGAGAGAAGAGAAGGAGGATCCAATTTTTCTCTTCTCCCAAGCGTAAGGGAAATAGGAACCAAAACATGCGCACAAACAGGGCACACAGTGGCACATAGAGGCCATTGTGGCACTTGACATAGCCATAGTTTTCAGCTAAAAAAAAAACATATTCAGTCATGGAAAGTATACACAAACACCATACTTAAGTAAAGTATGGTTCACAATGTGCTGTTGTTTTTTGCTAAAACAAGCCTCATATTATTGAGATTTTCAGCACGGGAGACTTGTGGCTGTTGCTGGGAGCCTAAGAGGTCTGACTTGATTTCATGCACGCCAAATTAAAAACATGCATACACTGCTGCTGTCACGAAAGTAAAATGCATCCAATGTAAAACGGCCCTCCATGGTATCATACCTGTCAAAAAAAATGTTTCTTTACTTTGTGGTTATGTTATATTGTTTTGATTAAAATTCACTATTTACTATGTACCAGAAAACAGGCACAGATGACTGGTTGACACATCACACTCCAGCTATTTTCCTTTGTACACAGCAAAGAAAAGTGTGCTCAAAGCCTACTGTAAATACTTTGAGTGAATTTTCAATGGAGTGTTTTAACATGTACTTGCTCTGATTTATTAACACAGTGTACCTTTACTTGAGTTTCAAAGTATAAATACTTTTATTTTCTTTCCACCCCTGGTGACAAAACTGGTTGATGGAAAGCTTCAGTCAATTCAGCTTTTTATTTCATTTTCATGCTTTGTACTGAGATCCTTTGACAAATGTAGTGCTGTGCAACAGATTAGGTTAAGTTAGATTACATTCATCTTCATTGTCACTGAAAAAGGTTCAAGGACCAAACAACAAAATCTAACCAAAGTTACAAAATAGCTTAAGGTTCTGGGTATAATATATGGGCAAAATATAAAGTGAAGGTAATATGTGAGCAGGTTACAGTATGGGCAAAAGCATTTCCCACTGAAATGACCTAAGCATAAGTACAAGTTCCTATTTAAAAAAAAACATTAAAAAAGTACAAATGCATGAAATAGCTACTCAATTAAAGTAACATGAGTAAATGTAAGGAGTGACTTTCCACCCTGACAGAATGTTTATCCTCTACAGTAAAGTCAAACAACAACAGGCAGAGAGGACGAACATCCTCTGTGTTTATTGGAAATGTGGTCTAAGTTCTTAGAACCACTGGCATTGACAATATCACTGGTTACATACAAATGCTAACCATGGTCTCATTTGTTTACACTCTTCATTCCTCAGTGTCACTTATAATCCAATGCACATATGTGGTTGTTTATAAATGCTACATGTAGCACCTCTTATGAAGAAACATTTACAGGATCTCTTACACTGGTAGTCCATCCCTTATAAACATGGACAGCTGATCCAGCGTCATCAGCTGGCCTGCCTTTGTTTCACAGAAAGACTGAGGATGTGAGTCTGGCTTCTAGGAGATAGACACAATGCCAATTAGACACACAGTTACACACACATATTCATGAGAGAGCACTGTGGAGTAACACAATCCTGAACAAAGGAGACTGGTATTTGTCAAGTATGATAAACATGCAGGAGTTTGACAGTGGAGACACAGAGAGACACAAGAGAACAATGAAACAGAATGGGGTAGAAGTTTGTGTACCCACCTTTGTGCATTTCCTGTTTTTTTTTTTCTTTCGCCCTCACACTTGCTCCCTCAGGGGAGTTCCTGTTGTGCTGGAGCAGAAGGGGGAAGGTGGGTGGCAAACTTAGGCTGCATCAGGAGAAGCCCACCGGGGCAGGTAGTAGGTGGCGTATGTACATATGGCTGTTTTTCTAGAGATGTTTTGAAGTTATTTCTTTATCTGTTTTCATGTAACCATTAGGGATGCTAATTTCCACTGTCATTTTATGGTAAACAGAAGCATATTTCAAGCAGAAAGTAACATTCTTGTTCGAGGGAGAGACACCCACTTTACAAAAACCTGTAATAATCTTAAACAAGTAGGGGAGGAAAAAGGTTTGGAGTCAAATGTGTTTCTTTTTGTTACGTTTCCTAAGATAAGCTAAACTTCACTTATCCCAAATAATTATTTTCTGCCAGTTCACTCCAAAGAAAGTGTTAAATTTAATTTAATTTAAAATTGAAGTGTGCCTTAAAAATGAGAAATTGAGGTATAATTAGTCAAGTGCCACAGTTAGCTAAATACACTCATGGCTTCATTGATATGAATACTGTCTGTTTTCCGATCATTTCACATCACTGCAGAGAACTCCAGTGGTGAATTTTCTTCTTGGTGAATTCTGCAAAAAGATGTGTTATCAAAGTGCCAAGGTTTTGTGATGTTTACAGTCCAAAGTCAAGTCAGAAAATAAATGAACAAGAGCAAAAAGAGCAGAAAACAAGAAAGAAGTTTGTTAAGCTTACAAAGAAATGGCAGAAGGCATGGATTAAAAACCTCTGTTTAAAGCATGGGAGCAGAGTCAGACAACGCTTGTGTATGCAGTGACCATTTTATGGAGGGTATTGCTATAGTATCTAGCTTCAGAGTTCATTATGTCCAGATAAAATCTAAAGACATACATATCAGAGTGGCAGTGACTCTGGAAACACAAGCTATCTCACAGTAAAGTTTGTTCTGTAGCTTGTGTTTCCCCGCTAAACCTCTTTATTTTTAGCATTCCTCACTTCAGAGGCCTGGAACCTTTATCATAGTCCTCGATTTTTAGTTAGGCTGCTTTTTTCCCAAAGCATAATAATTCCAAGGCTCGAGATATACCTGCTATATTCTACAAAGAAGCATGATGGCTGCCACATTACCTGCATTGGTTTAGCCTTTTGGCTCTGCACATCTTCCAGAATTAATGTGACGATGACGTGAGATGCAGCACACACATGACCAGCAGTATCAGTGCAGGGGAAAAGGAGATAAGTTCAATCAGCTGCACTGCAACAACAGTTTGTTTTAAAACCAATTTGATTAACTAAGTTCACAAATCTACATGTGTAAGATGTGCCATTGAGTGCTGCACAGGAACAAATATGTCTATCAAATCAGCAGGCAACAGATTAATTCAGTCGATTTAAACCTGTGAGACCAATAGCAATAAGTTTAATGTAAGGTTCAACCTGGGACTGTGCAAACTGATGATTTGAAGCTGAGTGTGATTTTTGTTGTGTAAGTATTAACATGTTTGATGAGCATACTTTTACAACATATTAAAAATCTTTACAAAGATGGACTCAAGGACTCAAGGACACTCCCCATTAAGGGCTGTAGCTCCAACATATCTTTATGCTTTTGACTGAAAGTCACCATTTAACATGCTCTTTCATTTAACTGTAACACAGAAACAGTTGCAATGGTGCATAGACAAAGTGCAGACAATGTGATCTATCCCCAGGTCATATATCTGATGAAAACATTAACTTTCAAAATGTATTTTATTAGTTTAAATTTCATAAAGTTGTTCTCTGGTGTGACCTTTCGTGGTATCCTTTACTGACATTTGTCACATATAGGCGAGTATATTTACAATAGCTTGCATGATGAAGCCAGATGTTGTCATGAATGAAAGGAATAACAGCAAGTGATTATCTGGCTTAAATATGACGTTGCGTAGGCCTTCCTTTGGCTGACTGTAGGAGGTCTGCATGAAGGTCAATCCATGGGGGAAAAAATTACTCCAAAGTGAGGGCATCATACTTGAAAACTCTAAATGAATTCCAAATGGTACCTGCTGCTTTCAGGTCCATCGTAAGCTTTTGCACCCTCACTTTTCTCCATTTGATCACAGCTATGTTTTTCTCTTCCTGCTCCACCTGACAACAGCCTATTGATAGCTTAGACACAGACCCAGGCTATGTTTATGCGAACTTGCAAGTAGTGACTACATTAACACCATTAATACCAAAGCAGAAACAGCAGTACAAAAAGTAGAATTTTCACATGAAAAATCGGTGAAAAGAGGAGAGTTGTGGCCATGTGAGTTTCTTTATGAGGTATGTGATGTGTAGAGCAACAGATAGGGCAGTGGTACAGAATTTGTGAAGATGACGACACTCGTGGCTCCCTGACTTCTCTCCAACACGCCCAATGAGCTCATATGTTGTGGGACAAGTTCTTTAGAAGAATTTGGCAGCCCTGGCTTGGAGTGACTACAAAACATTAGCTTTTACCGGCTGTCACCGATGGCTGACCCACGCCATTCACTGCCAGCTCAACATGCAGCTGTAAACTTGGTGGAAACCAAAGTAAAGGAGAGAGAGGGGAGGGGGCTTTTCCAGTGATGTCCTCATCTTAATTAACCCTTTCCCTCTCATTGACATTCTTGATGAAACATCTTGAGTGACGACAAAAAATGTATGTGACATTTGATACAGGATCAGCAAACAGCTTTTATTCAGCAGGCACACACACACATATGTTAATATTAGTAGAAGTGTGTTTGAATAAGTAGTTAAAGCTCTGAAGTGTGTCTTTGTGTATGTATTTAGAGGTAATAGCAAAAAAAAAAATAGGCAAAAGGAGGTGCAAGTGACCCAGTGATGATGTCCATGCACCTCATGATCAGAATTTAGTCCTCAAAACAGGCAGCTGGGGTTCAACTCCAGCCTGTGGTTCCACTTCTACATTACCACTCTCTCTCTTTTAAATCTTCAAGCATGTCCACTGTATAATTATTACAGGAAATGGAGGTATACATATACTGCCAAGTCAGCTCACTGCTTTGTATCATAAACAAGAGGCAACCCGTATGATAAAGATATAGCCAGAACCCACTCTGTTTCCTTCAACACCCCTGTGCAGTTAGAATCCACTTACCCCCCACTGTTTAGCCCCTCCCTCCCAACAAATGGTATTTTCTTGTTTAATTTAACAAGAAATGAGTAGTAAATGAAAGCTCAGGCCTCAAATCCCCAACGCGCCCTGTGCTCTGCTCTCCACTCCCCTATGAAAAGGCAATTTGTGAAATTATGTGATAGAGTAATTAGATGGAATTCACCCCCACCCCCTTGCTACACACACCACCCGTATCCCCTGGTTAGATTGTTGCCTTGCTGAACTGAAGCAGAGGTGTGTGTGTGTGCAGAGAAAGAGAAAACACTAGGGGGGTTTGGCATTCAGAGTGTTAGCATCGGTATATTAGCCTGGCAGTCTGGGACACACACACACTCTCATACACATTATCACTAACACTCTCATTCTGGCTCTCCTCCCCTCCTATTTGTACACAGACTCAGTGTAACGAGGGGCAGCCGTGATCGCAGCTCATAAAAGAAGCCAACCCGCAAACCCTCAATGAGCTGCTTTTTTTTTCTCCCCCTCCTCCTCTCTCCACTTAAAACGTGTAAAATGCACAGAGAGAGAGTATAAAAAAAATCCAACTGGAAGGCATAATCCCCCGTTAATACAATTAGAGGCTAATTTAACCGCTCGTGTACGCAGATGTAGCCGAGCTGGGGGAGTGCTGGTACCCCCCTTGGAAATGTTTTCTCTCTCTCTCTCTCTCTCTCTCTCTATTCTCTACACAGCAGCATGCAGCAGGGTTTTTGAACAGAAACAGGTGTGAAAGGCAATATAATTCATTTCTGCGCTGGCAGAGGAGGCCAGAAGGCGTGCTGTTGTTGGCCCTGGGTGGTTGAGGAATCTAGGGAGGGGGTTAAAAGAAGGTGATGGATGGATGGATGGATGGATGGGTAGATAAGGATAGATGGATATCTTACCCCTGAAAAATCATATTGTTTGAGGATAATGGGACAATATTCTGTTACAATATTGTTTTGGACTTTTAGCCACAAAATTCTCTTGCTGTAACCAGATCCCATTTTCACAGAGGTCATAAGAGAACATTCATGTTTCACTTTATTATTTAGATCTGTGTTTTTAATGGTTAATGTTGTTATCTCAAGCTATCAAAAGGGGGCAGACAATGGGTTGATTAATAAACTGATTAATCAGTTAATAAAATAATTCCAGGATTTCATGTGATGATGCGCGGATTGTGTTAGTAAAGTTATCCAGCTTTAGAGTACTAGTTCACACATCAATCTTAAGCTTAAAGAAAACAGTCACCTTGTACTGATACTGTTAGATAGAATGACTAAAAGGTAAAAAAAAAAAAAAAAAAAGAATGAAGAGGACGGTGATGGATAAAGCTATGAAAGGGAAAAAGGGAGAATGACAAAGCAAAATCCAGACAAATGAATACAACAGATGCAATTCTCCCTATGTAAAGTTGATATACAGTTCAGTTAGATCAGGACCAGGAAGGCCACATTAATTTTATCCTTAATACCTAAGAGCCAAATTGTTGGAATTTGAACGATACACTCTTGACTTTGTGAGTCTGTACTTGTTATTACAGTTTATTTTGTCAACACTTCTATTTTTATTTTAACAATTGCATTTAGTAATGCACAAAAGGGAGTTCTACAGAAACAGTTCCACCCAATTATAGCTCTATCTTTCTTGAAAATATTGCTATTTTCATTTAATTTCATGTTTCCATGATAAATTTCATCAGGTTTTCTTTAGTTATACACATTTTTAAAAAATATCTCATATTGACTGGCTAGCCGTATTGCTTGTTTCCCACCCATGAGTTAGTTCAACTTTACACTACTTTTCCCAGGTGGGACAAGTTAGATATGGTTGCTTTTAAGTTAAACTTAGTGCAAATAAAGTTAGCCTGTTAGGAGAAGAGGACTTTAACAGGAGTTTCAGTTATTAAACATTAAGCTATTAAACTGAAATGTAAATAAATTTGAGCTAGTGTAAGACTTTCCTTGTCACCAGGCTACTCAAAGCTCTTTTACACTACATGCCACACTTACCCATTCTAACTTACATACTCCCACTGATGTAAGCTGTTCATCAGCATTAGCTAACCATACCCATTTACACGCCACTGATGCACTGGCTCAAGCTCACACTGACACTTGACCGCAGAAGCTGGACTAGAATTCTTGACTGTCTGATTGACATCCAAGAGAATCTCGTCACTAAGCCACCAACAACAAATTTTGTTCTCAAAATCTTGGTTTCCTTGAGATCATTGTAATTGACTTTCTGATTTTTTTTTTCTCATTTTTTTGTCTTGATGTAAAGCACTTTGAGCTGCAATTTGATTTGTATGAATTCTGTCTAAATAAATTTTGATTGATTGATAGATTGATTGAATTAAACATACATATAATCCCCGTCCTTTTGTAACAATATGGGTTTTCATTGATAATGATGACTGAAAATAAGTGATTACCATGTAAACAGCTTTTTCTATACTCTGAGGTAACGGGATGAATAAGTTTAGATCTCGAGAATCCATCCTAAATGTGCCGTTTATCCGGCTAGAAAGTGTAAAATTTAGTTAAGATACAAGTCCTCTTGGAGAGTCTGATAATTCTTAGAAAAGCCATATCAGGAGGTACATCAGTGATAAAGCTTTTTTTTAATAGATGGTCATAAAGTGACTAACTGTTGTGTTTTATCTGTTCCTAATAGAGGCTCTGTAATCAGTGTAAGAACTGAGAAGATTTTAACTGCGGTATGGTGTGAACAGAAGGCTTGTAAGTTCCTGAACTTCTCAGCCAAACACAAACCAGATATGTAAAGGCTCATCCAAACAACATAGGAGAGAGAAAAAAACTTGTAAGGCTATAGTTCAACATTGCCTCAGATGCCATTAGTCTTTTGCTGTTTATTGCTGGAGCCAGGACATGTCAGCACGCCAGTCACCCGCGGCAATCCTGACCTGCTACGGCAAGTCAGGCCCACTCACAGGTCTGTAGGCCTCCTGGGTCTCAGAGCAGTCTTTTGCTTTGATAGTCTTCGGTTTATTTTTGGCATTATCTCTTTGATTAAAGTTATGGTTAGGGAGGGAAGGGAGACGAGATGACAAAGGGGCTTAAATTTGGCAAACATTCCCCTAAAACAATCACACACACAGTATGTTTTTTTCTACCGCTATCAATCAGCAAAATATATATTTCCTTCATTTTTCAGCATTTTTAAAGTAACATGCAATAAAAGGGTCTTTTTTTATTGAAGAATTCTCAAATTTACTGCCAGTCAACAGGACCCACCAGAGAATATGATTTGCATCTTATAAGGAAGTAGAGAAAATTGGGTATTATTTAACACAGAAATGGCTAAAAGTATCCAAAGCACTGCTGCACTGGACAGGACAAGAACATATTCTAACTCTTAATAAATCTCACTTTTCATGGGAAAGGGTTATTCATAAATCAGAAGCCCTGCAGGTCCTTCTGTCTTAAAGGACTCAATGACTTTTTTAATTAATGGCCAAACACAGTCTCAGAAACATACCCGTTTCGATTGCACATTTACTAAGATACTTTTATCAAGTTTAATTTTTGGCTATTTCAATGACTGCAACAGATAACAATAGGACAGACCTGTAGCAGCAATGCATCACCTGTAAACTAACTGAATAGTTTTCCATCCATCTGTATATATATATATATATATATATATATATATATATATATATATAATATATATATATATATATATATATATATATATATATATATATATATATATATTTATTTATTTTTTTTTGAAGGAGTATTATAGACTGGCAGGGGTTAAAAACGAGGTGTGGATTCATTTTAACATTATGCACTTAGAGAAAAATAAAAGCCGAAATGGGGCATGATTACATAAGAGTCATTTATATTCACAAACATTATTCTCGATATTTGCAGCTTTTTTGGGGAGGACAGTGGTGATTTGTTGATAATGTACTCCGACATTATTCTTCACATTTCACTTTTACTTTATTCTTTAAAAGTAAGTCAACTTTATTCTTGATATTTCAGCTTTTTATTCAGTGTTTTTCTCGAAATGCTTAAAAAAAAATCTCCTCCTGTCTTTGCTTTAAGTGTCTGACCCGTCTGGAATGTGTGTGTTCACGTACGTCATTTCCCCTCTCCTGTTATAGTGATGTGCTTTTACATCTTGTTATTAGATAAATTCTTAACTCACTGGATTGTTTTCTTTAAGCAACTATCCCACCTAATCAAACCAGTATTTTAACACAAATAAGGAAATGATGCAATAGCAACCTATAAGCCCTGTTGTGCTATTAAACATTTTTTACATATACATTTTTGAAAGTGCTAAAAGTCTTTAATTTGACTTTTAAAAGTGTGCAGGATTCCTGCTAACTTAATTTATTCCTTAATTTTCAAGTAATTTTGATACAATGCTTGAAATCAGTCTAGAGGTCAGAATTTTAATAATGTTCTTTTTTTGTTTTATCCAACTTTATCATGTGATTGTTGTTATGCTATCAAGCCTTGGTTGTCTGCAATGCAATTTTTTCATGAAAAGTTAGCCCAATAAACTGTGCTAGCCTCCAGACGCCATGTTAATAACATTGAAGAGACACCAGGAAGCCAGCTTTAATAGGGAATCTTATGCAAACTTTTTTATGTATTTTTATTCATAAATGACGACAAAGGCACAATGGCCATCCTGATACTGTAAAGCAATACAGAAGCCTATGTGACCTGATGTCTCCGATTAGGTCTTAATTCAATCTAAGTGGCAGTCAGAATCTGAGGCGCCAGAGCATTAAGGATTTCAAAGAGGTCCTAAGAGAGGACAGACAGACGGACAGATCTGCCAAAGGCCTGGCGTGACACTCTGATGAGACAGAGTGGTGCAGGAGAACAAGAAAACAAGTTATTCTTATTTTCAGAATTTTTATTTGCTTTAAGGAGTTTAACTCTGGGAATGGATTTGGCTTTAGGCCCTGCATTTGTGTGTGTTTGTCTGTGTCTTTGAGGGCATTTGGAAGAAAAGACTTGTCCGTACCAATCGCAGGATCTCCTGGTGTAAAAAGAGGAGGCAGCTGAGTCAACCTGCCCACCCCCACAACACACACACACACACACATGCACAAATGCACACACTCATACTGTGCCCCATCCCCCACATTACCCCACACCTTGTAATGAAAACATCATCAATTATCCCTCTTGACAGGCCCAAGGGACCCAAGGCAGACAGTGCTCTTTGGGGGCTTCCCTTTGTGGACTGACCCTCACAGATACACACACTCGTGACTCACACACTCTTTTCACCCAGTTGTGTGGGCGTGCATGTTTTTTTTTTTTTTTTTTTTTTTCTTTTAGTGTGTGTATTAAAAGCTGATAGGCCGATGACCTATCTTTTCCTGGGCGAGTAGATAGCGCTCCATGGGAGTGGATGGGAGATAGTGGAGGCCAGGCCATGTGGTGGAGGTGTGGGGGGCAGGAGGTGTGTCTGTAATGTGTGAATGTGTGTGTGCGTTGTTGAGGGGGTGTTTTTGGAAAGGGGGTAATGGTATGACCAGGGCAGAGGGAAGCCATCAGTCCTGACATAGACTTCTGAAAGGCCATCTGTTTCATGATTGATGGATGGAATGATGGATGGATGAGGAGATGAATAGATGGATAAAGGAGGGTTACAGTGTATGGATAGGCAGATAGACGCATGGCAGATGTGGCCCGTTTCACCATTTGAAGTAACTTTCCTAGGGGTTGCCGTATTTGTAACATACCAGAAAAAATTCTGATATGTAACCCGCTTTGAACTTTTCTGTCCAACATATTATACAGGGTTCATGTGGGTACACAAAATTCTTGAAAATGCACAGATTATAATGTTGATATTTCAAGTTTTAGGAGACTTGAATTTTGGAAAAGTTTCTCTAAAGTGCTTGTAATTCTTTTAAACTGCTACTTCCCAGTGTCTGATGTTGACAGGTTAAAAACAAACTGTGACCTCTGCTTTCTCCAAAGTCTCCATAAGCCATCAATGGCATTGCATGCTTTATTTTTGCCTTTATTCATGGGGAAAAAATCACCTAGAACACTAAAAAGTAAATAAATGCAATGGTTGTTACAAAAACAGACAGCTGTGGTCCCACCCCATCTTGTCTCTGATTTGTCAGTGAGGAAGAAGTGACAATGACGAGCTCGGTGCTGTTCCAAAAGTTAATGGACTCTCAACTGGAAGCCTTGGGATTGAACAACAAAAACAACAGATGCTAAGGGTGTTTTTGCACTCAGAATGCTGAGAGCAAAGCACACTGATCTATTTTGGTTTTAGTTGAATATGAGAGCCTGAAGCAGAATAAAGGTGGCTGTGGGAACAGGCCCTCATGAATGCTTAGTTTAGACATCAGTAAAACATTGACTAAAGAATCAGATAAGGGTTAAGGTTGCAGTAAGCATTTATGTGGAAGTGTAAGTTCGCAATAAAGCAAATATAACTGTGTTCATAAAAATTATTGCAAGATATTATTTAATGATTTATTGATGCCTTTAGTGTACACTAAGGCTCAACTTGTGCCTAACCAGTGCCCCTAAAATTAATCAGTGAAGCGTTTCTAGCTTTTTTAATAATAAAAAATACATTTGTATTGATTAGCAAATCTTTGTGATGATGATTAGGAGTTTTTGATGATGATTTACTCTTGCATCAACAAAGAAAGTTGTGTTTTTAAATGATAAATGCAAAGTGCTTAATAAATGTATGTTAAATATATTTTGTTGCTTTCAAATGCTTTACTAATGCTTAATGGCTGTAGTTGATAAAAAGTATTATCTATTTGTTTGTTTTCATTCACAAATCAGTTGCAAGGTGCTTGAAAAGCACAAAAGCACGTTAAAAGTGTTTTTTATTTGACCTTTGAAAGGCTTTGGCTTACTGACTCTATTACATTAATGATATAATGGATTTATCCAGAATTCAAATTCCCACTTGCCATTTGAGGAGACTCTTCTTCCTGCCCAGAATCCTATTTTGATTAAAACAAAAACAAAAACAAAATAAAACAAAAAAAAAACACTGCATCCTTTCCATTTTAAAGGTGACCTTTGTTTGAAAATCTGATAAATATTGCATTTTGGGCCAGTTTTATCTAGTTTGTACTAAAGCGATTTTGGTTAAATCTCAGTCACATGCTTAACGGTGGAATTTCTGTAACTTAGTTGAGTTTCATCACATTAGGTCCATTCTAAGTCCAAGGCCATATCCATTGCTGAAATGTCAAAAAAGATTGCCATTCGTATAAATAACTACGGTTTATTTTTAAAGTGGTTGAATTAGAGAAGAGAACCCCATGGATTACACCTAATGGTTTGCCTGTGTGCTTAACAGGGATTTAGTCTTCTCTCAATTTACCAGTAACAGACACACCTACTTTTCACACTCAAAGCAGTCTTAACAGTGAAATGCACTTGGTCAGAAAAATACAGGTCAGGCATTTTTAAAGTCTATTTACGTTTCAGTCGATCTCTTGTATCTACTTTTTTCCATTTTCTCCTTTCTGCCCCTTGTATCGCTTTATTCCTCTGTTTAAAAGCCCTCAAGAGCAGTTAACTTTTAATTCATGTCACCTTTGAACTTCTCCAGAATGTCTGTAATAGATCTGGACCAAAAGCAAGTGTGTGTCTGTGTTCTCGTGTATGTGTTGATCTGACCTTAGTCAATGGGCGGGCCAATGTGTTTCCTTGAGAATGTGAGAACTTTACGGACCCTCAAGGTCAGTCAGCAGCACTGGAGGGGAACCCCAGTCACAGGAGGCCTGACACATCTCAAGAACACACATGCCCACCTCTCATGAGGCTCATAATAATTTTTCTATAATTATTATATGTTTTTAAAATCTTCTTAAATGTTATTGAGAAAGCCAACGTTACAAATTCTATTATTTTAAAATTTACCCTGCAAAAATGATTGAAGATTGGTGTTGGTGGAGTATTTAATCTCAATCTGAATTTTCCAATTAATTTGTCACCTTAATTACAGTTTTCCTGTCTTTTTGCTCTCCCATCCATCTTATTCTCACCTTCCCCCTCCTCCTGATGCTCAGATAATTTCATAGTTGGGAAACTATGAGACAGTTGAGTGTGTGGTTTCATTGTTGTATGTCTGAGTGATTGATGGCCTCATGCTGAAGCTGTGTTTCACACTAGTCACATTTTTCATTATCAGCTGTATGTCATAAGCGTATGTGTGCATTAATGTGTGTGTGTGTGTGTTTAGGGTGGACAAAGGCCCAAAAACTCAGATGTGTGAAATCATTCTTGGTTTAGTACCCACTAATCAGTTTACAATGATTTGCAAATCCTAAGAAGAGGCCCTCTTTTAGCACTCAGACACACATAAACGCACTCAGATGCCAAGACACATACACAAAGTGACGTCAGTGCCTGGGTGTGGTGGGGAGTTCCCCTCTATCACTGTTGTATTTATTGGAGAGTGAGTGGCATATTGATGTGTGGAAGAGCCAGGAAAAAATATAGTCACAAGTCTGCTGTTAGCTTGATTAATGAGGCTAACTAGCAATAGATTAAGCCTTATATTGTCTGTGTAAAGAAATACGTTACCTTCAAAATAGTTTCCTGTGAGTTTGACACATAAAAAAAAAAAATCCTGCAAATCAACCAGGAAAACAAGAGATTAGACAGCAGTTAGAGTGATTAATGATGCTTACAAGCTCATACAGATTGGCAGAGTTGACTGTATTGCCTGTCAGCAAAAGCCTCTGAGCTACAAATCCCCTTAATGTTCAAAAGTCTTAAAATAAAACATTTTTGTGAAAGATCCAGCAAGAATTAAGGTCAAAAGTCTATGAATTGCATGTTTGATGATGCTCACAAATGTATGTATTAATTGTGGCACCAGTTATTTGCCTCTTTTTGCTACTGTAAAGAGTGTGTTTTGCTCCCAAATACTCATTTTAATGGTCAGGTTTTCTTTAATGATTTTCTGTCTGAGTGTAGCATGGGAAAACAGTCAAAACTCTAGGGCCTCTGTAAACAAAACTGATCCCTCCAGTATACCTCAAATATGTTTAAAATTACTTAAATAAAACATTTTCTTTGAATGTTGACCACCCGTACGAAGCAGAATTTAGCATAGATTGTTGCTGTTGATGTATTAAAGCTGCTGTGTGAAATCACATTAACACTAGCTGTTAGCCATTATCCATTAGGCTGTGTTTGGTGATCCAGAGGATTGTGGGATCTTTTCTGGCTGGAGTAAGCAGCTCAATACCTTTTACTTACAGTAGCTGTAGCCATCTGCCCTAGATACATTTGGTGTGTGTGTGTGTGATTGCATATACAGTTGTGCTATCATTTGTATGTGTCAGCCTCGTGTTTCTTGTGTAGGAGCTGTGTATGAGTCTGTGCGTGTGTCTTTGTGTCTCATTCTAAGCGTGTGCTCGATGGATCCTGTGGCTTTGCCGTCGTGGTAATCAGTTTGCACGTTGGCTGAACTAATTTATCAATTCAGTTCCTCCCACTTGTATTCTCTCCCATGCGTGAACAGTCTCTCTCTCTCCCCCCACACACACACTCACTCTGTATCTCCCTCTTTGACAAAACACTTCTTTCTGACAAACCATAAGGGTATCCTATCTTTTATGCATGCCTTCTGCCTCTCTGACTACTCTCTCTCTCCTCTTTCTATGCTGTGACTCCCTCTCAGTCATTTCTTTCTATAATGCACACTTGCGTTGCCTCGCGCTTTAATGGCCTTGAACCATGATATCATAGCTATATTGGTGCTCTGTTTCAAAGGCACTGGGTGGAGCGTCTTGATTTATAGATGAGATGTCTTGTGATATCCATCCATAACTCATCGTTTTACACCTACTTGTCTCATAATGTTTTGATTGAAGTTTTTCCAGAGAACGCGGAAAGGTTCATGATGCACTAAATGTAGGTGGCATGGGAGGTATCTTCATAGGCTTGTACCAGGTTTACATTAGACCAGCTGACCCCAGGTGCACCTATGTCATGTTTGTGTGTTTGTGTCGGTCCTTGGTGGGTATATTTGTGTGTGCTTGTGTCCAGTGGAGTGAGAGAAATCCCAGCAAGTGAAACAGGTGGTGAAAGAAGACATGCAGTAACTCATGCTAGAGGAGGTCAAAGAGCCAAGAGCTTTGAGAAAAGATGTGGTAGAAAAGCCTATTCACACTTTCATCTATTTTGTCAAACTTTTACCTCATCCATCTTTTTCAATAATTGTATCCCCTCAAATTACCTCAGGATCTTGTTCATAAGTGAGGGTAAAATGCTCCAAGAGCACCACTAAGCCGACTGGTTCAGCATCTGAAGTGCTACAGGCATTGAACTGGAACATTGTGGTAAAAAGGGAGCTAAGCCAAAGGCAAAACTTTCAATTTAATGCTCCACTCTTTGTTCCAACTCTGACCTATGGTGATGAGCTGTGGGTAGTGACTGAAAGAATGAGATTGTGGATACCAGCAATTGACAAGCAATGGAGGAGAGTGGCTGGGCTCAGCCTTAGAGATGGGGTGAGGAGCTCAGACATCAGGTGAGATGGTTCAGTCATTTGCTCTGGATGCCTCAACCACCTCAGCCACCCCCTGTGGAGGTCTTCTGGGCACATCTACACCCAAAACCCGCTGGAGGGATTATATATCCTTTCTGGCCTGGGAACGCCTTGGGATCCCCCTGCTTACCCATCATTTCCCTCTATCCGGCCCTAGATAAGTTGAAGAAGATGGATGGATTTATCCTCTAAAATCGTCCTTTTAATTCTTCTCTTTATTCCCATCTCTTCTATTTGTCTTAGAATTGTCGCATTATTGCTGCATATTTTTCCTTCCTTCACTTTAAAGTGCGTTGTTATGGTGTTAGTGATGCAGGCGGGAAGTGAAAAGGGCTGAGAGTGCTGCTCACTTGTTTTTTACGACAGATTAAGTCATTGATTTGTAAAAAGCAGTGCACTGATGGAGAAGGCCCTCTGCTGCTGAAGCCCAGGAAAGGAAGGAGAGAACACAAGGAGGTGGAAACAGGGAGGTGGAGGGATGCATTTGTCTGAGGAGGAAGAGGTGAGGATATTAAAATCGAAGATGAGAGGTAAAGAGAGGAGTTGTGGGGGGGTTAAAGGAGGCAGCATGAGATAGTTAAGCAAAATGCTAAATATAGAACAGAGGGATGGAGGGGGTCGGAGACGGGTGAGGAAGATAGGGAGATAAAGGAGTAAGGGGAAGGAGGGTGGGAGGTGCACTTTGAATGACAGAGATGTCAGATAGAGACAGAGGAGGTTGAGTAAGAGAGCTTCATCTTTCAAAGGCGCCGGCTGCATCCTCCTTCCCTCTAAAAACGTGCTGCTCCAGAGAGCATAAGGGAGCAATTGTGAAATACCCTTACCTAGTTTCAGCATTCCCCCAACCCAGGTTCCTTCCACCCCCCTAAGGGCCAACGGTGAGTTTCTAATTAAAACGTCGGGGGCAAAAGGGTAATTATGATAATAACATAATAATATCGCCAGGGTTATTAAAATGTTCTGTGGTCCCCAAATTGCTTCCTCAGAGAGATCAGATTTCAGTGGCATTACGTAAAGTCAAATTTCCTTGAAAGTCAGGTGAAATGAATTGAATTCCCCTACAGTCCATGTGCAATCTGAGAATCTGATTCCCTCTTGTATCTCATAGACGCTAAGTCTAAAAAAAGAACCTCAGTTTCTCCTCAAAATGACATATTCAGTCCCTCCTCCTCGCTTACTTTCATTTTAATCAGAGAAGTTATGTGCTTAGGAAGTCTAATCATTTGTTTTTCTGCTCTGTTGCTCTGAACTCTCCCACTGAAGCACTTAGTCTCTCTGCAGTCTGTGGAATGAGCTCCGTGTATTGTAGCCACGTGTAACAAGAGAACGTTTGTTTTGAAACTTGGAGATCACTGCTAGATAGCTAGCTTCAAGCGCTGTAGCTCGGAGCTAGCAAGCACACTGGCGCTCCAAGGGACATCCTGCTGTTTTCTCTCAGCTCCCCTGTGCTACCTGACTGGGATGAGGCTTTGTGGATCCCTCCTACTCCCTCCATTTACACACCCCCTCCATCCCAGGCAGCCCTGAGGCAGCCCACCTCCAGCTGTGGCTGCCGTTCACTGCGCCGCTTGGTGCGAGCACCGATTGCTTTGGAGTGCCTCCCCTCGCTCAAATAGGCAGTAATTACGGGCTTAAAGAGGTTTAGTGGTCCAGCAAACTACATAATCACCCCCTGAATTAGCCCCAGCTCATCAGCCTCAGTCCAACGAGCAACGCTTACTGCTAGCACTAGCTAGCATGCTGCACCCCCTTCCCTTTATTGCACAGAGGGAAGCACAGCAGCAGGTGTTGTGCAACATCCGGCCCCCTTAATAAATTTAGCCTCCCCTGAGCTGGAATGGGGAGGACTAATGAAGCACACCCTCACTCTCAGAGAAACAAGCAGAGAGTGCAGACTCCACACACGCAGCACACAGCAGAAGATGCTCTGCTTCAATATCAACAGACCTCACCCTCAACATATTACAACAGTGCAGCACTTTGTTGAGACTTGATCATGTGCATACATGCTATAAGCTTTGGTATACACAAACTGTAGGACAGAGACCCACCCATGAAAAGCACACGGATCATGGTTCACACCTTGCCGGAACACCTCCAACACTGTCTGCTGCCATACGCTTTGTTCTGTGTTTTTAAAAAGCCATGAATGATGCTAATCATCAATTATTGTGGTGCAGGAGGTTACACTGTACATTGTCTAATCCACTTCGTAGCAGCACTTTAATGACATACTTTTCACCCCTTACCTCTCCAGCTAACTAGATTTAGCTGTGCTCAGGTTTTGTTCCCATAGGCAAGAGTGCTGAGAGATTTCCTTAAACCAACAAAAGCTGTTTTTTTTTTTTTAGGGGAAAATGCTCATTAATGAATGAAAAGCCCATGAACATCTGTTTTTTTCCTCCACGTTCTTTATCTCCAAAGAGATGGAAAGATTTGATGACAAAAACAGTTTGAAAAGGGGCTTCTTTGCCATTGCTGGTGCATATATCGAGGTTTCCAAAACGCTTTTGAATTATTCATGCTTCAAGCTCTGAGTTGGTTTACTGTAGTACAACATTACCAAAGAGAATGTTTCTGCTTTTTTATGTTGTGCTTGATAGAGATTGGGGTATTATTTTGCACTGACTTTACTGTGGACTCACATCATGTAGTTGTTCTCTTTTGAATCTCTGAAAGATCTGTTTTTGTCCTGTTTTGTTATTTTGCATAGAAGCAGCCCAAAATCAGAGGAAATTAGGTTAGCGGTGCTTTGTGTTTTTTTCTGTTGTTGTTTTGTTCACTCTCACTCTTCTCTTTTTTCCTGTAATCCCCCCTTTTCTCCCAGAGCCAGCTCTGTTGCTGGGTCCCTGCTCCCTAATGAAGTCAAAGGGATGTCAGTCGATGCCACCTACACAGAAAGGAATTTGAAATTGCGTAGCTTTGCCTGCACAACATGAGCACACACACACACTTACAGGCACAGAGGATGAAACTTGCACTGAATGAGTTGGGCCTTTTTCGAAATTGGAAGCCTGTTGTATGAGATGCAGCAGGCTTACAGTTTGGATCACTTGTTTTGAGGTCTGCTTGTGCTCAGGGTTCTGGCAATTTGTTGTTAGCATAACAATATGCTCGCCTCCCCAAATATTTAAGGTAATCATACACGTCTGGCAGCAACAAGCTTACACTTCCAGTAAACTGTGTGTTCCTATGTGTGTGTGTTTTTGTGTGCAAGACAGTTTGGTATGATACTCTGATACCCTCCAAGCCAAAAAGGCCCCCGGATTAGCCGTCAGGCATTCCTGATGGGCAGCATGGTTTCCAAGGTGCTTTGACCTGGGAATATTTTGGGCGACAGGCTTGGCAAAGCCAAGGCTTTTCCCTTTTACCTGAAACAGTTCATTAGTGTTTTCACTGTCTGTAAGGTGCCCAGATTTTGAATGAAGTGCCTGAAAGTGCTTTAAATCGTTATTATCGTTCTATAAATATTAAAGGTTGAAGTGGTGCAGGGTTTTTTTTTTTTTTTTAATAACAGCTTTGGAAGAGAATGACTGAAATTATCTTAAATGCAGAGAACAGTTTCACTATGGGAAAATGTAAGCCAGCACAAAGTACAGTAATGGTATCTCACATCATTTTTTTTATGGGTCATCACATTTATAAAGAAAATGTATTAAAAGTGAAGTTGTTTGTTTGGACAGATGTGTTATAATGACCTAGTTCTATTTTCATTCAGTTTTGTTAGTTTCTATACACTGTTATTATCTCACACTACAGTATTCTTGGAACATGCCTGAGATATGTTAATTGCCCAGAGGATGATTTCAGCTCCCCCTGAATGATAGTAAAAGTCAGATCTATACATCTGCACCATTCATCACAGCTACCAGTAGATGATTGCTAGCCATTCACAGGGCTGACAAAGAGAGACAGACAACCATTCACACACATGTGCTGTACTGTACTGTATTTTATAAACAATGAGTCACCACAATCACTACTTACCTACTGTTATGGCAGAAGATCTAGGAAAGCACACAACAGTATCTGACACATTTTTCAAAATGCACTGCAAATGAATATTGTCAAAAAAAGGAGAAATATTTGTACAGAATGAAACTGGAGGGAACCCCCCACCCCACACACACACACACACACACACACACACACACACACACACACACACACTAACACACACACCCCGTACCCATAGCACCCAATACGGTATACTTTCGTAAACAGCAGTCAAAAGTATTACACATAAAACAAAAAAGCAAATAAAAGTAAACTGTTTCCCGTTAACAAGTTGTTTACTGTGATTTGCTACTTTTATTGCCTCCCTGTGCCTTGTGGGAAACCCTAACCATCTGGTGTTAAAGTGAGTTTGCTCAAAATACCATTGACCCATGTGTGCTGTCCACAGATTGTGCAGTGTCATGGCCTCTTTTTGAAGAGACGTCGCATGACTGTGACAACATATGATTTTCCTCTCCCCTTTTTCTCCCTCCATCACGTTTCATGGCTACACTTTTTATAAAGCTAATGTGGCGTGTCAAGCTTTTTTAATGGGATGCACAGAGGCTTTAAATAGAAATAGACAATGATAACACCAGTGCACTAATGGCTAAAGAAGGACTGAGAGGAACGCAGACTGCAGTGAATATGTTAACAAGGACGGAGTTCTACAGATGCGGCTGTTAAATGTAATACATATGTTATTAAGTGCACCACGCAGAATTGTTTGACATTTATTACTGAGGTAATGAGTATGGCAAGAGTATTTAGATACTAAACCAGACAAAAAGTGTGTTAAGATTGAATTTTGCCATCATATTTACTGTTTTGTTTTGTTGCTTTTGTAATTTGCAAAGGATAAATAAAAAGTGCAAAGTCAAAATGTTTGGAGCAGTGAAAGAGAGGCAGAAAGAGAGAGCTGGTTTTTGCTGAGGACGCAAGACAGAGAGATAAAAGACATTTCTGAAATAGCCCAACCCTCATGGTGGAGCAGAACAGCCTCAACTAAACAGTGATGAAGACTCTTGTTCTTTACTTATTCAACAAAGCTGTGGTGAGTTGAGGCTCTTTGAGTTCAGAAATAAAAACAAGTCTCTGTTTAAGTTGTGCTGGTGATGAGTTTAATCTCTGATCACTGCTCTGGACTTGGGATCATTTGTTTAGCAGTGTCAATTTTAGCAGTCTAGTTCTGGTCTTAGTGTTTTGATAAAAATGGTCGTTAGTTTCGTCACATTTTAATAATCACATTTTCACATTTCACCACCAGAATTCAGCGGGAGACGTTTTAACTCATGGGGTGACAGATTTTACCCATCAAACAGCTCATTATGTCTTTGGGATGCTGTGACTTATGCATGCACAGAAAGGGAAATCATCAATTTTGATTGTCAATGGCCCCTTTGAAATTTTAGTCATTCTCAGCTCATTTCAAAATGAAGCAGAGCAAAATACAGATGCTATCAGCGTTTCCATAAATGAATAGCTACATTAATCTTATAATTGTCTTGTCTTTGATATGAAAAAAAATGTTGCCTACCTTCATATTTAAGCACAGTTGGTAACATCACTGTAGGGTCATCCCATGTAGTGTTCCCTTTATGTGGCAGAGAGTCTTGCATACTACCATGGCTCTGAAGGCTTTACCAGCAGGGTTAAAGCCCCCCAGCAGGTCCCACCATGTCGAGAAAGGTTTGAGGGTAGAAGCTGGGTGAAAAACAGCACCTGGTCCTGTAGACCGGGTTTGGGGCAAACATCTCCATCTCTTAAAAATGTTGTTACAGAAAACTCTCACTTATGCTAGAAGTGCTAAAACATTGTGCACTACAGTAGACCTAAATCAGCCCACCGGGGACATGGCCACACCTTGGTGTAGGATCCACAAATGATCATAAATCACCCCATAAACATATGCATTTAAACAGCATGAATTCAAAAATGTTTTCATGATAAAATATGTGTAATGCACATGTATTAACAGTACTCTGTGGCTGAATTCATCCATTGATTAATGGATTAACTAAAGTGTTTGAATCATTATTTTTAGTTTCATTTGTTTCATTAGTTATTAATTATGTTCAAGAGCAAGTTTAAATCAGAGTTGGGCAGATGGTAGCACTGGGGCCACATATGACACCAATCTTTGTTTGATATGATCCACAAGTCAATATCAAATATTAGTAAAATGTAAACATGAAGCATAACTAGCAAATTCAGCAAGAAGGAATCTAACATGAATGCTGATATAGCATGACTCACAAAGACCAAATGCATTATATTAATGAAAAAAAATCATGACTTTTGATTTATTTTTCTGTCTTTGTGAGAAGAGAAGTATTTAACTGGCTGTCAATGTTATTGTAAAACTTCTAAAGATTTACCCAGTTCATTAGAATAAAAATTGAAAAATAAGTATGACATGCTGCGATGGCTGGTTGAGGTATTATGTATTTCCTAAACAGCTGCTTCTTTTACTCTAATTCTTCAATCAGGACATTGCATTTACAATGATTATTTGTATGTGAGTTTCAAAATATAAAATCTATACGAAACAAAATTAACAGTTATCTTGGACAGTGTGTCCTGTTAAAGTCAAAGGTTAAACATTGAGTTGACACAATATGTGTTTTATTCCTCAAATAACTTGTGGCAGAACACCCTTGTATTATTTGCTCCTAATGTTTGTCATCAAAGCGCAGCCAGATTTGTGTAAATATGTTAAAAGTAATATTTCACTGATTTCCCAGTTTCTCTCACTCTGTATATAGCTGCTATAAGTCACTTTTGGATGCCTAACAAATGCTTTAAGTTGGAATTGGAACTGAGAACTGGGTTCAGTTTAGATTCTGTTCCAGTTCAATTAATTACAGGATTAATACCTATGCCGTTATGTTTAACAATTCCCTTATCAATTGCCTCTACTTAGTCCCATATACTCTGCAAAACAATGATGTAGTGCACTTGAAAGAGGCAGTCAGCATGACTGACAACCAGAGTGTCAAGAAAGTAATCATGGTGGACAGAGGCGGTCTAAAGTGGGGCTTGATTTTTTTTTGAATTTTCTTTTTACAATTTGACATTACGGTGTGTAATGTCTGTGGCTGTGCCATTTAAAGCAAGGAAAATACAAACAACATGCCACAATTGGTCTGAGGAGTGCCAAGTGTTTCATGCTATTTACACATACACACACAAAAAATCCACATAGAAGATCCACAGAAATTGATAAGGGACACGATGAAGAATTGGATCGATAAGCAGAACGTATAATGGCATTAGTATCAGTGAAATCTTTTTAGTCCTCATACCTAGTTTTAAGCCCTGAAAATATTTTGTTGTCTGGATCGAAAGTCTATATTTGCGGCACTGGTGACTCTAATTGTTAATATCACTTTATTGCATTCTAAGGAATAGCCCTGCCCTGGGTTAAACATGGGACATGGGAGAAAAGAGGGGTTTTGCAGGATATTTTTGTTCTTATCTACTGCTTAATTTCCCCAGGGGGGTTAAGTTATCCATTCCTACGACTCCTCCACTGCCTCCTTCTTCCCCTTTCTCCTCCTTTTTTCTTTTTTTCTTTTTTTTGTCTATCTATCCCCGCTTCTGGTCTGAAGGGTCAGAGAGGAAGACGGTCAGACAGGGAGGGGATGTTACTGATGCTCTGTTACTCACCCCCACAAATATAAACACACTCTAATATGACTATGCGCTGGGGATTTTTTTGTTGCTCAAATGTGAACGAAGCTCACACATAAACGTACTCCTCTGTCCAATATTCGCAAATATACTCAAAGGGAAACACAGAACGGACACACAGGAGCGCACCCACGCATGCACACTTGGATTGATAAGACGTACAGGAGAAAAAACACACACACCCCTCCTGGCACCCACATGCTCCAAGCCCAGCACAGAGAGAAAGAGGGAGAGAGTGCGGCAAGGGTGGAAATTCTCATGAAAGGAGTTGTATATTTGGAGAAGACATATCATTAAGATAGGCGGAGTGAAGAGAGGGAAGGGAGGGAAGGATGCGCAAAGAAACTTTCCATCTGCTCTTTTAAAGAACATGTTATTGCTTTTTCTCACTAAAGGCCTCGCTCTCCTTTTCTTTTCCTCTCTTAACCCCGCTGAACCAAAGCCAAAAGTCGTTAAAACACCAGAATCACTGACAGACAATATTAAAACTGTGACTTGTTGCTGCATTGAGAATCTAAATCACTGTGTTTTGACAGAGAGGAGCTAATTTAGCGGTTTTCGGAAAAGGAGGGACGAAAACAATTTTGAAGTAATGACTCTCTGTTCATGCCATCCTGGTTCTTTTAACTTTCATTTTGCTTCACTTTGTATGGGAAAGCTTGGAAACAAAAGTGATGCGCTTTGAGGGCTTTATCAATGTACGTCACAGAGATAAAAAAAAAAAGTTTGTCGATATTTTACTTCAATAAAACTACAAAGCTGCATTAACATACAGTGTTGAGCCCTTTGATTTAAATTCCTATATTTAGTAAAATAAATTTGCAGTGAAAAGTTTGTGGAGTGAATCTTTTGCTCTCTGTGTTTGTGGTTTTTAATGCATGGAAAAATCACACATTTCATTATGATTGGGCTGATTGTAAGATGATAGTGTAAAAACTTACAACAGTCAGTAAAGTAATTGAAAAGGCCAAGTGAATTAGATCACTCAGATTTTAAATGTACTGATAACAGAAATGTAGGTTATGTTTACAATGATCCCCTTTCCAGTAGAGCTAGAGCTTTTTTTTAAACTTATGGGCCTTTTTTTAGCCCAAAGGGTTTTTTTTTTCTTCAACAAAAGTGGGGGGATTCAGATTTGTTCTTGTATGTACAGGCACAAATGTAGAAATTTTGGATTTAAATATCTGCATTATTCGCATTTTGATTTTTTTGATTGGAATTTTTAATTGAGCTTACCAGACGTACAAATAAAAGTGCAAAGAACATGATGAGAATACAGTTCTGATATATCACCCAAGACAAAGAACCTTAGGTAAATATGAGAGAGAAAAAGCCTACAACATATGTTTTCACAAATAATCACTAAAATACATACACAGACATATCCGAGTGAGTATCTTAAATATCCAAATACCCTGATATTGGCATTTATCAAACATCATATGTATCTTCTGCAAGAAACCATATTGGGTATGTAGAAAGAGGGCTATGACTGTTAATATTGAGAAGAATGTGTCCATGTTAAATAGAAAACTAGATGTGCTTTGTGTGAACAAACAAACATTGTCTTGCAATGTTGACTAATCCTTTAAAAAAATTCCTGGATTTGCATCCGTATTCACATCGCCACCAGAATCAAATATTTTTTTTCGTTTTGGCATGGCATTGAAAATGTTTGAATTCAGTTAATAACTTTTTGAATCATCATGTGAATGAAAAACTAAAAAGACTAAAATAAATCCTTCAAACTTGTAATCGTCCTTGTATTGTGGTGACCACCTTCTCAAAGCCACCGTAAGGCACAGCATGTCCACTGTTGTCATTTAAACACTGGACTTTGCGTCAGACTGCGTCATTAAACTGCTCAAACTACTGCTAAAAGCTACCATTTTGTTTCTGTATCTAATTCTCCATTTGGTCTTCTAACTTGTGCTGTACTGTGACAGCTGTCAGGGATTGACACAAAGCTCCTATAGTGTAGCTCACTATAGAAACCAGGAGAGCCACTTTAAAGTAAGCTTTTCTTCCTTGTTTTGTGAAATTCGTTCATGATATGAAAACAGTTTTTTACAGTAAAAATACTGTATGGATGGTATTTTATTGTACAGATAATAGAATCTTTAATTCAGAACAAAAATGAGTGGTAGAGGTGGCAATATCCTTTGCTATTGTTTTGACCGAGAGACGAAGTTGTATAGCGTCTCCCCAGCTTTCCAGTAGGGGTCTGTGGCTTTGCTGAAAAAACTTGATCAGGGCATCCTTAGTAAATATGCGTGGCAATATTGCATTGCCAGCAAGATGTGATAAGCAAGCTCTTGGATTCAGATTGCATGCGTGTCTGTCTATGTGTCTGGCCCTCTATGGCTGGCTGTCTGCGTGTTTGCTGAAAGTTTGAGCTGCAACAGGGTGTGTTTGTGCTGCGCCATGGCCCCTGGCGAGGCCGCAGCGCCCCTGTATCACGAGGCAGACACTCCTGCTTCCACAAATCTGCGGCCTAGTAAAATGGACACATTGATCATCTCAATCAGCTCTGTTTGTCTGGGGAACTTAGAAGATATGTTCACATGATTATCTGTAATGTGTGAGCGGTGAGAGTGTGTGGAGTCTATATGTTAAGTGCGTCAACACATCAGATGACACAGGCCCTTAAGAGTAATGTCTTCTCACTTTACACACACACAGGCAGCTGATTGGTGCCCTGATTTGCAGGTTTTGATATAATCTAGCTAGTTTACAGTATGCATGATACTCTACACACGCACCACATATGAATAGACTGACAGTTCATATGCAAGGATTCACACACACATGCAAAGGCAAAAAAATAGTTGTGTGTAAAAAAATGAAGTGGACACCAATTTGGCCAGAGGCGACAATGCAATTATAACTTAGTGCATGAAATTAGCCTCCTCTTGTTCCCATTCCCCACAACCAATCACATGGACAAGGGCAGGCTGGGAAAAAAATCAGTCTCCTCTCTCTCCGCTGGCTCATCCCAGTGTTAAACACAATCCTGTTCATTATGTGCTGGAAAAACTGTAATGAAAAAATGAAAATGCTGGCGCCGCACTGATTTTGCACGTCTGATTGACTGTTAAGTGTGTGTGTGTGCCTGTTAGATATACTCTTTATATTAAATACTGGACGCCTGTGTGGCGCCTACTGTTGGTAAACATACGATGGGATGATGGGTGGGTTAATGTCAGGGTTCTGCTGTTTAAATAAAATGAATCAGAATGACTTATTATCAGTCAGTGTTGTTATAGTCATAAATAGGCTTGGAAATGCTTGCAGCTAATATTGCAGGCTTAGGTGCCTTTAACACTATTTAGGCCTTTTTGTGCTTCAGAATAACCCAGCAGTAGTCTATCCAGTGTGATTTTAAACATATTTTCCTTTTTTAGCCTTTAAAGACAATTACAAATCTTCTTTTCTCCTTCAAATCTAAACATATCATTTAGGACCATATACTGTATGAAACATTTCCAGTTTGTGTGATCCCTCCAACAATCTATCCTTACCCCCTCCTCCTCCTGTTTTACAGCCTGCCGATGGTGTTCAGCACAGTCCATGTCTTGTCTCAGTCATGAACAGCACATTGTCCTCAGCCAACAAGGCTCCGTCTAACTGGGATACCCCCCCGCTCTTGTATAAATCAACATACTCTCCGAGTTCACATTCATCCAATTTATTCATTCTATATATTTAAACAGGTGGCTCGACTTTAACTGTTCTCAGCTGGCCTTTGGAGGGTCAGGGCTGAGGGGAGGGGGCTTACTTTAAAACACTTGGCACAAACTCTGTTTGGGTCATCGTTCCTGCCTTTCAGTTATTTGACTTTAGAGGAGTGCATTATATCTGTATAAATGAAATTTGTGTAATTTGAGCAAGTTTTTACAAAAGGTGGCCCTACTAGAAGAAACACTTCATATGTCTGTGCATCTATAGTAAACATTAGAGCACAGTGCTGAAAGGCAAAAGCCACATCCACTGCCCTAAAGAGGTGTGGTCAGACACAACTAAATAGAATTTATGCTAAAATATCCTGTTCTGAGCAAGGATTAAAAACTGGGAGGCTTATGGGCATACCAAAACCAAATGTCTGAGTGCATTTTTGAGCTAGTTAAAAAGTAGTCAAATGTGAGACCTTTAAAGCTTCTGTTAGTAAGCTGGGATTTTAATGGGTTTACCCCCTCTTTGGACCAGGATAAATTTGTCAAAAAGATTTAAACTTGGGACTTTTAAGTAAATCTGCTCAGAGTTTTTATGACAAAAATTTTAAATTTCACATCTTTATTCCCTTGAATGTATTTATTTTTGGCTGTGAGAAATGTTTAAAAAATGTGTTTTGTCTGTCAACTACCCTGTGGCAGAAGTTTAAGACACAAGAATAATCATATACACATAATTAGTCTACCTGCCAATGTTCTTGTTTGCCTTTGTTGGTCAACAAGACACACCTGTATTGTTATCAACCTGTTTCATACCTAGAGTACAATCCCTTACAGGAGCTATAATTATCCTTGTTTATACTGGTTTTCAAAAGAAAATTAATCTTTTGCATATTTTCCATCCCTAAAGTGCTAGATAGTTTTGTTTTGATATTTGAGACTGCAATAATCTGACTTAATTGATCAAAAGTGGTAGCAACATATGAGTAAGTACTGGAAAAAGAAACTTTAAAAAAGTCACCATGTATTCAAAGTTCCAAACAATCAGTGCAGAGCAAGATTAATACAATGTGGCATAGTCATGTTATTGTCTGAACTACAATAAAGTCAAACGCAAACAGCATCAATAAAGACAAGAGATTTTACCTCGACTTGTCTGTATTCCATCGGGTTAATGCTACGTATTCCCCTCTCCCTAATTACATATGCAGTGAGGTGAAAGGGGGGCCATCGACGCGAATATATTTGTGTAAGAGGCTGCCTAATTACCAGAGCTGGTTCTCCACTTCACTTAACTTTCTAATTGGCTTGCCTTTTTGGCTGCCATTAATTACAAGATTTCATATTCCATTAATGATTGTGGGGGAGTGAGAGAAACGTGCGCACACTCACACACACTCTTAAAGGATACATACCGACACCTATGCACCAATGAGCATTAGCACTCAGCTCATTTTCTACCTCTCATTACAGAGTGTGGTTTTTGTGTGTGTAACCTGTGGTCCTAGAACGACTCCTTCTTTATTAAAAGGCACATCAGCTCCTTTCTTCAACAACAAGAAGCTTCATTAAACAATTTGTGGTGCGTCTTTTCTCATACATATCATCTTTTCTCCTCTGCAGCATCCTTACCCATCAGAAGAACAGAAGAAACAGCTGGCACAAGACACAGGACTCACCATCCTACAAGTGAACAACTGGTGAGTCCTTACTGAGTTTACACGCAGTCGATTTCAAGGGTTTGCACCCCGAGGCTATCCAAGTTCTTAATGATCGGAATTAATGCCTCCACTCCACCCCTATTTTTCATCCTACACACACACGCACACACACAGCACTTAGCGAGTCATCCTCACCTAGATCAATCCAACTAAAGAGATATGGCCTGGAGTGATTTTCCAAACCAAACAGCCCAACTCAGCCCCAAAACATGAGCATCCATGTTAATTAAGAGTCAAACTACTATCTGAAAACATCCAATAAAACCATCCAAAATGTACGCAGGATGATTTTATTGGATGTTTTTCCAGTTAAACAAGAATGATCAGTAAAAAAGTGGTAGCTTTGAGACTAATTATAGGGTTTTACTTTGACTCACTTATTTCAGGGTTAGTGGGTTTTTTAAGCACCTTTAACTGTGATTAACATTTGTTGAAGTCAGTCAGTGAACATCTCATTTAACATTTATTCTCTCCTGGTGAAACTTTTTTAACATTCATTCCCAGGTTTATGCACCACATTATCCCTGGAGCTAGATTGAAGCTCATTTTGCCCTCTTTATGTCCAGTTAGGCTGATACCTTAGCACTTTTTGTAGATGATGATGACAGATTTGTGGTCAATTTTACATTTGAAAAGTAAAAAAAAGGCACAGATAAACCAAAATGTGCTGTTTGGGCGGTGCTTATGGCCTAGTGGTACTGTCCATGTTTCCTGTGCTAAGAGGCAGTTGTCCTTGATGAAAGTGGCATGAGTTCAAATCTCACTTTTTGCCTCCTTCCCAATTGCAGTCCTCTGGCCTTGTCTACAAAGAACTGAAACAAATAATGGTGCACTGATAGATCAGTGGTATGATAGATAGATTTACCAAGCTGTTGTCTTCACAGAGGCCTGATTTTATATCCAACCCGTGGCTTCTTTTCCACACGTCTCCAACCACTCATTCCTTCACTATTTTCTGCTTTATTCACTGTCTTTCCAATAATTAAGCTATAAAGCCTGAGGGTTAGAATATATAACAGTAATTTATAACAGCTTAAATTATAAGTTGCATATGTGTTTGCTCTCATCACTTAAAAGAATGTTGCATAAGCTGAAATCAGATTCTTCTGTCTGCAGATGTTTTTGGCTGACATTTTTTTGGTTGTTGTAATCTTGACAAGTAGTAGCCGTTTTGCATTGTGTCTTTCATTTTACTCCTGTATTTGATATTTAAAATTTATGTATGGCAATGTGTTGTCTGTTAAAAATTTAGCCAACTGTGTTACTGCCTGTCTGAGCTAGGAAACCTTGAAAAATCAGTGAGTTCTCTTTTTCTGGTTATATAAGAACTGATACAATATTTAAAATTCTTTGACTTATAATGTAAAACCATTGACAAAAGCCATGTGAAGTTAGTTGTTGATAATTAAAGGAGCTTTTGTAACATTGTTGATTCACATCTGTGGATGCTGCCATACTGTTCATCCTATTTTAACCAAACTTTAGTTCAACCTACTCAGACATAAAGGCCATATTTAGGTGGGACTTAAGGCTGTCTGCCCAATGGCATATCTGCAAGGATTTGTAGCCTTTCAATCATGTCTCTTATTTCCAAAACCAAAAATCCTTGATAAAATGAAAACAGATGTGATATAAAAAAATCACCCCTGTACAGTGAGAGCACTTAGGTGTATATTTAATATTAGAACAAAGCTTCTTTTTTTTAACCAGGCTGTAAAGATGTTTACTTTGGCTATTAAAGAGGTCTTCTCCCCCCACACAATAATGCAACCTGCAAGGTTCCTGCAGCCAGCCTCAAGTGGGTACTCGAGGAACTACAATTTTTGGTATTTCTGCTCGGGCTTCCTCTTGCACCCCCAGTGGTTGGTGCTTGTGTAAACCCAGTAAACTAGAAAATAGAACATAATAAACAACAGTCAAACCTAACAAAGAAAAACTGATACAATCTAACCAAAAAGGCACAACAGTAACAATGATTATAATCATTCAATACATGTAAATTTAGCATAACAACTTGGCTTTGTTAACTTAAAAGTTACCCAAAGTTGTGAGTTTTTCCTTTTACTTCTTATTCCTCATAAATAAAAAGAAAATGACTCCACATATTAATTGTAGCTAATTACTAAACAGTTACATTGCTTTTTTATTTTACTTTTTTAAAGACAAAGATACAACTGACTTAAAATAAGTTTCTAATGGATGGCAGTCTAAGTAATGCATCAATACAATACACAAAAGATTAAAGGAATAAAAGCTATGGAAACAATAGAAAAAAAGCTGGAGATTATACAAGGGTTAAATGACAATGACAGCATCACATCACAAAAAACTTAACGATACAGGTCTGCCTTTTAACATCCAGCCCCAGCTTTAAAGTGCACAGTCTGGCCATTGCATTGCCTTTACATATTATTGCTCCGTAAGTGCAAACTAGCCTGCTAATTGGGCACAAGCGTAACTGCAGCCAGTGCCATAAAAATGCTTGCTAACTAGCCATTTTAACCTCAGGTAGCACTGTTAAAAGGTAGAAAGGGGCCCCTGTGTCCTTGTGCAGCTACTCTTATCAGAGAGATGGCTATCAGCACATGCTTAGCGTTATTAGCCGTGTCTAATTAAAGGGGCTGGCTATAACCTAGGCAGGGTCCGGGCGAGAGACAGGGGTGTTTGATGTGAGCGGCCCTTAAAATAATCCCTGAAAGTATCAGTCAGTTTGCAAGGTAGGGGCATGAAAGTGGAGAGGAGGAGGAGAGAGGGAGGGCCAGACGGAGTGAAAAATAGATGAAGAGAAAGAGAGGACGATAAGGAGAGAGAGGGAGAGGAGGGAGAGAAAGAGATGAGACATGATAAATCCCCATTACCAGCAGACTAATGATGTTAACATTATTCCCCGCCATTGTTCAATCACAGACCTCAGAGACAGACAGACGTTAGATTAGGGTATGGTGTATCAGTCTATGGAGAATTCATTTAATACCACGCCAAAAATAATGCACACACATACACACAAACACACTCATACACACACCCTGGCAGGAATAAAAGGCCGTCTGACCAGAGGGAATCCTGTAGAGGTTATCAAATCACGTGACCCCTCTAAAATCCATGGGGGATCAATTCTTACAGCAGAGATAAAGCTGAGCAGTGTGTGTTCTTGTATGTGTGTTCGGAGGCAGACAGACAGTCACATGAAGAGTAGCTTGGTCACTTAAGGCTGGCTGTGTGCTCTCTTTCTGTTTGTTGTTGTTTTATTGGTACAGGGGGGATAGCAACACACCCTGAAGGTGTGTGTGCATGCGTATGTGTGTGCTTTGTGCATGACCAACACACACTGTTGAAGTCGTGGGAGGTTAATCTTGGTTTGTGGAAGATGTGTGTGTGAGTTTGAGAGGGGAACCGGGGGTGGTTAATCTAAGGGGTATTAGCTGTTAAACCCTGCATGCTGGGATCCCGCTGCCCCCTCACATTTTGTTGTATACAAGTGTGTGTGTGTGTGTTTTTGTGTGTGTGCGCGCGATTGTCCAGAGGCATATTTCCATGCATGGTTGTTTGAGTGAGTGAGCGAGCAGTTCATTGTAGCATGGAAGTGTGATGGAGACAGAAAACAGTATGGAGCAATGGGGAGAAAGAAGGCAAAGGAATTGAATGATAGGGAGGATGAGAGGAAGAGAAGAAGAGAATTGAGGAGAAAGGAAAAAGAGATGGAAAGACAATCACAGAGATAGAGAGAGAGAGAGAATCACAGAGAGAGAGAGAGAGGTTACGTTAGGGGAACTGCCATTTCACAGGCGTGTTGTTGTGCTGTACAGGAAGCCCCATCATTGGGTGTCTCCATAGCAACCCCTGGTGATGTTACCTCCTGACCTGCTGATTTGGTGAAGTCAATTTCCCCTAGCTGTGATTCTGTTTGTCAGCGTGCACACACAGACATACTTTCTCATGCATTCATTCACACCAAATAAGGTCTACAAGTGTGACATTGAACCATGGACAACTTCAGGAAGCATAAAACACTTACTGGAAGTGTGTATGTCACGGTAGTGCTCCGCCTGTGGATGGTGGACTCATATTGAATGGCCACAGATGAACCGTGGGTCATCCATGTTTGTAGTCCCAACAGGGGGGCAGACTGTGGTGCACAAGTACAGCTGACTAATAAAACACAAGCATGATGCAGCATGGAGTCTCTACCTCCCACCTCCCCTCTCTCTCACAACTCACAATTCAAGGAGCTTTATTGGCATGAATGTGGGGCATTATTGCCAAAGCATTTCATTAAAAAACTGGAAGTGATCCAAGAGCACAAACCAGCATTATCAAGCAAGTTATAGTCAAAAATGTGAAAAACTGCACTATCTTGCGCTGTTAACAAATCCTTTTATAACATTGTTTGACCCACATCCAGTTTTTGATCACCACCAAAATCTAATCTATTGGTCAAAGACTTTTGTGACCTATCCTGAAAATTTCATCAAATTCTTTTCAAAGCTTTTTGAGTTACCTTGTTAATAAACCAACAAACAAACTACCAAATGCCCGCAAAAGCATAACCTCTTAGATGGAGGTAAAAATAAATAAATTGGAAGAGAGCACCAACCTCCAGCAAGGCATTTCCAACATTGTTGGGAGAGTTATTCAAAAAATGTGGAAAACTTCCCTGTCTCACGCTGTCACTGAATATTAAAAAAAGAAAACTGGATCCACATCTGAAATTGGGATTACCACCAAAATCCATGAAACAAGGAACAAATGATTGGATTTTGGTCATCATTTTAATCCAGATGCAGATCCAAGTATATTTTTTGAGGATTTGATAACAATGTGAGTAGTTTTCCACATTCTAGCTAATAACTCAACAAATTCTCAATGGATTTTGAGGACATTTTGGTCGTAGCACAAGGAAGAAATGATAAGATTTTGGTGGTGATCCCCATTCAGATGTGGGTCCTGGAATTTTTCAAAGATGTGTTTACAATGTAAGATAGGGCAGTTTTACACATTTTTCATTTTAACTCATGAAACAATGTTGGAAATGCTTTGGCAGGAGTTTGTGCTCTCGCAGCATTTCTAGCTTTTAATTTATTTATTTATTTTGGTTAGAAATTATACACATTTATACAGAGGGAGAGATATGTGGTCGTCTTGTGTACATTTACATCCATAGTTGGTTAAATGAAACTGTTTTTAGGAGTGCTGAGGGACCTCTAATTTTCATCTTTGCACCCCTATACCAATGACAAGGGAAATTTCACCATAATTGTTTATATGTGACATACATTTGTTAAGTTCCTTTTATTTCCAGGCTACACAATACATTTTAAATGATACCCAAAAGTCATGATGCAGGGAAAAATGTAGTCTTTCCTTGATAAATTGAATAAAAACCCACTGGTTAATAACACAAAAGTCAGATATTTCAGGTTACATACGTGAAGGCACCTTGAAAATGAATATAACTAGATTATTTGAAGGGTCATCACCTTTCCACCTTGACATGGTCTTATAGTTGATTTTTCTGTGCAACAAATTAAAGCAGATGTTTGTGGCACTATGTGGAAAGATTGGCTATGGCTATGGACCCCCCTTCTCTTATCTAAAGTACATTTAGTTTTTCAGTATTATTACATACAATAGCAAAATAGCATACAATATACATACATTTAGTGGCCTTGTTACTGTGTGATATAATGACTGAGCCGTAAGAAGGCTTCTGTGGTCGAAACTAAAAGGTAAAAGTGGAAAGTTACATAAAGTGTTAGGAAAAGAACTCATGTGGTTTACTTTTGTAAAAAGTGGAAATAGTAGACAGTTTTGAGACAGTGTGATATGACCTGCTTTTAAAACTTTGTTGATATAAATGTAGTTAACATTAACATTGAGTAGTATTTTGGTATAGAAATTGGAAATGTTTTGTTGTTCATGAAGTGAATGGTTCAGCGGGATTGGACAACAGTTAGGAGGTCTACACATTTTCTACACCAGCTGAGCATACTTGAAGGTTTGATCCGTAAAATCCCCAATGCTCTTTCCCTCTCATTTATACACTCCATCTCCTCCTCCCCTTCTCTCTCTCTCTCTCTCACTCACTCTCATGCACTCACACACACCAAAGACGTGTTAACACACATGTCTGTGTGTATTATTGATGAGCGAGCACGCGGTAGGGCTCAGCAGATTAAATAAAAATGCTAAAGGCCGGCAAGGGGCGCAGATCACTCATGAATTATTGGCAGAAATACGCTGCACCAGGGAATCTCAATTTGAATGGAGAAAGTGTGTGTGTGTGTGTGTGTGTGTGTGTGTGTGTGGGTGTGTGCGTGTGTGTGTGAGTGAGCACATTTAAGTAGCTGGATCATATATTGAAACGGTACACACCCAAATTGCAAATAGTCAGACTTATTTCCATATAGCAGCCTATAGAGTACATACACATCAGGTAAAGTATGCCCACACAGTTCACACACCAAACCAGTTCAAGCACATAGTCACGACTTACTCTTAAGGTCATACAGGTAAATACTCCTTTGAGCTTTTTTTTAATGAACTGACACACAGACATGCAGCTACAAATAAAGCTCTAAAGATGGATCAACGTCCATCATACACGAAAAGCATACTGGAAATCCTCCATAAGTGCTCAAAAAGTCAGTATGTAGCTCAGCATTTTTATTTTGATAAATAAGCAATAAATCCGTCATATAGATTTGATTTTTTTAATTTGACATTATGGTCTGGGGTTAAAAAGAAATAGTGGTAAACAAACCAAGTGTGTCCTGTTTTAATTTAGAAAAATAAGGAGGATCAAAAAGTTAAAGGGATTCATTTCGGGGATTGTAAATAATCCACAAAGAATTCTAATGTAGATCCATAATAAAATACACAGATTTCTCAAAAAGACCGTTTGGAAGGATTGATGAGCCTTGTCAGAATACGTGGTGCAACATTTTTATGAGAATGAAACGTAGAATTTGTGAAACCTCATAATGAAAAGCTTTTAAAACAGAGTATAGGCTACTTTCAACATTAAAATTATATTACGTTCATTAAAATAGGAGAAATAGGAGACAAAACCTTGATAAAAAATGTCCTCATATTCTTATTTACAGGGTTCCTGCTTATCCTTTAAAATTATTAAATTCTTTTTTCAAATTTAAGGCCACAAAACCTTCCAAAAAGTCTGGAAAAAAATGAGAGATCTTAGATTTTTTATGTCACTTTAACTTAAACTTTCACTATTAAATCTGATTTGTGATATTTAAGGGCTGCTCCATGCATGTGCATGCTCTTATATTTGTATCCATTTATGTCCCTTTAACTCACATAGAACTAAAGAGATCCATGGTATCCATTTTTTTTAGCACCATGGCTTATTACATTTTAGTATGATAACAATTTTATTTCAAACAGCATTTTAGCATTTAAAAGAAAAACAAATCCCACATACATGTTAACTGCTATTTGGTCTGTGTTGAAAAAGTGGTCCTAAATTTCTTAAATTTGATCTTAAAGTTTTTAATTGTTACTAAAAAAGTGTGTAGGCATCACTGATCACTTGAAGCACATAAAAAAAGTGGGTAGAAACAATGCATATAACAACAAAAACAACAATCAGACTGGAAAAGTTGCAAGTTTGTCCAGGTTTTGGCCATGGAGGTAAGGAAATGTTCTTGAACAACGGGAGCCTTTACCTGCTCGCACATTGTAAACCACTCTGAATCAGCTAAAAGCTGAAAGCGTAAGTTATAAAACATCTCTCTCTCTCTCTGGTGCAGTCAGTATCTCTCTGCTAAGTTCTCCTAACGCTCTGCTGATGTAAAAATCGATGGCGAGGTCATCAGGTTTCCCTTGTTGGCTGCCCCTCCCCTTCCTGCCTGCAATTTAATAATGCCCCTTTAAAGGCAGTGTTTAAGCCTCACGGAGCGATTGTTTTGTCAATAAGACCTCCTTTTACGAACGTCTTAAAAGCATAGGCCGGGAGAGAGCAAGGGAGAGATGAGGAGAGAGGGAGAAAGGTAGTATTAAAGAGGGCAGAGTGGACGGACGGACGTGAAGGCTACTTAGGAAGGGGCAGAATGGCACGTGCGTATATGCTTATCGGGTTTCAGAAAAAGGCAAGCTGAGGGATGAGAGGAGGGGAAGGAGGAGGTGAGGGGTGGGGAAGGAGAGCGTGCAAAAGGGAAACAAAAAAGGGGATAGAAAAACATAATTTATGAGAAGAAAATATTTTGTTGCCAATAATTCTGAAATTTGAAAGTTGTTCAATAAATTTGTTTGTGTTATCGTTATTATTCACCTTTTTTTTGGACCAGGCTCTTGTTTGCATCTGTTTGAAAATTGTTTGGTGATATTGTACTTTAAAGCAACCCTGGGGCAAAAAAAAGGAAACACAAACAGCATATGACAAAGTTTTTAACAATCCACCTCACCATAACTACGGGAAAACATGAAGAAAACCAGAAAATATTACCCCTAAGGTCTTTGTCATGTGACAAGCATGACAGTTTTCAAATCAATGAAACTATATATTCAGTTTAAAGTGTGAACAAGGCATTAGCAACCTGGTGATTTGTGTCTTTGTCTTCTTAATTTGTTGTTTTCCTGGGGCGCCCACTTTGCAGTATGTCATTGACTTCACCAGTCTCACATAACTTGGTCCTTAATTTGGAAATGTTACCAGGGCTGTACCAAATAATGGTGACACTCTGTGTACCAGAACACCAACTTTGAATTGCAGGGAAATTAGGCGCATTGTTTGAGGGGTGCTCGTTGTAAAGATGAGTAATCAGGCTGTCCAACAACAATACAACAATACCAATTGGTGTTAATGAGAGGAGAAATAATCAACTAAAATAACTTTCTCAAACTTTTTCTGAGGAGTATAAATCCGTGGCCCTCTGGCAATGCTGGTAACTTTAATGTGGCCCTTCTAGTAATCAAAGTTGCCCATTCGTTACTTATAGGATGGTTAGCATGGCCTTGTCCCAACTTTTTTGAAACATTTTTCTGCGCTCAAATTTCCCAAATTCCCAAATATCCCAATTCTGAAATGGGATATTTGTCTACAAGATGATGTAGATGTACAATACTTGCTGAAGTGTTTTTATGCTGAGCAATCTCTGTTATATTTTTTATTGAATTTCAAAAAGTTCTGACTCATCTGTTAGCTTGCTCAAAGCCAAGGGGATCCAACAAAGCTTGTGAGGTATTTCCACGACTTAATTGCAGTTTTGTGTGTATCATTTTATAGCTACTATAAAAAATGATGGGCAAAACAACATAAATGAGACCTGAGCTGTATTAAAGCTGAGTGACTCTTTAAAAGCAATGTGTGAGAGACAAACAGGTAAAGTAAGATGAGCTGCACAGTTCAGTATGTTGACATGCTGGAAAGAGAGATGCTGGAACTTGTTCGCAGAAAGCCTTTTGAGCTGTGTGTGTTTGTGTGTGTGTGTGTTTTTGTGTGAGTGTGTGTTTTGGAATTAGCAGGCCCAGTTTCAGTCCATGCCCTAGAGCCTGTTTCATACACTGCAGCTCTGTCAAGTTGCTTCAGCCTGAAACTCCCTGACATTACAGCAGATACCACACACACACACACACACACATGAACACACACAATTCTCTAGATATGACCTCACCCTCATTTCAACAGCAAGTTTAAATGTGAAATTAATTTCAAAAAACAACATTTTCCTCCCTCAGTTTGAAGTCGGTTGCTACCAATAAGCTTTTACAGGAATCTCTCGCCTGTGCAGACACGACCCTGTCTTAACTCTATTATGTCAACACAAGTGTGTGAAGAGGTGTGTGCGAGTGTGTCCTTACACACATATAGGTGTCCATGTGCAAAGACAAGCTCTGATCCGAACACCATCTCTCCTCCCCCCTTTCTTCCTCTCACTCTCTCTGTTTCTCTTACATCACAGCACGCCGCCCCGGGCCAAACCTGCATTTCTCCGCGCTGGCCTCCCTCTCAAGTCTTTTTCATTCCCTCCTCTTTTCTCCCCACTCCTGCTCTCCCCTTTTGCTTTTCAACCTTCTTTTGTAGTAGCAGAGGGGGGGAGTCCAAAACATGAAAGCAGAGGCAGATCGTGAATGCCAGGGTTTGTGTCGAAGCACACATGGTCGCTGTTGTGCTAGGCTTCATCAGTCGGTTTGTTATTGGTGCGCTGGTGTTTTCTTGCCATGATCAAATGCTACGGTGAAAAGGACCAGTGATGATGTGGAGCAAGGTGTATCACATGAGGAAAGGGCCCCATCAGCTTGAAGTATTGAGCAAACCACATTGGCTTTATGCAATTAGCATAAGTAATCGTTTATGCAAAGAATCTGGAAACAAAGCTTTGCGAACAGTACCTAGCAGCAACCTCTGGTGTTTCAAACTAAAGCCAGCGCAGTTCCTTGAGGGTCGACTTGAGGCTGTCTGCAGAAGCATTAGAAGTCACTTGCACACCTCATTTCAGAATGCTCAGTTTTTCCAAAAGAAATAAACATTTTTATACAACTGGTGTAAAAATAAGTTTTGGTGTGAAGAGTTCATGTATTTATGTTCACACTCTGAATGGGCAGGAGCTAATGTAAAAAGCATGTTTTGTTTTTATAAAAGTCACAATTATGCTGGATTACTGTCATAAGTGTTTGTCAGATGGATTGATACATGCCTCAGCTCCACTTCTCTGTCTGTTGGTTGACTGAGAGATAGGTTGCTTCAGAAGCCCACTCTAACAAATTTTTAACAGCGCTCTTCCTTTGTTTAGTAATTTATACTGTCCAAGATCTTTAGCCATATTGCACATGCTAACCACAGAATTTATGAACAAAGTAAAGGACTGATTGAAAATTGTGAGGACATGCATATGTGCAGTGACTACCTAAAAAAATCCAACCCTAAATGGGGGGTTAAAAGACAAGAGTGAGCTACTTTCAAAACTTAAAATGTTTTCTTTATCTGGAGTGTATGAAATATGAAAAGAACATTGTTTTGCCAGAGTTTTGCTCATGAAAGGCTTTAAACATGAACCTGTGCTGTTGTAAAAGCAGTCATGTGGATGGCCATTAGCATTGTCCTAAGGTTTTGCTGGTCAACATCTTGCACTACAACAAGTTCTTGTTGGGTAATGGTGTGTCTCTATCTAGCGGTATGCTGAAGTTTGTCTTAGAACTGCTCTTTATGGACAGGCCACAAGATAACTTTCTTGTGTTTTGATGCTGCAGAATACATTTTGGTTGATTGAGTGAGTTAATTTTCATGAAAGCCAGTTCTATTTTTTTTCTTTCAAATGATCAAAATCTTAACATACAAATCTGTAAATAAATAAAATATTTTAATGTCTGAAAGCACATTTCCAGCACTGTGTACCCTCCGTCTATAAGTTCCTCTCTTTTCTGCCGTCCTCTCAAAATTGCCTCCACTAGTTTCTGGGCAGTCAGAGAGATCCCCATAGCGATGGCTGCTGGGAGCCAGCAAGGGGAAGTGACACGCACATAGACAGGATATGACACGGGCAGTATGGGGGGATTTAGGTCAACCACTGTGTGTTTGCGGCAGTCCCTCAACTGCAAGCCCTGTCAGCAATACTGACTCTGTTGGACGCTAATCATCTGTGTGTGTGTGTGTGTTTTTGAGAGTCAGTGTGTGTGTTTTTGTGACTACATTCTGTTTTTATTTGTGTGTGTGGTAAACAGAAAGCCACACTGTATATATTAGCATGCAAATGTGGAAGCAAAATAACCCAAAAACCAAAGCGGAAGAGATGCTATGCTAACAGAATCCAACATGAGTGCTATAGTGTAAAAGGGCTAAAGGGACACACTTCTTCCAGTGTTTGCCGAGTGGGCAGCACAGAGCAGCCATGTTGTTTCTGGGCAAAACCAGGCCTGAAGCCATGGCCTGTCTCTGGCATTGATGGATGACTGGCTAACAGAGCCCAAGACAGCCTGAATGTGTGTGATGGGAAGCAGGAACAGAGATAAAGAGAGTGATGGAGGTCACATGCTGCTGCTACACACTCCCTTCCGAAGTCCTATTCTTCTTCTCTCACCATTATTCCTTTGTTTTTGGTCTTCTTTGTGTCTTGCTTTCCGATTTTTTTTTTCCCCTTTCTCATTCTTCTGCTTGTGTTTGGCCTTTTGGCGAGACTTGTTTAGAAGTCAGCAATGAGTGTTGCAAAGCCAGCAAAGTCAGAGCCAGCAAGTTCATGTGTGTTCCAAGTGGCCAACATTTCCTTTTTGCAACTTTGGGAGGCACCTGGTTGTCATGGATACAAAAATACACAATAAAAACACATATACACTGAGCTGCTCTCCAGTTTGTGTGTCTGTGTGTGTGTGTTTAGACAGAGAGTGTGAGAGTGGTTACCAAGCCTGTCACTCTACTCTGTAAAACCAGCTTTAGTGCAAGATTCATGGCTCCCTTAATGGACATCGGGCTCTGGGGTGGTGGAGAAACAGCGCGCGTGTGTGTTTACGTGCTTGTATTTTATGTGTGTGCAGTAATAGGGATTAGGTGACCCCATGGCTGCTCTCAGTCTAAAGCTCCTTTTAAATTTCACACTGTTTTCTTATGTTTCCCTCCGTATGTGGCACCAGATCCAGCTAATCCAGCCCGTGTTATAAGGAGCTGGATCAGCAGACCTGCATGTATCCAGTGTGTGTGCATGTTTGTGTGTCAGTGGGTGTGTCTCCGCATAGCTGTGCATGCATTTGGAGATGGTTCAGGAACTGTTTGCCCTGCCAATAAAGACTTATATGTATTGCTGACTCAAAACACAGGCCTCCTGTCTAATAACAGACTGGCTGCACACTCTGTCATGTGACTCCTGCATGACCTCACCTCAACCTTACATGTCCATGTGTGTGTTTTAAGCGTGTTAGATATAGTTTTTATATGCTTGTGCATGGTGAGCATGCATTATGTTATTGTCTGTCAAAGTTAAACAGCTAACCCCTCAGTCGGTAACATATATGGCACCACACCTTCTGCTGCTAATGCACACACCCTTTTTCTATAGGAGGCTTGGAGGTAGAGAGGATCATGCTGTGCAGGGTGTGTGTTTGTGTGCAGGAGTGTTATGACATGTTGCTATTTGTGGCCAATTGGCCTGAGTTTAGATGGATGCTGCTTGTTGACAAGTGCATGTAGCAGCACATATGGCTTTGGAGTTGTCTGTATGTATGTATGATGTTTGTGAGTCTAAGGGCGCTTTTACACCTAACACAACGGGTCTGGACCAGACAAACTCTGGTTCCCTTTTTTGGAAAGTTTGGTTGACATGGGTGGTGTGATAGTACACACAAAGTCTGGTGTGGACCAAAGATCTGTCTTCTGGTCTGCCTAAAACAGGGGGTATCATTTTGCTTCCAGACCGGAGTTTTGGTTCATGGTTGATGTGAATGCAGTCCCCTCATGATGTCACAGAGGACATGCCAACTTTTCTTGATGACACTCCCTAAGCTAGGTGTTTGTGCAGCCCACAGCCAGCTCCAGTGGGAGGAAAACATGCATAGCCGTGTTTGTGCTTCCATGGTTGACAGAGTTTAGTGCTGTAAGTCACATCTTTCTTAATAGGGCTGTGATTCGATAGTTCACCAGGAATCGCACTTTATAAGTCTGTTCAGTGCAGGGATGAAACAGGGGGTTTATGCCAGAACCCAATATCTGAGTGGATTTAAAGGCAAGAAACTTTAAAATTATATTGACATCTGTGCAGTATGTGCTTGTGGAAAAAGAGGGTGATATGCCAGATTAAACGTCTGAGTTATATTACTGCACTGCTGTAAGTTCATATAGTCCTGAACCTACTTACAGGCCTACTATCAAAACCTTCACGTAAGAGCATAGTCATTAGTCAAAATGATGCAGAAAGTCTTGTCTGCCGAGTAACATCTGATGACTGCCAGTGTCTTTGTAAGTCTGCATGCATAATGTGTGTCCTCAAGGACTGTTGCTCTGGTTGTACCACTTGACCCACCATCATCTCTTTAATAAGAAATTGTGAAACAAATCCCCAAAAACGATGTAACTTCGTAAGTTTATTTGAAGAGAAATGATGCAGTTTAATGTACGTAACACATGTTGAGGGCTACTTTTGGATCATGGCCCACCAAGTTGAGAACCAGTGCTCTAGTGTGATAAAAGGCTGCAGGCACAATGGGCCATTTTATTAAATCTATTTTTGACATCCAATATTAATAGAAGTGCATGTCTTCTTTGGAGTCTCTCAAGCCATTTTTACACATGAAATTGAGCAGTTTCAAGAGAATTTAAGGTGACCCTCCTGGAAAATACCCTGATGTGCTTGATCACACTAGTCCCTCTCCGCTAAAGGTTTTCCTGCAGTTTTCCTGGGATCTTCGAAGGGGCAGGGGAAGGCAGATTTCTGGCAGAGTAATTTCAGGGTAAAGTCTGGTTGAAAATCCTTGCTGTTTTGGCTCGCACATGCAGCCCCCCCCCCCGATAAATTAGTCATTTTTCAGGGCTTTTATTTAAAGAAGTATTTCAGCAGCTGAGCAAGCACAAAATAAAGCCCTCCATCCTTTGCCCCAACTAATTCAGTTGCTATATGCACCTATTCTGATGCCTTTCCAGCTGCTTCTTGACATTTATTGGCTTCAGCTCCAAAATAATACACTCACTCTCAGATGCATGGTTCCTGTGCACTCACAAGCAGAAAATGTGGCAGGACCAGAACTAATTATCTAAGAAATCTCACTGCAGACTTACATTTAGGTGGAGTATCGCATAGCTGCACAGACACACCAACGCCCAAGTATAGTGCTTGTATAAAAGTATAAAACTTTTAGATGCCACATACAATCTCTTGTTTTAATGGTCATTAGTTTCAAAACGCACTGAGCTGCGTACCTGTATATTCCATAGGAATGGAGAATGTGATGTAAATGATCCCATCATATCTTGCAAACTCAAACTTTTGCACAGTCTGAATCGTGCAACAACATTGCCATTTTGACTTTGAGTTTCAGTGGCAATGAAAATTTGACACACAGCTAGAGGAGGTGGAAAGAGCGAGAGTGAGGAGAGAGAAAGAGAGATATGTTGAGAAGGAGGTGATTTTTCAGTAAACTTGTCAAATGAGGAAAACAAGGTGAGGAGCTCATAATTCCCTCACACACCCACGTCTGCAGCACGTTCACATGCATATACGCACTTCCTGCAGTGCACAGAAGAATAAGTGAGCTCTAAAAATGAAATAAGTTTATTTAAGAAGATGAAGAAGTGCTGGGACAGGGGATGTAATAATTACATTTCTGCAGGGTGTAAAGTGTGGCACCTAACGTTGAATAGTATGTAAAGGGTGTGTGTTTGCTCCATCATTTAAATGCTTTAACTTGGGGTAAATGTGTGTGTACAGGTGCATAAGTGAAAACCACCTGTTGCAGTGGTTTTTGTTTTCATGAATGATGCATTGATGTAAAAATAATTATAGAGTATATACTGAAAACCTCAGATCGAATTTCATCATTTCTGCACTGGTTGTAAGATAGTAGAGCCGGACGGTATTAGTTTGTGATGATTCTAAATTCGAAGACTTTATCTAAAAGATTTCAAGGTTGGAACAAATCAAGAACTTATGAGTTGAGTAAACAACCCAATGCAAGGTATTTGTTGATGCTCGCCCTCCAAGACACTTTAGTAACCACCACCAGACCAATAAACAACTCGGTAAGAAAATTTAAATTGGAAATAATTAAGGTGCTCAGCTTTGAATTTTAAACCTTGCAATTGCTACTTTAAATACTGTTTGCATTATATTGATAAGAAGATGTAGTCCCCCCACCAAAAACAGAGGACAAAACTTTAAAAAAAAAAAAAAGCCTTTGACCTGTTTTGATGATTGCATAAATGCTGTTGGGCACAAACCTCCTACCTCTCTTTTTCTTTCTTTCTTTTTTTCATTCTTTTTTTCTTTTTTTTAATAAAACTGTTCTTTTAAGGGTTTTTATAAACCAACCAAACTGAAATACACAATAATTTACAATCAGGACAACAAAATATTTATTCATTCAATAGCAGAGCATTTTTTTCAAACTTTCCTAAAAATTAGCAATTTTGAAGATGTTTTGTGCCCGACAGCAAAAGAATGCATTGAAAACAAGCCATAAAACATGTATACACTTTATTTAACATTTAATACTTTTAAATACTTTTCAAAGACCTAACTTTTGCTTCATCAAACCAGCAATTGTCAGTCCCTTTTTGTGATCTGTGGAAGTCCTAAATGTATGCAAAAATTACTTTTATGAAAATGTAAATGTTGTTGTTGTTTTAAAAATCATAATTATTAGTTAGGGATAAGTGAAATATTAGAAAATTTAAATTCTACTGAAATTTTGTGGCCATTACAATTTTGTCTTCTAGAAAGCCAAACACTAAACTCTAAAAGCTAATTTTATTTTTGGTGAAGAGGAAATGTGTTACTTTAATGGAACTTGCAGAAAAACTAAAATTAATTGTGAATAATTCACTTAGAGACAGAGTATGTATAATTTTGGTGCTTAAACAACTTAATCAATTCAGAAAAAAAATTAAACCTATGCATGTTTTCTTTGGGTTCTCTGTAGAGGAGTCCATTTATCTTAAATATGCAGAAAAAGAGACTAATATAAAACAGTCTTTACATTAAAATTGTGTGATTCACTTAGCTACATAGATACTGAAACATCTGCTCACACAAAGATAAAATCTGGGAGGATGACACTGAATGGTATCCCAAATAAATATTGCACATAAACTGATGTTTCACATGATCTTGACGGTATGTAGGTTGAGTTGTTGTTGAAGGAAACTTAAACAACCCCACACAATCTTACATGTGACAACAATTGGAAACAAAGTTATAACAAAAGCACTGAGTGAGAATGGAGGTTGTTGTTCTGTTAACAATGAAAAGATTGGTCTTACACTTTGAAAAGCACACCAAAAGTACTATAATAGCTTACATTCAGGCCAGGTATGTGTTGACTGACAGGATGGTTACTGGGTAAATTGGCCTCGTCTTAAAGAACCTTTTAGCTCTTGGTCAAGAGTACTGTATGTGAGGTTAGTCACACACTCTACAGAGAAAATGCTCTCATTCTTGTTCATTTTTCTGAAAATTAAACTGTTAATTTCAACATTAAGTGTAAATGTGTTAAGGCACAGGCATAGCTCTGGGCATTCTATCCTCAGTGTCATCTCTTGGTATTATAACTGGGAGACAATTATCTAAAATGTAATTTAAGAGTGGTGAAAAGACTTCATCTAGAAAGAGTTGTGTGTCAAGTCCTGCATTTAAACTTGGTTATTATATTGTACAGTAGTATCAGTGCTAAAATATGGCCAAACAACAAGTTGACTCATGTTGTGGTAGTAGATTAATATCTCTGGTGTCATTTGGCTGGAGGACATTTGCAAACATTTGCAAAGAATTTCACTTTTCCTAAAGTATTTCTGATCACTCCTCTGACTCCTAAGGTCTGACTCTAAAGTCACATGTAGTTCTTACAAAAGCAGCAATTCAATAAAAGCAAGAATGACAGAATAGAGCTTTGTGAGATTATGTTTGTGAGTTCACTGGTGAGTTGGAGGGATATATGAGCAAGGCGTTAATTGTGGTTGAGCAGCAGACAATCGATGGTAGCTGCGCTGTGACAACCTGATGATAAGCTACATGATTCTACCCGCCGGAGCTCGCTTTCTTTTTAGTGCTTTTAAATCCCATTGATTGGCAGCCAGGAGGAGTGTGTGGTTACACAGTTATTTTAAGCTGCTCTCACATTTGAATATGCATGTAAACCCTTGTCAGTGTGCACTCAAATCTACCGCCAGGTCCTAAAGAGTGTTTGTGTGTGTGTATGTGTGTGTTTTTTTCATGAGTTTTAACACCCGGATGTGTATCATTGTGAGGTGTGTGCATGTTTGTTCACATTCTCTCAGATTACTAATGTAATATTGGTAGTAAGTGGGGTGGTGTGTATATAAATACATGTGCGCGTGTGTGTTTGAGTGTGTCTCGTATTACTAATATAATATTGGTAGTGGGCTCAGGAGATGTGTGCGTTTGTGTGGGTATGTGTGCCACAGAATCTGAGAACTCTGCATGAATTTAAATGAACGAGCTTGCACAGTAACCTTTTGTATATCCAATCTGCATCTTTCCACCACTCGTTATTAAATTATCCCCTAATTGGTCACGCAACAAAGGCAGCTGATGAAAAAGACAATTTCTTGCTTTTAATTGGGCATTTCACGTGTGCTTGGCGTACACCTGTGTGCGGCTGCCTCAGCTCGCTGTGCTTGTGTGTGTGTGTGTGTCTCGGGTGTAATGAGAATAGAACATTAGCAAGGGCTTGGCAGACGCCGTCGCAATCAGTTCCACTCTTTCCAGAGATGGAGGGAGAGGGGCAGGAGGAGTAATCCAGACATTAGCAATCTAAGAAGGAGAAATAGATCAGACGGAGATTAACAAAGATGGAAATTCATCCAGATTCCTTATGTGACTTTTAACAGACTTTAGAAGTGGCCAAACATCAGTGTTGGGCAAAAACAGTACAACAAAAGGGATCTTAAGAGTTATTTATTTATTTATTTTTAATAAGAGTTGTTTCTGACATACACAGCTTACTCCATACTATCATTCTGATTGAGTTGTGAGGTAGCATCCAACAACACAAATGTTCCCACAACAAGGTGGACTGGTAGCTATCACCCCTGAAATCAAAATTCTCAGAATGAGTACATTCAGTGGACTGTTTACTTCTACATGAAAATAATATCACTGTCTAGTTTAATATCCATGTTTGTGATCCTGGCTAGTGTGCAAAATGTACCTTTAGTTCACAAAATTGGAACTCAGGTGAGACCTAAATAATGTGGCAAGACAATCCCCTACAGTTGACCCACTGTGAGTGTAGTCCGAACTTTTTTGTTGGTTGACCATACATAGACATCACCTCTATCCTGCTGTAAGCCAAGTTTAAAGTGCAGTCCTTCGCTGTAATATCTATGCCCCTGTGGCATCTTACCTTCTCCAATGGAGCGACAAGTTGAGCCTGTCTCTCAAGGCAGTATCTGATGTGCAACAGAGGCGAGCCAGGAGCATATGGAGCCAGCAGGGAGCACAGTGGTCTGTGTGTGTCTGCCTATGTGAGACACAATGTGTAGCTCTCACCCAAAGCCGTATCACACTATGAATTAAATCAGCTATCACATAATTGCACATAAGACAGAAAGCAACAACAATAGATACTGTATAACAACAACAACTAACAAATTCAACAAGTACAGACAGACAAACACCCAAAAATACATACAACAATACAAGAAAAAACAGGTAAAACAGAGAGCACTTGATCATAATTGACTACAAATCTTTTAGGATGAGTTTAAAGTGATTCCAGTCTGGATACAGTTTAAGCTCTGACAGAAAGTGTCCCACATGTTGACACCTTGAACAGAGAAAGCTGTTTGACTCAGTTAAGATTATGAAAGGGGACATTACAGTCTCCATTTGCTGGTCTACATGTTGCAGACCCCGATACTCTCAGTGGAAGCACAGGACCACTGAGCACCTGAGGAGCCTGATGATTTAGACATTAATGGATCAGTTTAAGATTGGAAAATTTAATGAAATTATCCAAGTTTAACATGTTCAGTTTTTGTCAGTACAGAACAATGATGTGACCTGATTGGCTTCCTGTCTCAGATTTTAATTGCTCAGTTATAGATCATCATCAGAGGCCTCAGTGTGGTAGGTGCTGCTTGTGACCAGGAGGCTACACAGACTTAAATGGGAGAAAACCATGAAGAGCATAAAAGCATTGGCAGCATGGAGAGGTAAACAGTATCTAATAAGTCTAGACATGTGTAAATTTTTTCATTTACACAAAACAATCATTTTGATGTCATATGGTGAACTCTATTATTTTTATTATATTCAATAAACTTTGATTAATCAAGAAAAACATTGCTGAGACTAAATAGAAAAAAATCTTCTGTTGACAGAATCTTTGCCATGTTTATCTTTGAATGACTAAAATCAAGCTAATCCATATAAGACAACCAAATACACAAGCTTGATAGTGACACAAAACAACCAATTGATTTGTTCATAAGAAGTAGAAATAGCAAATGTGGTTGTAGTAATTATTTTAATTATTACAATTTAGTAATAACGATAATAATAATAATAATAATAATGTGAGAGGTACCCAATTGATCTGGATCCAACTATCTTCAGCTGGTATGCACTTAAATTTATAATTGCCTGATTAGAAATGAAGTGCTGTTGGCACCAAACAATCACATGTGGTCGATACTACATGCATCACCTTTAAGTTCGTCCCCTGTGTTTGACTCTGCATGGAGTCCGGCAGGATAGAAGCTACTTTGCTAACTAAACGAGGTAACAACAGAGTAATGATGCATTTGAATCCAGCCCTTAGCATTATGATGCTTTTAGAAGGTCAGGACATGAAGTGTTCAAATGTAATCTGAAAGAAACGTAATTTAGATTTTGACTGTAGAGACTTAAATAAATACCATTGTTTAGAGCTTAAATTTGTTTTCTCAGCAATATAAGGTAATTACTTTGGTTGCACAGTGTAACTGAGTTGACGTTCTCAGTCTTGTTGGTTGATATTTTTTATACCATTTTCCATCCGTCAACAATGTGTGTTTATTAAATGAACACATTTAATATATAAATCATCACATTTTATGTTTAATTGTAATTGTGTTATCTAGTTGTTCTTACTGTAGGGCCCTTGATGCATTGTGCCTATAACAGTTTTGCAATACTCTGTTGATCAAGTATGTAACCGCTATTATAATTAAACACGATCAGTATCAGTATTGGTATTAGTATCAGGACACTGGTGATTGGTACTGGCAGTATAATCCTGATTTGAGGATCACTAAAGATAGTACTAAAAGTAACTGATATAAGTGAAGTGAAACATGTAGAAAACACAAAAGTTAAACCTCTGTATGCAATTGTCAAGCATGTGTGGGAATCTAACACCCAGAGCAGATTTCCCCAAACTACACAAGGCCAACTTTTATCCCCAGTCATTTTCCTTCCTCATGCGCTGCTTTTGGTGTTTTTTTTGCCCAAATTTAGACGTACCACCAGTAGTGTGTCACGCCAAAATAGCCCAGCTATTGTTGCTCTGAGTGGAGCTGAATAGTGCAGCTCATTGTGTCGTGATGGGAGGCAGGGGAATGAACAGGCCATAAACACTGGCCCTATAGCACCCAGGGGTCGTGCAAAGGTGAAGCCGCACTCCCCCTAATAGAGGAGCCCTCTCTCCCTCTTTCCTTCTTTGCTGTTTCTCTATCACTCTTACTTCTTATTTGCCTTTTTTCCTTTCTTCTCTCTTCCTTTCCCTCCGTCAGCTTATTAACGGTCACAGCAAGAGTGTCTGGTTTGCAGACCAGAGCCCTTTGCCTCTTTTTTTTCCTCCTCCTTCCCTCCTGCTCTCCATCACTCCATTCCCTTGGCTGCTATTATGAGAGGCATTTTTATCCTTTGTTCCAGCCCCCATGGTGCATCTGGCCTCAGATATGGGGACGACAGGGACAGGAAACCGGCAAGAGAGTTTAAGCGAGGAGGAGGGAGGGAAGGAGGGTAAGGGTTGGAGTGTGGGTTTGTCACACAGAGGTGGACGGCCAGTTTCCACCATACAGGGAGGGGATGATAAGGAGAGAGCGAGCAGGAGAAGGAAACAGATAGAGGGACAGTAGAGAGGGAGGTTGGTTGTAATGTTGGCAGCACTTGCAGCAGTGATAGTAGGATTATTACCTCTCTGATACATAGTCTCTTTAATCCTCAGAGTAAATAAGCTGTGGTGCCATATTTCTGGGAGGTCACATCCAGTTATGCGTGTGTTACATTCCTCCTCCAGACTGTACCAAGAACAAATGCTTGACTTTCTAAGCAGTGCACACCTATTGCCAAAACAACCTCCTGTGTTGCATCAGTGCCTTTTTTTGCAGGAGGAGATATTAAGAGGAAGGAAATAAAAGTGAGCGCACAGAGGCGAGGGGCATGCAATGACACAGGAGGTGAAGAGAAGGAGAGGTCAACAGTTAGCCAGTGCTGGCCTCAAGTTGACCTCGTCCTTCTATAAAGGGCCCTGAGAGGAGAGGAGAGGAGAGCTGAAGGAATGCTAAAGGCCTCCTCAACCCTCCTCGCCCTCGGCCTCGCTCCTTCTTCCATATCTCCCCCAGCAAAACAGGCAGGGAGGAGAGGGTGTGTTGGTGATAAAACTCCAGACGTTCCCTCATTTTGATGGTGCTCTGCCATGTCAGTGCATTCCTCCCCAGCTCTTTCTGTGTCTGTCTCCCACTCCAAAAATTCCAATTCACTGTAACAAATGTAGACAAAAGTGCCAACAATGTTTGACTTAAACAAATCAAGTTAAAAAAAATGTTAGAGAAAATTCATTTTAGCTGAAACTAAAGTAAAAATGAAGCTTTGCTAAAACATGATGACTAATGAAAGTTCTATTGATGGCTTTCAGTTATGGCTTCAGCACAGAGGCCTGAAAGGAAAAAATAGTGTCAGCTAGCATTAACTATTGAATGAAGCTTAAAAAATCAAGCACACGCACATCAATTGTTTACATGCTGAGCCATGAAAAATCTTAAAAGGTCAGGCAAAATGACTCACAACACTGATGCACCCCAAAATAGTTAAAATTGATTTATTCAAATCATTAGATACCCAACGATTTGTGCTCCAAGCACCTGAGGAAGAGCCAGGCCGGGTTTAAAATGTTGTGTTTTTAATGATTTGAAAGGATTCAATTTAGCGCTACTGTCTTTGTAACTTACAGAGAAAGTGGAGCACCTGGAAAAATTAATCCTAATTTGCTCCTCTATGGGTTTTCTGTCTGAGATAGCATAAAAAAATCTGCTTCAAAAATGATTCAAAACTAAATAAAACTGTTAAAACAAAATGATAATAACAGAACAAAATAATTCAAATATACTTTAAGCTTGGATACAACTGGGAAATACCTTAAAATCGTTGTTGTGCAATTGGGCAGCTAATCTGTCTCCTCTGCTCAGTGTCTCCTCATTCCCTTGCAGCTCTGTCTCTAAAGGTGATCCAGAGCAGATAGCAGGCTAAAACAAAAAGATGAGTACCATTAAGCAGTTAGAGGACAAATATTGAAGAGGTAAAGAGCAAAAGGGTCCCATTCACTAATTAGGGGTCAAACAGAAGCACCAGCTAGTGTCCTTTTGTGTTTCCTCCTCCTTCCCCACATCTCCTAAAAACTCTTTTTTTCCCTGCTTTAGTAGCCTACACAACTATTGTTTCCTTCAAAGTTGCTGCCCCCTCCTCCTTTTTCTTTTTTTTTTTTTTTTTTGAGATGAAATGGAAGTGTCCGGTGGGGCAACAGCAGGAACACATAAATCAAGTCCAAAGCCCCCAAGAGTCCTCTCTCCCTGGGGTCATTACAGGTCACGGGGTCATTTCACAAGAGGTTAAGGCTGAGCAAGGCCAGAGCGCTGCCACTGTGTGAGTGTGTGTGAGTGTGTGTGTGTGAGTGTGAATGGATGCAGGAGAAGAGGACAAACTGAAATAAGATTGTTTGTTTAAATGGTTTGAATGTGTGCAGTAGGCCTGCAAAATGTATTGTTTTTGGTCACAGTCACTAGTTTTGACTTTTCCACAACCAAACAAATTGCCCTATTTACATTATTACAACATTTTATCTGTGTAAATTCTTTGAATTTATTTGATTTTTCTTACTTTTACCTTTTCATCTGGCTTCTCTTGGGGTCTGCTCTCCATGTTTACTGAAATTTATCAGCAGTTTATGAAGTCTTGCAAATTATCTATATTATTCTGTCACAAATGAGTTGACACAGGTGACGTAGAAACAACAATTTAATGTTTATGTAATTTATTTTAAACTGGCGGATTACTTACTGCCATTTCTTTCAATTAACCAAAAATTTAGTTCTCTTTCAACATCAAGGCATTTTTTTTTTAACCAGGAAGTAATGTACACAATATAAAAATGCAGCATAAAAGACAAATATATACCAAAAACAGTAGACTGACCAAGTCTCTTATCCCAAACACAGGTTTGTAGTGGTGACTGAAATCCTTAAAAATACTTGAATCTTAATATTGTGTTTTGAAAGTCGTCAAGGCTGCCAAATAAAGTGCCCAAAAGTGCTTATAAATGAAATCTCTTTCCGTCTCTCATATGATTAAAAGCAATCTGACTGAGCAGCTTGGCTATTGAAAGAGAAAATAAAAAAACTGGAGGCCTCTTAAGGAGAGAGATGTCTTACACGTAGGTCTATCATCATTGTAAAAATACTATCACTGCTAAAACTTTTTTTTTTTCTTTACAATAATGTTGAAAAAAAAAAAGGAAACATTCCTTAGAACAGGGGTCGCCAACCTGAAGATCTTGATCTACTTATAGCTCTTCTTGACATTTCTAGTAGGCTAGACTAGATGATTTGGTCTTTATCGGGTACATGGTTTGGACCTTTTCACTATTCCTTGACATAAATGAATCTGGTGAATCCAGGTGCTTTATAAGATTAACTGGATGTAACTGACTTCTCTTCTTCTCTTTAGTTTTCAGTCGTAGAAAAATATTCAGACACATCAGGATGTGTTTAATGCTGTCATTGTGACAGTCTAGACTGTCACAATGACAGCATTAAGACTGAACTCTTAGTCATGAGTTTCAGTTCATATTATGTGTCTTCAAATCCACTGATTCTGTGTTTTTATTCCTCCCTTTTATCAAACCATGGCTGTGACTTAATTTTAGGGTCACACGAATGTTTAGCTTAGTACAACCAAGGCAAAAGGTAAGTAGAAGGACCAGTGTTTTTCAAAATAAACAATAATCAGTAAAAAAAATCCCCAAAATAAAGAACTGATTTTGATAAAAACTGAAAAGCTAATTCTAATTATCCTTTTGGCCCAAATCATACAGCCATGCAAGTAAATGTGCATTTACAGAGGCGTAAAGAAGAGGCTCCTGCTCCTGTGAAAACACATGCTCTAAAAATAAGCTCCTGTCGTCACAGAGTAACACATGGTCACCTGTTCTAGCAGGGTATCACCCCAAAAACAATGCCTCTCACCAGTGGCAACGTGACATGTTTCTGTCAGCAAACACTTCCCACACCACCGCCGCCGCCACCGTGCTCTGAGCCAAGTGTGTTAAACAGTCAGCAAATCTCAGCCCGTCGAGAGGTGGAACGCCTCCAACAAAGCGAGATGGGTCGACATGTTTCAAACAGGCAGGGAGAAAATCCCGGTTGAGCCTCGCCCCACAAAGACCCCAGTGTTTTCAGGCTGATGTAACCGTGCATAAGCTGAGGCTGTGCGAGTTTGTACAAGTTGTGAACTTCTGCATTTTCAGAGACAACCACCTTGGTTGTCAGGGCTTTTAAGATGTTACTTTTGCAGATTTTTTTTGAGCTTTTCCAAGGTTGAGGGCTGCTTTGAGGGGAATTATTTCTCCACATAACTATTATGGTTTAAGAGAAGGAGGCAGGTTTGGCAATGTTTTTGTTTTTGTGTTCTGTGCCAAGATTTTCAACATCTTAGTCAGCATTTTGCCTCATCTTGTTTTAAGACATAAACTGACTGTTTCTTTTTCTCTTCTTTCCTCTTCCATCCTCTTCTTCCTCATCTTCTCCAGGTTCATTAACGCCAGGAGGAGAATAGTGCAGCCCATGATCGACCAGTCAAACCGTGCAGGCAAGTCTCCTCTAGTTACTGTATTCAAGTCTCGCAGGCAAAAGCCGTCCTCCCTCCATGCACCCGGAGGCCCCTCGGCTGGTAAATACAGGACTGATGCCCCCTCATCCTGGAATGTCCAAATCCTGCGGGGGGCTTTCCCTTCTGTGTCCTCCAAACTTACCACTAAAAATAAAGAAGCAAAAACATTAACAGCAACCATTAATCAGCTTTGAAGTGGGGTGAAAAACTGTTTAATGATATGAGAAATAATAATCTGGCTGCAATTGATTTAACGACCAAACAAAACTAGCTGTGTTCTAAATCACGTTTGCTTTTAACCCCTTCCTCCCCCACTTTGCCAGTCAGGCAAAGACAAAAAAACGTTAAACCCCTCCTCCCCGCCTCGAACCAAAACATAAAGCCGACTACACCCATTTCTTTTTTTGGGTGACCGTTGTTTGGCTTTTTGGCTCCAGACCTGTTTTGCCCCCCTCTCCTCTTTAAACCCCTGCCCCCCTGCATTGCTATTTGTGGCTGTTTCAGGGAGTGAGGGGAGCGTGGGGAGTGAGCGAGCGAGCGGTCCCCCTGGTGCATGGCTTGGTTTGGACTGCCGTAAACTTTATTACCTGTAATAGGGGCCAGAGGTCAGGGTGGCATTAGGGGCGCAGTAAAGTTCAAAGGCATTCAGCAGGGCCGAGTTCTTGCTTTTGCTTGACTGACCCCCAAACAGCCTGAATCGAAGGTAAGTGGATTTCTATGAGTGCCGAACAATGGAGGCCAGCGAAAAATAAGAAGTCTATCAGGTTTCACTTAGCGGCAGAGCTCAGTTAAAGGCAGTATTTATTAGATAAAGAGTTTAGGTTGGAGCACGTTCTGAGACCATTTAGCAGGAATGAGTCGACCTTTTGAGTCTGGAGCTCATTTTGTTCTTGTAATCGTGTTTGATCACGCATTCAGAGAGAACAACCAACCATACATTTTGTCTTACTCCACTTTCTTCATTATTTAATCATTTTCGTAGTTTTATGAAGTTCCAGAACTAATTCAGTTGTGGCTTTGACATTAGTTGTAGGTTCACAGAGATGAGGTGTTTATTTATTTATTTGTTTTTCAGGAAACAGATATTATCAACTTGTGATATGGGATGAACAAGGATTTCGGAATATTTAAACAGTCATTAATTCATATAAAATACAGACTTCATAAAACATTTATCTTGATTAAATATAAACATGCTAATCACTGGCATGTAGTTTTTGTTGTACAAGCCTTTTTAATCATTACTCCTTTAAAAATTATTAAAGTTATTTTGTTCATCACTAAGTTTCAAAACTTAGCTAATACTTGTACATTTTTATTCATACTTTTTGCCTTATAAGCTGATCTACAACAGAATGAAATCAAAGTTTACAACAGATGATAATGTTCTTTTGTAGTCTTTCACAAGCACAAACTCAAGTTAAAGATAATTCTTTAAGTTGTAGAAGTAGCACTCACCCTTTCTCTCTCAGCCTCCATGCTGTGTTTAACATTTTGGCTTCTCAATGTGTGTATGTACTGCACTTAATCATGATGGCAGCCTACCTAAGACAAAAAGATACTTAGCTTCTGTTAGTTTAACATGTAACTGTAATGTTGAATATTTTACTGATTAATAATCCCTTGTTTTACTTGACCCTCAGTATCATTAAAGTTAGATATTGCAAGTAACATTTTGACAAGTAACACTGTCGCCATTATATCCTTCACACAAATATGAAGCCCAACCAGGGATACACTATGATTAGAAGTTTACAACAATAAAAACAATTTAAAAAGGCTAAAAGATAATGAAGTAAAACTACAACATGTCAGAAATATACTCATGATAAGCTTTCATCAAAGCAGTACTAGCATTTGGACAAAACAGATATAATGTTCAGCCGAGTCAAGATTTATTTATATTGCACATTCACACAATCAATATATTGATTAGTCATTATTTTTGTTTAGTGCCAATTTGTAATAAATGTTTTTGCCAATAAAGCAGGTCTAGACCATGCCTTATGCTACGTGCTTTAGCAGGGATGGGAAGCATTTAGGCATGGTGTATTGGTATTGACAGACAATAGCTTAAAAGGTTAATTATTTGGATTAAAGGCCAGTTGAAATGGAAAGGTCACTAAACTGCTTCAGAAATACAGAGAGAACTTTCAATTTTGCTAAAAGAGAAAGCATTTTCAAGCACACTGGTGCTGTGGTCGTCACATATTTCTTGGTTTTATAACAGCCATTCTGTTAAAAAGAAAGTTTTCACTTCATTTAAGAAACTAAACTCTTTGTTAGTCTTAAGTGCACCATAGTGTGTGTTGACCACTCTCAGTCCGATCCCTATTAGAGTGTTTAGACGCATTAAAGTCTACCCGGGGCTTACAGAGCAGAGCCGGCTGCACAGACATGAAGCACAGTGACGTTGAAAGAACAACAGCGGCTCCCTGTGCGTGCACCGGCCGACAGATGATCCCGCTTCGGCCACTGAGCCTTAATTAAAAGCACTAATTGACCACTCCGTCCCCTCCCCTCCTGTCCTCCATCCCTCCCTCTGTCTCCTCCTTCCATCGACAGTAAGTCAAGGAGCTCCCTACAATCCAGATGGCCAGCCGATGGGGGGCTTCGTCATGGACGGCCAGCAGCACATGGGAATCAGACCACCTGGTAAGGCTTTCTCTGCGTGTCTGTCCCTTTTCTTTCCTCCTATTTTTCTCTTTTCTTTCCTCTCTGTCCTCCTTTTTTGAACCATACTTCATCACTCTTTAACTCGCCCTCTGATTCATGTTTTTACACAACCACTCTGCTCCTTTTTCCATTTTCTCACCAGCAATACCTAATAACCTTGGTACAATGTTGACCCTTAAACCCAGTGATAAAGATACGGTCATACTGTACACACACACACATGGCTGCCTGCCCCCTCCCTCCCCAACACACACACAAACCAGAACAGGTGTGGTCAATCACATTACACAAGCATCTCCTTCCTCCCCGCACTCCTACTCCCTCTCAGTCCCTCTCTCTCTCACGCCATCAGGTCTAATCCCAGAGTTTGTCCTTAAGCTCCTCTCCTCCTCTCCTCTATCCCCTGTTTTCTGGGATTCTCTGAAGTCTCTAACCCTATCTCACCCTCCACTCAAAGTCAGCAGGTTTGGATAAACTTCCAGGCTACTTAACCCCCACCACTATTACCCCACCCTGCCAGATTAGAGCCAGTCCACTCCTCTGCAATGTTGTCTGCCAAGTTCATTCTAAAGGACAAATAAAAACAACTTTGGTATTTAGCCGGATTTTATGTTGCAAACATTTTCCTGGTTAGACTTAGTTGCAATGGTTTATTATTGGCTTCAGTGGAGTTCACACTACTTTGCCAATTCTCCTCCTCTGACAGTCAAAGCAAGGTCACAATCTTTATTCTCTCTGATGGTTAGCAGGACTGATTTCTCTGTTTTTAACTTGTGTTTGGGGGGAGTTTAACATTTTCAATATCATGGTCGAATGACCTGTTGGGAGGGGGCAAGGACAGCTGAGCGTGCACTCATTGGATGTCTCATGTAATAAAACTATAGCCATTTGTGAAGAGCTGACAGAAGCAGGAAACATAGCAACTTAAAAAGAGCTCTTCAGCTTGTGCTACATGTACAGGCCATGTCTGTGCTGTATTCACAACTTCATTCACAATTTATTCACTTCCTTTTGTAGATTTGGATAAAAAGTGGTCCAAGAACAGTTTCAAACCTACAAGGGCACAGTCTGTCATTTTTGTTTACTCAAAAGCAGGGTCTGAAATTAACTTTTTAACTCACCAGCTAGGGAGGCAGGTAGTTTTTAAAAAATAATCTTCCAAGCATATTTTCCCTCCAAAAGGACAAATGATGTTGTTTCACACATATGTTTCAGTGCATTTGTCAGAGCTGATTTGGTATTATGTTCCATGGATCTTATGTTTTTACTAGATTGGGAAAAAGAAAAGTGGAAAGAAAGCATGTATTTATCCTCTGCCATTTAGGCCCAAATCACTAAGATGAACTCACATTTGGCGGTTGGCACGTGTTAAATTCAGACCCTGCTTTAAATAACAGAAAGTACAATTTACAGATAATTTCCCAAGATTTCAAGTCATCACAAACTTGATAACAGTCTTTTGTGACTGGAATCTGTTAATGTGATGTGTTGTTTTAGTCCTTTCGAGGTACTATTGAAACAAAACTGCTAATGTATCTGTCGATGAGTCTACATACACTTAAGAAAACTGAATTTTAGTTTATTCATCCAAGTTCCACTCTGGTTTTTAAGTGCATGTAAACATGTTAGTCTGATAGTGATGGACAAAAAATTAAATGCATTTTTAGGTTTGACAAAGACAAAAATTAATGCAGGGGAAAGATCGTTATTCCATCACACCAGACTTTTCAAGCTGCAGTTACTCTGCACTGCACTTTGACCATGAAAATAAACACCAATTACCCAGAAGGCCAAAAGCATGCTAATGCTATGCCTGCTGGCATAAATAGCAAACATTGGTGCTTTAACGTACATTATTCAGGGAAGTAGCTTTTTTTACTTTGTTAAAACATAACAAATTGGCCGAAAGACTAGTGTTTATCTTAGTTATTACCAAAAGTAAGGCATAGAGTTTGTATTCAGTACAAACTCTATGCATTTGTCTGTATTTGCAGCAAACAACCAGTTACCTGCTCTGTAACTTGCTGACATGTTAGTACGAAAAATGTCCACAGTAACATGCAAAAAATCGTACATATATACACATGTGTACTCCTACTGTGGTGCAGGCTAAGATGTCTCAGATAGAAATAATAATTTCCTCTAGTACATGTAAAGTGGGGCAAGGACAGTATTAAGTTTGAATTGTCTTGTTAGGTTAGTATCATAAAATAAATTCTTTCATAAAAGAAAAAATCTTATCAAAAATAAACTTTTAATAAAAATTAGACAAGCACTATCCTCTTGGTCCATTTTTATGGCTAAAAGAAGACAAAACACCACTTCTGCCAACGATTAGCATTAGTACCAGCATGCTGAGCAATAGCATGCTTTCTGACTTCCAGGTAACCGTTGTTTATTTTCTATTTTCCTTAAAATTTATTTTTTTAGATATACTGTTGGACATAGTTGTTTACATTTTAACTCTAGTTAAACTAAAACATATACTGAAGTTTGGTTTACTTCAGTGTATGCACATCTTTTGACTGACTGAGTCGTTTTACGTGCTGTTAGAAAAAAGTCAAGTTTTTATGTTATTCTGACTAATGCACTATAAGTAACACCAGGACACCTAAATAATGCAGTTGTAGCTCAATAAACTCATGCTTGTATTCGCCTCATTGGAACCAAACAGGGCTTTCCCTTCTGCACATGCTACACAGTCACTACAGCTGGCATTGATTTTAAAGTTGAGCAGCCTAATTGCTCTAAGTCTTATTGTCACCTGCCTTCAGGTATTACTGGGTGGATAGTATTCATCTTAATTAACCAAAAGTAAAGCATAGAGTGAAATGTTAACTCTGTGTGCGATGTAAACAGAGACGATCCTTAATAACCACCTGAGAGTGGGCATATTGCTGTCTGCTGTGGAGGAGGACATGCCTCAGCCAATAAATGGATTCTTTCCCATCGCACTTATGCTGAGCCTCTGTCTCATGTGGGGTCTGTTTGGATTTATTTGTGGACCAAGCTTTTAATAACCTTTGCCACATTACAGATATATTGCACTTGTATGTTTTCTGTGTATATGAATTTAAATTTGTGAATTTGTTGTTTCTCAGGTCCCATGGGTGGCATGGGCATGAACATGGGAATGGAAGGTCAGTGGCACTACATGTAGCCCCGCCCCTGTCAGAGCGATCGCAACACAAAAGAGGATGTAAGTACACATGGACACACAATGTACTACACTAAAATGTTTCAGAGCTAGAGTGACTTAAAAAACCGTGACAAGAGTCTAACTTCTGGAATAAAGCATACTCCTCCAAAAAGTTTGGAAACTGTCCACTTGCTTGATTATTTCTTCCCTATAATAATACCATTGATATTGCATTTTATATAATTGAAAAGCCTGACTAGACAACTTTTCCAAACTTTTCTGATGAGTATAGTTTGAAGAAATTAAAGAGGCATCTTGTCCTAAAAATTGAAAATGTTAAAGTTATGTAGATTGTATGGAGTTCTCCAGATGCTCTGTTGTTCTTCTATGACTGATTTTCTCTGTTATTCTCTCTGCAACTGTCCCGCCCTCACTCTGGTGATAAGAGCCTTTGATCACAACCTTGTAGCTTTGTGTATGAACTGTGTGTATATGAGTGTGTGTGTGTGTGTGTGTGTGTGTGTGTGTGTGTGTGTAGCTGTCTTGCTCTGTCACACATCCAATAGCTACACGACTTCATATCAGGGAGGAGAGGAAAGAAGAAGAAAGCATCTAGCACACATGCATATGTAGAAACACTCCTACACTGTTTGCACACAGTTTTTACTGATAATGACTAATAATACATGTTTTCTTAAGGGTTTAACAGTATATGAGCTCAAGTTTTAAGTTACTTGACATAGATCAATTTTATCAATTGGCTTAAACATGTTTTTGTGTCATATAATAACTTCAGATTTGCATGTTTATGTTAGCAAATAGGAGGGGAGAGAGGACAGACGGGGCAACGTAGGCAGAGAGGAGGGGAGGCTTGAGGCTTGATGAGAGGTGGGGATGGGCCAGGACAGGAGGCTGTAGTGGGGAGACTGGTTGTTTTGGGGGGGGGGGGGGGGCAGGTAGGATGTTTCCATGGCAACAGACTGATTGGCAAAAATGTAAGCAGTCTTCGGTGGTGCAAGAAGAGAGTGAGAGAGAGAGGCAAGTGAGCGCCCCTTAAGTGTCATAAATCTGCCCGGTTGCTGTTGATGCATGAGCCACATTAATACACACACTAACCAGCTAGAAGACCCCCTCCACTCCCTCATCCATCCATCCCCCTCTTCTCTCTCTCTTGTTCTCTGTATTTTAATGTTCACTCACTCTCTCTTTTTGTGGTTTTCTCTCTCTCTCACACACACAAACACCTTTTCTCTCTCCCTCTTTAATTCTCTCCCTCTTTCTCTCTCTCCTTCTCTCACCTCCTCTCCCTTCCTCTCTTGCCCCAGGGCCAAATAGACTCCCACATAATTCTGGATGTATACTAGCTTGGTGTTGTCACAGTGTGTATAAAAAGTGGCTAGGGGTTCAATTGTTGTGAGAAATCATTGTTTATTATTGTGCAAGTGTGTGAATTAGTGTGTCTCCACACCATCTGTGTGTGTAAACAAAATACAAAGATTCATATGTGGAAAAACATGCTTATGCCTATGTGTGCATGTGTGTATGTGCATGTGTGTATGGTAATAGGATTACTCTTGGCACAGGGAGGGGACACAAACTAGTGCAAAATGGAGGAGGTAGCCAGCAGGGTATGGAGCTTAGCTGGGCCTAATTGACTAGATCCAAATTAAATATGCCATCACCAGAGGTGTGACCAATGGATTTGACTTATTCAGTTTACAAAAATAGAGACCATTAACCCTCCACAAAATGTGTGTGCGCACGAGTGCATGCCATGATGAAAATATGCCACCCTTGTTTCTATCACAAATGTCCACAACAACCAGAGCAAAGACAGAAACCTCACATCCAATGGCATCTTTCAGGGCTGAAATGCAGGGAGACATGCTAGTAGAGAGGCTGTGCTTTCAGAATGAGACGTGTGCATGTGTGTGTGGGTCTGTGTTTATGTGTGCGAGTGTGTAAACATGAGGGCTGGTTCGCCGTGTCCAAGCTGCCTCTTTCCAGCAGCTGCTAGCCTTCCCAGCAGACCTTGCTTTAAACAGCCTCAATTTGCCTGCTGAATCTCGTAATTGGGCCACCAGAGGAATCCTCTGCGAGACGGGTGAAGCACAGAGAAGACGAGCAGACAGCGGAGGAAAAAAGACAGGGAGAGAAAGAAGGAGGGAGAGAGAAGGACGGAGGGGCAGATGAAGAGATGGCGAGTGAAAGAAGCGTAAATGACAAAAGGGAGGGGAAAGAGGGAGCAAAAGGAGGAAGGAAGAAGCAGAAACATGTCTGCTCTCCTGGACTGGTTGCTATGTACAGCTTCATTTGCTAGCACTTGTTAGCTGCTAGCATGCCTCCGTTAAAAACTGCTATTTTCCTTTCTAGGTCAATTAAATGTAAGCGATGTGTTATATTCTTTCATGACCAATTAAATTAATAGGTTATTACAGGAGGAGGGGAGAACAGTTATCCTATTTGATTAAGAGAGCACAGGTTCATTATATTTTATAAGCAATTTTCATTAGCAGAGTTGAGGTTTTGTTACCGCGGGGCTAAATTGAGCGGTTATTGTGCCGAAGAGTGCTGAGCTTTGATACAGAAGGTGTGCCTAGCAGTCACACTGCAACATTAGTTAAAACTAAAGCCAATTAGTCGTGCTCAGTGAAAAGCGTTATGCTTTCCACCCAATGATGATTACAGAGCTTAGATCCCCTTGCGAAACAATACACCTGTCAGCAGAGATGAAGCCCAGCAAGTGAAGCAGAAGCGAGCCGAGCCTTTGATAGAAGACCAGAATGACTCCAGGATGACCCTTACCCCCTTTCCCTTCTTCCTCTCTTCCCCTGCTTTGCCTTCTTCCATGGAATTAGCCAGGGGTGGCCCACTGAAATACTGTAATTTCCACATTCAGGACAATAGTTATCACAGGGTGGAAGAATTAATTATGTTACAGAGTGTATGGAATTTTTCTCTTGTCCTCCCCACTCACTGCTTTTTCCCCAAAATGTTGGGAAGAACGCTTGAGTGAACGCTGCCTGTAACCCCTTTGCTGCCAGACTCAGCTGGAGACCCTTTGTCCCAGGATTCCCTACTCCAATCATTAAGCAGAAATTTGTTAACCTTCTGCTGAGGGGTCAAGATCCCTCCCCTCATCCCCCACTACCAACCTCCCTCACACCGTCACCCCCCTCCCTCAACTTCTCTTCTGGTGGATGAACTTTTACTATTAACGAACATTGGAAAAAACAGGTCCCGATGGGGATTTCGTGCCCCCTCGTATTGTCCATGTGAATGTGTGTCCCTGTTGATTTGGCCCCCCTGGAATCCCCATTGGAGTTCAAGAAAAGAGGCCTACAGCTCAATGTATTGATTGGCTTATTAAGTGAAAAACCTTATTAGCGACGATGCTTCATCAAGCATGCATAGTGTTTATGAGGACCTTTACAAGGACTCTTCTCAGTCATCAGGACGCTAAATCTAATCAAAGCAACCATCTTGATTTTTTGTTTTTAAGTTTCAGATGTACATGGTTTATGTTGTATGGTCACTGTTAATCATGTGATCAACTTGTTTTTTAAAAGCATATAAGACTGAAGGAAACTCAGTCAATAACTTATCTCTCTGTTAACAAAAGTGATGAATAAAGTACACAACTGAATTAACTGAGTCAAAGTTTAGCCAGATATACGTGAAAGTTACTCAATCAATTACTTGGGTGAAAGTACTTGAGTACTAATTTGTAACTATATCTAAATAATTTTCATTTCAAAAACACACAGACATTAGCTTTACATATAACCATGCATGCTCAAGAGGAGGTTCATCATTCTTCTTTGCTGAAGCCATCACAGAGCTCAACAGTGGTCGCCCATTTTTTTGGTTGCTCTGACCATTTGGTAGTTTAAAAATCCTAACATCAATGTTTTTTAAACAAGGAAACATACCAACCACCGACCTAAATACTTGTAACAAAAACATCTGATTCTGAGCAAGGATGAGATTGGAAAACAGGAAAAAAGGAAAAGAGCAGAAAGCATGCTTAGGTTCTTTTTTACTAAATTGAAGGAACTACAAATCCCACAATCTATCGTTATTCTCTCGTTCAATGCAAATTATTCCTTTTCCTAGAAGACCCAAAAAGGATAATGTACCACACTATTTTTATGTTCACCAACATTTCATCATCAAAAAAATATATAATTATTAACAAAAATAACTTGAAACTAAATGTTATATCCTGAAAAAAGGCAGAATTAGTGGTGCTGAAAATTACAATTAAATGTTTTTCTTGTTATGTGCAGGGTTCGTTGCAGGTCCTTAAAAGTCTTATAAAGTCCTGAATTAGGGATTTGAAATATGAGGCTGTAAAAAGTAGTGATGTCCTGTATCGCTACCGATACGAGAATTGGGCCGATATGAACACTTTACAATAGATCAGGGATCAGAATTTATGCAGATTATCTCACCCCGATTGTTTACATTAGTTTCAGTAAGTTGAGCACACTTTACGTCAAACTGTAAATGAATGAGTGATGTAGCAGTAGCAGCTCTGTGGCTAACAAGTCATCTGTGTTGAAAAACTTAAATCTACACAGCAATAAGAGTCCAACGACTACTCAATAAACAGTACATTTACCATTCTGAGTAGAATTTGTGTTTTTCATGAGTTTTCCAAAAATGCTAGTCAGACTTTATTAAAAGGAATTAAATAAGGGCCTCTTGTCACTTTGTGTTCTTAATTGGGTTAATAAACAATAAAAAAGAACACGTGGTGTGCGGCTGTAAATGAAATCATCAGATTGGGACTCCGAAACAGTAGAAACTCATTATTCAAAAATCAGATCTAGATCCGGGGTCAAAAAGTAAACATTAGAGCACATCACTGGAAACCTAAAGCCACCTCACTTGTTGAGAGGAGGGTATTTAGACATAGCTCATAAGGTTTTTAACTAAAGCAGTCTGTTCTGTGCAGGGCTGAAATAGATGGGTTTATAGACATGCCAAAATCCAAAAGCTGAATTGACTTGTAGACAAACAACTTGAAATATATGTTCTAGGGACATCAGGGACCATTTTAAACTTGTTGTAAAGAAGTAAAATAGGTCACCTTTAAGTAAATTTTTTCTTTTTCTTGTCCACCAAGAAAGCTAATTGCCGCCTGTGCAGCTCACACAACAGCTGACCCCCTCTGTGGGTGAGGACCACTCTCTTTGGTGGTCCAGGTGAAAACTGATGGATGAGAGGAATAACAAATGCCCCTGTTGTCCTCTTCCACCTTCACCTCTTTGTCCTTTTCCCTGCCCAGCCTTTGTGTCATCTGTAGTGGCCCTCTTGTGTTTTTTTGGCAAACGCCTGAACCCACCCCAGGCGCTCTCAGGTGACACGTGGTTGCGAGCTTTGCCACTTCTCTTTGGTTTCCACAACAATGGCTGTGGTCCCTAAGTGGTGACTTTTCACCTGCAGAGATGGATGGCGCTATTGTTGGCTTTAAAAAGAAAGGCTGGGAGTAAAGAGGAGGAAGATGGATTCCTTTACATCATTTATCATTGTATGAATAGGATTGTTTTGATGATGACAGGGACGAGTTTGAGTTGAGTAGTAAATGCTGACTGGAAGTGATCAGAGGGTCAATCGCGGTCTACTTTCGAGGTTTCTTGTAGTCGTGTTAAACTGATTATCCAGGAAATGTAAAACGCTGGACCTTGATATCACTTCAAGTCGATCGTGTGTGTTTGGTCACTAAGTCCTCTCCTCCTGTTAAAGAAGCATTAGTGAGGGTGTAGGATTAACTCACTAAACCCTGCAACAGTCTCTGTCTCTCTCTCTCTACTACATCCACACAGTCCCAGTGAAGGGCAGGCTCTGGTCTGTTTTCTGACCCAGATTAGCTCCATGTTGTGTTTGCTGCAGTTGACACTGACTGCTCCTCTGCTGCCTTATTCGCATCTCCTGACATATTTAAGTGTTATTGGTCTGAAAATGTAACATGAGAGTCTTCTCTCTGATGTTCAGCGTGAGCTATTGTTGCATTTTTTGAAAGATTAATGACATCTAACTCCCTCAACAGGTTTTTTCTACATTTCAATACTTTGAATGTGCAGATTTACCAAAACAAAAGTAATATTCAGTGATTTTATGAAAAACACAAGGGTTTTTGTTGCACATTATCACAGTGACAGAATGTAATAATAATTGGATTTAGATAAAATGCGTTGCCTTGTCAGCATCAGCAGTGACTATCAACACACCGTGTAATTAACAGATCAAGTTGAAGGGCTTGATATAAAAGTGATCCCGTATGAGTGGAAACTTTTGGAATTTATATCAGACTGAAATCTGTTCTCCAAATCAAGCCCTTCTTGTTCGTCTCTTTAATTAATCATTCTGATCTCCTCTTCCCTCAGAACTGCAGGGCAAACCAGAGTATCACGGTTCTCACAGAGGCCTTCACAGCACGGGGACAGAAATTCCTGATGACAACAGCAGCCCTCTCTGTCCGCCTTCAAGACCCCACAATTTGACTGACATCTGCAATGTGGAAACCCTCCATGACTGCCTACAACTTGTTTTTCCGTGTATCCAACAACTGAGACGCACAGAAGATCCAACCTTGCCCGATTCCGTATGACCCCCTGCTCCCTCTCTGGTGGGCACAAGACCCCGCCCTCCTGCCTCTGCCTTCTACGTCCACAAGGATTCCTCTTTTTGAAGTGATTGCGATTGAAAGCATTGATGACACTCTAGAGACACTCTGTGTCTGTTGCCTGTACCTCGGGTGAATGCAGCACCTGGTGATATATTCTGGATTCTTTGGCGAACAAAAGAGACTTCCTGTGAAGAGCTCTCCACTCTTTGGGATGATGGAATTGGACCAAGGAGAAGCCAATGTCTGTATCGAACAGGACACTCACTAAGCAAAGAGGTGCCCTTTAAAAAATATAAAGGATTGAAACATGAAAGGAGGGGAAAAGAAATAAAAAGTATAACTATATCAAGCCCTGGTTTGGGAAGTGAGTGGAGAAAGAAAATATACTGTATACTGTTGTAAAATTACGCTGGACTCTCACAAGAACTGGGAATTTTAAGTATTGTAAATGCTATTGTATTGTTCTGCATATTATGTTGTTTCTAATAGATTTTTTAAAAAAGGATGTGAACTTTTTTCTCTTTTTTTCTTCATTTCTTTCCACACTATGTGTGTGCAGTCTCTCCATCAGATTTGACCCCCTGCTCCCTCCCTCCATTGAATCACAATGCATTTTTAAAAAAGAAAGAAAAGTGAATAAAAGGACAATTCGATCAGTTTGTCATTTCTCGCAGGCCTTTATTTGGATGGTACGAGTGTGAAAACACAACAAGAGACCCGTTGTTTTACATACAATACACACAGTCCATCCAACACATGCAGGGTGAGGCTAACTTCTGTAACAGTTGTCATGTTTACAACTTTTTACTCCAAATGACTTTTTAATATCAAACACATGTGCTTCCCTCTATCAGTGCACACCCAAATGCTGGGTTATTTAGATATCTGAGTCCTGGCTTTGGTCTTTTGAGTCAGTTTTCTGGGTTATTTTCGGGAAGTTGAGTTGCGTCAATGTGAACCATCTGCTGGGTTAAAATATATACATTAGGTACAAAGATGGATATATGATTTTTTATGTAAGAAAACAAAAGAAAGCATAAATTATACTTCGAAGTAAAAATGAACCTTGAAATGAACCAACATCTTAGACAAATATTCAACTAATGATGCATTTTCACCAAGCAGTCCAGTTCATTACAGCTCATTATGATGTGTAGTTATCTGTGTTTCCATGATTAAAAGCTGGTAAAATTATCAAAATTATTGATACATACTTTCCCCCTCTTTCTGCACTTTCATTAGGGTGCCAAGAGCATCTGTCTAACCTTGGGGGGGTTAAACTAGACACGTAGCATTAGTAAGGGGAACTGATGAGATTTCACCAATACCAGTGCCACTGCTTGTTGATCAAATGATTCATCAATGCCTGTACCAATACTTGGGTAATTTCTGAGGAAATAAGTAGATCTACTTGAGTTTTCTATGTCAGCAATGTCAAACACATAGCATTCCTAATAATTAATGCCATGTTGCCTTAACAGTTGTTTCAACATGTTGCTAATGTTCACCCATTTGTTTGAAATCACACAGACGGTAACAGTACATGGCTAGCATCATATTGTGTAAAATTAAACCACACCTTCGATCACCTCTGCCTCCTGTCCACCATGATCACAACCATGACTTCATCACTGCTGTTAATGCTAACTACCCTTCAGAGTGTGGTATCATTGTTTTGCAAGGTATGCAGAAGCCAAAGGGAATAGCTGAGCTAAAAGTCAAATAATATCAGTTACACAAGCTAGCTGTTGCAGATTTTCAACTGAAACTGGTTCTTGATTCCTGTCCCTTCACAGCACCTGCTGTCACTTACGTGAATGACAAGAGCTGTTTCCTTTTTCTCTTACTTCATTTTTCTTAACAGATTATTTTTAAGCTGGAGTCATAAAATGTGAGATGTGATTGTTTTTGTTATGACAAAACTTTTGATCTTAATGTGAAAGAAAAAGGCAAAAACTTGTTCAGCGACCAATAGGTTAATCTGCTGAGTCACACTGATGAGGCCAAAAATAGTCTGGCCCGGTGAGATCTTATTTTGAACATGACTCAACCTTACATGAATGTGATGACCCTGATTTATATAATAAAAAATAATGTTACTCTGGTCATTATACAACTAGATTCAATAACAGTTAATAATTTAAGTCAATGCATGCATAATAATTCCCATCACTGCTTTACCATACCAAACTGCACTGAACTAAACTGTACTGCTTGGTGGACACACAATTATTAAAAAAGGTACAAAAAAAAAATAACCCAGCTTCACAATCAAAATTAGACAGGGTTTGGGCTGTACAGAGCGTAATGATCGCAACATAAGTAAATCCATCTTCCTGGGCTGAATTAGCAGAGCAGGCCGTTGTTCTTCATTCGATCTAACAGTTAAGTAACTAATTACCCAAATAGTTCATCACCCAATAATTACCCTGGCCAAAAGGATATGTTTTTGCTGGTGTTTGTCTATGTGTTTGTCTGTTAGCAAGATAACTCAAAAAGTTCTGAACACATTTTGATTAAATTTTCAGGGAATGTTGGTCATGGCACAAGGAAGAAGTGATTAGATTTTGTTGATGATTTGAATCCAAATGTAGTTCAGGCATTTTTTTTTTCAAGGATTTGTTTACATTGCGAGACAGAGACATAGTGCAGAAACAGAATGATTTGTCCTCAGAGCTTCTCTAGATTGTATTGTCAGCAGAGATTTTTTGGGAGTAACTAAAAAACAGAATCATTAAAACTATTAAAACTCCTTGGAATAACTCCAGAAACACTGAATCTAAACTAACACTTTGATTTTTTTTTTCAGAATTTATTTTGTCACATTAGAATAGACACAAGATAGCTGTGCTGAAGAGTTGAACTGTCATAGTTAGACATTTCAGATGATTTTAACTCTACAAGTGTTATTCCAGCTCATTGAGTTAAATTCAACCGTTTTAACTCTAGAAATTGTGGAGCTACATTAACCTTCAGCTCTGTGGGGGTTATTTTATCACTGGACCTTTTGCCTAGAATGTAGGTCAACATGGCTAAGAACAGGCTAACAAACATGCTATAGGTCTCTGAAAATCACTTAAGATTGGAAACAACAAAAATGCCCTGCATCAACATACTGTTTCCTGTTTTCTCAGAGAGTTTGTGCAATCGAGGGCCTCCGAAAGTCTTTTTACGTATCCTATTGACGTATTTTTTGTCACAAGGCCGAGCACTCACATGGCTAATGGATTCATTCTCCTCTCTGATGGAGCCTGATGACAGGGGGAGGCAGGAGCGATGGGAAAACACCTTTTATTCCACAGTCCATTCATTTTTGTTTTATGTAGATGATGTAACGCTGATCAACAGACAGGAGAGAATGTAACAGTCACTGTGTATGAGAGAGAAAGAGTGTATGTGTGTGTGTGTGTGACTGAGGGTTATCAATGCATCCATTATCCATGACTTCATACATGTACGCACATCTTTAAGCCTCCTCTGAAGTGGAGTCATGTTTCTTATGCTTTTACTTTGAAGGGTATGTGTACATCTGTGTTGTAAATAAATACTTTTTTGTTGAAATATCAGAGCTCAGAACTAGTCTCACATTATCTCCCCATGAAATATAAAAACAAACATAAAGCTACAAGTGCAGTGCCCATTCAAGGAAGCAGGGGGCCATTTATTCTTAAAGAAACATGCACTTAAGTCAACCTTTGCTGTGGATAATGTGCAGCGAATGCATGCGTTCTGCCGTCGTTTTCTCACACTTGGAGACGAAGAAAGCGAGGAAACAAGAGCTCGCCTAGAAAGCGAATCATCCTTGGTTCGGCATTAAAATTCATTTAGGTAAAATTGCGACAAACGTGTAAATGGAAAGATTAGTTCTCCCTCACGCCTTGTTGCGCGCAGTCAAAGGGCTCAGCGCGCTGCAGCCGATGTTGTCTCCGGGTTTAAGCTGCACTTCAGGAGGCAGAGGCTGAGCCGACTAAGGAGAAGAGACGAGAGGGAAGGAGCGAGTTCAATCTGATTGATACATTTCAGAGAGCAGCCCTGATTCTTCGAGTCTGTCTCCTTCTTTTTAACACCAGCGAACAAGTGAGAGTCTGTTTCATCCCAAACAATATGCGCGTGTAAATCAATACTCACCCCTTCTCCCTCTCTATCTCTCCTCCGCACAAACTATTGTGCTTTTTTAACTGCCTTTAACCAAGTGAATGCTATTTACACTAAAGAAGAAGAGGGAAAATAAGACACGCTCTTAAAAAACCTCGGCGACGTTTTAATTGCTGCGCCTCTCCACCATGGCTGGAAAATCCGAGGCTGTGAAATGTGAATTCCTGAGCCTGTGGCCGCTGGGAGCTGTGGAGACTGGAGGAGAAAGCCCATGCTTGACTGCCCTCTTTAGGGAGGCCTGGTAACTGTCCGGGCCAGGGACGATTTGGAGAGGGCGCATGGCACCGAACTCTGCTTTTACGCACGGGCATAGAGGACACAGTAACACGTTTGGCAGTTTGACAGAAGTCCAAAACCAAAGATGAGAAACACAGCGGAGAAAATAAAGTACAGCTCGAGTCATACTCAAATGAAAATGTAATTTTCTAAGTGCATATAGTTTAATATTTCAAGGAAACAAGGCAAACACTGTTAAAAAAACAGTATGCTATATGAGTGCAGGGCGCAGGCAAGAATAATGGGCCCAATCACAAAACAGTAACAGCGTGACCCAAAACAACCTTGCAGAATAACTCAGACACAGCTTCATTGTACACACAACTATGTAATTATAATTTTTGTATAAAGTGACTGCTATAGACCTTAGTAAACGTATCTTTGGATGAACTGTTGTTCAACTCTTGACATGTAACGACATGATTTAAGCAGTTTTTTTCTGTTAAAAACAAAATAACATAAAAGTAAATTAAATCACTTAAATGTTATTGCAGTTTGTTGAATAGTGAATTAAACCAAGTAAAAGAAGCAACATCAAGACCTTTTCATACAGAGATTTGAACATTTTACAGTCCTTTAACTTATTTTCAGGAGTTTTCTACAGGTGTACCCTTAAACACCCAAGTGATTTCAAACCCTTATACAGTGCCACTAAATTTCATCTTGCCTTTTGAATAATGACAGAGTGGTGAGTGCCTCAATATATATTTTTGATATGACAAAAAAATTGCAAAGTTCTTATTTATATATTTTAGCAATCAAAACAATCAAATCTGGATGATAATTCAATGTCAAGTTGCAGAGAAGATACAACTCTGTCTGAAAAGATGGCAGAAAAACCCAGAAGTAGATTTCTGCTGTATAGATTGTTTTGATGTAATAATACTATATGTATTTTAAGACCCTTTTATCCAGTGGTTCTCAAGTGTGGCAAAGCACACTGGTGTACCTTCAGGCAAGTCCAGGTGTGCTGTACAGTCATAACTCACAACTTAAAGCAACTGATGGATGCATTTAAAAATGACTCCACCTGCAACTTGTGTCAATTAATTTAGTTTTAAGGCTGCACATTCAGTTTCTGAAAATAAAACTCCAGGGTTCTGTTGTTGTTGGAATATTGCAGGTGGGAGGAGTTGCTAGTTTTGTGTTGCCCTATGTATAAGTTGACCCTATTGTGAATTCCTGACATGTCAGGTTTAATTGTCTCATTATCAATTAAAAAAAAAAAAATCTTCATGAAATTAATACTTCAAGGGTCAGATGATCATCAGTCAGTCAGTTTGTTGGCATTACTAGATAGAAATAAGTATAAACAGACTGAAAAGGTATTTGTGCAGAGGCTTTTTTTCATGGTACAAACATGGTGAACACTGAGATTTTAGTGTGACCCTTGGTGTGCCTTGAAGAAAAAAAAAAATTGAAAACTACTTTTTAATCTGACAGAAATGTAATTTAAGTTTTGGGGAAGGGACTCTAACGTTTTCTTTAACACTGTAACTGTCAGTTATGTTGTTCAGTGTAGAGCAAGAATGTGAGGAGTCCTGCATTCCAAACAGTGATGATAAAAAAGGAATTAAGCATTATGCTGAATTTTTTATTATGTACCGATAAAAATTTAATGAAGAAATGCCTGTACCAAATCATTATATTTGGCAAAAAGGGATATTCCACAAAACATTTCAATGTGATTCTGCATAACAGTGCTGTCATTAACAGTCTCTAATGTGTGATGCATTTTATTGTTCATGAACGAGTGATTTAAGAGAACTGAACATTTTCCGGAAGGTTTGTCTTTACATCATGATTTAGTGATGAGCTGAGTTCCCCTGAAACTTAGATCCTAACCCTGCCCTGACTTCAATGTGTAATAGTATTCATTACACAACATATACACTATACCAATATCCTCCTTTAAATGGAGTCTATTTTTTTACCCTAAATTATATTTTATTGCTGAGATCATTTGAGTTTAATGTTCTGGTTTAAATGAATAACTTCAGATAAATGCAACTTCAGATTCAGCTGCACTCTGAGTGACACCTGACTGCAGTGATTATCCTGAGCTTCTTCTTAGCTTTGCATTTTTGTAAATGAGGAGATTTTTGTTATTTCTTTGTGAATTTGTTTTTTAGGGCAGTGTTTACACAACATATTACTGAGTTAATAATTTAATATGGCGATAAATGACCTATGATCCAGATTTTTTTCAAACACCGTGTCAGTCAGGGGCCAAAGAATTGACAAAACCTTTACCCCGACCTCCTATTATAGGGCAAACTTTCTGTTTCTCTGTAGTTTAACATTTTAGAGTATTATTTTTAAAATGTTTAAATCATTAAAGTTGCCATTTTTATTCAGTGAAATCATGAGATACATATGATTCACTAAAATAATTCAGATCTGTTCATCTGTACAAACATCTTAAAGGTCTATGTGTAAATGAATGTGTTTGGGACACAGTTTCTGAATGAATGTTGAAGTTCACTTCAAAGTTCCAAACTATTTTGTTTAAAACTTTTGAGGGATGTGTGTAAAACCTAATACTGATGTGATTTGTCATATTCAAAGTTTAAAACCTTTCTGTTGAAATTGCTGTGCTTATTTCGCCTGTTTATGTCTTCTGAAATGCAAAACAGTATTTACCAAGAAAGCATCTGCAGTGTCAATCTGATTCAGGTTTAGCAGTCCAACAGTAGAAATTCATTTAATATCTAACACACAAAATGACCACGACAACAGGAAAATCAGCCATATTTTATTTTGGTCTGATTGAAGTTAAGAGTCAAAACTTAGTTTAAAGTTTAAGTTGATGTTCAGGCCCTCGCCCTCCCCTCTCCGGCTCACACACACACTTTCGCTCAAACACACACGTACGTGCTGAGTGTGACCGCGGAGTGAACTGCCAGAGTAATGAATGGAGCAGAAATGTGTTCCAGAGCAGTGGAGGTGCCCGGACAGGCCTGTCTTCCTCCCACAACAACGCAGATATTTATGTGTCTTTATGGTGAAAACAGGGAACCTGGACAAGAAAGCGCACCTCGGTGTTCTCCTCTCCTGTTCTGCTCTGCAGGCCGTGACGAATCTCAGCGCAGAGTCTGTGTGCACATTTGTTTATTAAAATAACCCGCTAGTCGCGCAGTTACTGTCGCAGGGATTTTCTTCTTTTTAATTACTTTTTGAAAATATCCTCTTTGTTGCATAATTAAACATTTACGCCCAGGCTGTTGCGTCAGATACTGGCATCTTTTGTGGCCACTTGTCCACGCTTTTGCCACGTCTTCTTTAAGGATTTATATATATAAATTTAAAAAGCTAGAGCACTCTTTTAAAGGTGTTCTCTTCAATGTTAAATTGAACTTTTATGCACACGATGTTACATTTACGGACTGCATGTTGCGTCAATTGATTGCATTTTATGTGGCCACTTGTCCACACTTTTATCGTGTTTTCTTTAAAGATATACATTTTTTTTTATTATTTTAAAACAACTAGAACACCCTTAAGGCTCAGTTTTTAAAGAATCAAACTTGGTTGTTTGTATTGCCACTCTTCTTACGACAAAATATATACTAATATAAGGAGCTTCAAATCTAAACTTTCCTTTTTAATTCTCACCTGCAGAGATCCAAGAGTAAAATTTATGTCGAAAGTCTTAAGATAATAAATTAAGGAAATTGGCCCTTACAGAATCCACATGGCAGGGAAAGAAAAACTGGTGTAAGCAGGGGCGCTGCCAGAAATTTTGGGCCCCATGGAAAGATTTCAAACTGGGCCCAATCCCCAAAAATAGCTGTGCACAGTTTCTCAAACCAAACATCTGCAAACCTAATTTATAAATGATTAATATGCCAATATATGTATTTTACAGAACCCTTATAACTACAGCCAGGTTATCCTGTTTGAAGACACAGATTAAACAGCAGAGAAAACACTCCTTAGCTGAAATTATAGTGCAAATGATGATTTAACGTGTGTACTAGAAGGAACTTTCTGGCATTTTGAAACAATTCAAGAATTCATACTGCTCGACTTTATCAGTCTGAATGAATAATTGATATTAACCCTGTAAAAGAGTCAAAACCTGTGCATATCGTACACTTGTCTTGCTCTTACCTTTTTCTAAACACCCCAGTTTTTTAAAATGCTTTTTGGTATGACAAAGGCATAAACAAAACAAATGACCCCCTAATAAATGTTTAAAATGACCTCTTATACATACGCACACACACACACGCACACACACATCTATATATACATATATATATATATATATATATATATATATATATATATATATATATATATATATATATATATATATATCATTGTGGGAGTTCATCAGTGCAAAATATGTCTGAATTTTTTTGCCTTTATAAAAAAAAAGCTTGGATTTTTTTGTATGTAAAGATTGAATGGATCTTTGAAGCAAAAAAGCAAATAAAGATGAAAAAATTCTGATAATACATTTTTTGGGGGGCCCTGCCAGTAACGGGGCCTCGGAATCTTACTAACATTCCCCCCCTTAAGCCCATGCTCCCCCAGGTGTAAGAACCAGAGAAGATTTAAGTTGAGGCAGCAAAACAATAGGCTACCGATGAGTTTTCTATAATTTCCAACTCGCAAATCATTACACAGGAAACAGGCATATGGCCGACACGACATATCAATATCTTGACTACTTTATGAAATCAATATGGACGCAGCAGCACCTCAACGCCTCACAGAACTAACTTTGCAAACCCTCGGAAAAAAAATCCACCTTCTAAAGGTCGCGCTGCAGCTGGTTTCCAAACAAAAGAAGGAGGGAGAGAGTGAGAGAAAAACAAAAACTGTTGGTGAGGAGACACAGAGAGAGAGAGCAGAGAGCAGGACTGTTGAACGGGGGCCATTTTGGATGTCATCTGTCTCCTTGGCGACGGGGCCCCGGCCCTCAAAAGCCCCTTGGGCGCACGGATTGTTCGAGAGGAGCCCGCTATTTTGCGCAGCATCATTTATCACTGTCACCACATAATGATTCCCCTCGCAGCTCCTTATTGATGTTTGTAATTGCATTATCTCATAAGGGGGGATGATCAATGGAGCCGAGAGGAGCATGGAGGGGTCAGGAGATGTCGGATTGCTGTTTGTCCGTTTAATGCAACCAGGCTCTCATTATCTGCAGCCTCTAAGTAACGTTTAGTCTGCTCTCGCCTCTGAGCCTTCACAGAGAGGAGAGGAAGAGGAGCAGAGGAGGGGGAGGAGGGGGAGAGAATCTCGTTTCATTTGTTTAACCCCGAGCTCTGCGCAGATAAAAAATTAGAAATGCAAATAGGGGAGAAAGGCGAGTGAAAGTAACGTGATTAAGTGTTGCGTTATTAGTTCCATTAGGTCTGAAAAACGAGATTCTGGATTAAAGCTCACACATCTGGGCTCTCGGGCATCCGTCTTGCAGTGGTCGTATAACCTGTGATGATTAAACATATCTATAACACACGCCTGGTGCTTTTAAGCGCTGCAGTTGACCTCATGCGTAAAGGGGAGAAACAACCAAAGAAAATACATGAAGCTGAATTATTCTGTGTGTCGTTGCTCCACGGAAAGAGCATCAGACGATGCTGAGAGCAGGAGCTCGTGTCGTGGGGGATGAAGTCATGAGATCCAGTTTCAGAGCCCGACTGAGGCCCCAGAGTCAAACCAAATGCACTCCTCTCGCTTTCCAAACGATCGTAAGGAGCAGCGACGTAATTACGGTGACGTGCGTAACTTTAAATGCCCCCCCCCCCCCCCCCCCCAAGCAGCCCGCAGACATATCTGTGACCACGAGGATTTACCTTTCACGGTCAGTAAAATAGGGAGGATGGAGACTCTGGAGAGAGGACAGAGGTAGTGTGAATATCTGCAGACGTTTAGATTTAGTCTGAGTGTTTGGACGATAATCTAAAGTTAGTGTCTGTCATCTCTGTCACAATCTGGTCATTTTGCCATCTTAAGTTAAAGTGTGATTTCAGTTGATGAAAACACATTCATTGAGTTTAGATAAAAAAAACCTCTCTTTTTAGTGAAAACTTTTGATTAAAGGGTGTCAATTTTGTAAAGACGACTTATATTAGCCTAATGCTTTATCAGTACTTGAGTTTATAAAAATGAACTGATGAATATACATGTTAAAGCAGGAGAGGAGTATTTTCTAAGGTAAGTTTTACTGATTTCAGTATTTTTATTGATACTCCATTACAAATGAATCACTATTAATATCTATATCACCAATGTCTGACAGCACATCCTCCACCATTTCAGCCTCCTGTTGAAAAGTCACAATAAACAGGTTGTATTTCTAGGTTATCTTATTATAAAATATTTATTTTAGCTCCTTATTGTCTCTTTTTGTCATCACAATGGGCAGACAGTAAACATACTAGTCATAGCTTTGTTCACAAATTAGTACCTCCTACAGAGGAGCAAATTCAATTGTGTGATGTTTACCACATCACAAAATGTTTGTGAAAAAAAGAAAGCAGGGAGAATTTGGAGTTGACATTTCACAAAAACCAAAAGAGAGAGGAAACAAATAAAATTGTAAAAGCACATTTTTATATTTCTGCTTTCTCACTGGTTTTCTGAATATAAAAAGGAATCACTGTTTGTAAGGTCTCAGTAACGGATAGACACTAATGAGACCACAAAGGTGATTACAAGCATTAATAAGTCAACATAAGTGACAATAAAGGCATAAATACACACACAGTGATGTTCTTATGAAAATAGGCTCTTTAATTCAAACTTCCTTACAGTTAATATACCAGTTATAAACACTGATGTTTATTAATATAAATAAAATAGACCTTACAGAACTTGATAACAGAGTTTTCAACACATTCATTTCTGTTTTCAAGATATTTTCAAGGCCTCATTAAAAATGTTAATGTTCATGGACGATGGCCAGAGGACAGTAAGATGTTTGTGGGTTAATGAAAACTTTATCAACACATTTATTACTGACGCTTTTAGGACCGCATCAAAAGCCTTAAGAGTTTATGGGAAAAAAGTTCATTGAATTATTTAGACATTATGAGAATTACAAATTGTGTTATTGGTGCATTTTATATTTCACCTAAAACTTTTTTAAAGAAGTTAATTTGAAAAAAACTTGAAAATTTTATCAGTGTCAGAATTGTGGATAACATTTTGTAAGTGTTGACCATGGCACTAACAACTCATTCATAATGGCCTCTTTAAAAATAGATCACGTTTTTAGATGATTATTAATAATCATTGATGTCTATTTACATATAGAATCTTTGTCAGGGTAATGATCAGCACATTTATTGAGCCTTGTAAGTAGAGCTGGACAATAAACCTAGTTTCATTTACAAATATAGCTTTTCCCATTTATCAAAACAAGATTATCAAGATGAAATTCAGGCTGAAACATGCTTTTTGTTCATTTTTAATTGATCAACTCTCCGTACAACCATTTTTAAAAATTGCTTTCCAATTTCTAGCTCACTGTCAGAGTGTCCTGGGTGTTCATATGCAGAGAGTGTTTCATGACACTAAATTCATGTGATGCACATGTGCAGAATTTCGTGGGTGACTGTGTTTTAAAACTGGGATTTCAAGATCAATCAAAGTTATTGTAAGCTTATTTTGCCATAGCCGAGCAGCCCTACGATCTAAGAAGTGTTTGAAACAATGTTACAATCTTGTCTGTTTATAGAAAATTACTGATTTAATACGAAGTTAATTAACATTATTTAGACTTTAGTGAGGTTGGTTATGGATTTGTTGGCACATTTATTGATGCTGCAAGACACCTGTAGGAAATGGTTAATTGATTGTAAAGTTAATTTACATTAATAGACAGTAACACATTTAACAAGGTAAGAGTTATTCTGTAAATAAAACCATAACTTACACGTTTTCGTTGTTTTCCCCACAAGAGCTAACTAGAAACTTAACTCAGTATGTCCCTCATGACCCTTAATATGATGTTTCATGACACTGAAAAGGGAAAGGTGCATCCAAGAGATGATCTACAGTTTCTTTATCATGACATATTTATTCCTGAAGTGTTTCTAATGTGACAGAAGCTGCTCCTCAGCATCATAACTGTTCCTGCTTGTTGCATAATGGCTGAAATCTCTTATTAGTTCCTGTGGTGGAGGAGCATGACTGTGGCTGCAGGATGACGTCCCACCATCTAGCTGGGAACACGCCGCGCGTCATGGCGCAGACGGGGGGCCTGTCAGCAGGTATGAGTGCGGATATGAGAGAGCCAGGAACTGGAGACATGCGTACAAGAGTCTGCCAGACGCAGGCAGTGACAGAGTGCGTTGCTGACAGAGAAACACGAGCGTAATAACAGGTAAACACGCTGGGGACAAGGTTTGTGGAGAAATTACGCACAAAGATCCTCAGCGCGGGATGTTTTGTGGGCGCACCACTCTCAAGCTCGTGACCAGAGATATCCGGTTTTTGGGATAACATATTCTTGGCCTCGGTGTTTTCCTCGCGAGCTGCTCCAGCTGGGAGGGAGACGCCGCTGGCAGAGCACCTTTCCAGCAGAGAGAAGCTGAAACCTCGGCTGGTTCACAAGTAGAGATGATTCTGTCAGCACCCCCCCCATCCTGAAGGTCACCTTGGCAGCGCGAGGCAGAGAGAGGGAGAGCCACAGGAGCAAAGGGGGAGATGTCGGCTTCACCTGGTGAGACTGGATCATCCAATAAAGGCGAGCTCTCCAACCTCCCAATCTCCACCGCGCACGCATCACAGGCTGTCCCTCCGCCCTGCTCTTCCCACCTGCTATTATTAGATATGAAATGAGAAGTCGAAACAGAGAATCATCCTGAAGCCCCATCCTTTCTGTTCCACCTTAAAATAAAGGCAATTAGGGCAGGTTAAGAAGTGCTCTATGATTTCTCTTTGCGTTTTTACTGAAAGGACCTGACGCTGTTCAGATTTCTCGACATTATTTAGTCATAGAAAGTGGTTTATTCACTAATTACAGAGGCCATAGGGGCCTAAGTTAGGAAGATTACAGGGGTCCATGCTGGGACCCCTAGAATTATCATAATGTTGGCAACATTTTGCTACACGTGTTTGCAGATTTCTTTATTCCTTATTTTAAAAAAAATCCACCAGATTATCACGTTTTCTTTTGCATTGCATAACTCACAAAACCACCAAATATTTTTAAAAAAAGACCATTTAAAGCATTTATTAGAGGATATTAGTTGCTCTTGTGCGTTTTGTAGAATGTTTGAGTGCCCGGGTCTAAAATAACAGCATGGGGAGAAAGAAAAATATGATCTGCAAAATTTTTAAGTTGTTGACCAGATCAGAGATCCTTGAGGACTGATGATCAATGAAAACAGGAGTGCTGCCAAAAATTTTGGGCCCTGTGCAAAAATATAAGAGTGGGCCCTGCCCCAAACCACCTCTGCCCTGTTTCTTAAAACAAAGCATCTGTAAAGCAAAGAGTTTGATGAAAAATAATGGACCATTTATAATGATTATAGCCAAGTTATTCTGCAAAAGGACATGAACAATCTTCAAATGGTGGAGAAAACTCTTCTTCTGAAGTTATAGAATATATGATGAAAAAACCTATGCGCTATACAGACCTTTCAAGCATTCTGACTATTTAAGCAATGGAAATGTTTCTTATTTATCATACAGTCAGTACTTGTGAATTTCTGATCTTTTAACGCTGTGAAAGATTCAAAACCTGTGAAAATTATACATTTGTATTGCTCTATAACTTTTTTCTTATTTTTTTGGTACAAGAGCATAAACAAAACAAATTTCCTCATATTAATGTTCAAAAGGGGGCTCTTCTTTAAAATATTATTTCATGGGAGCTAACCAGTGCAAAAGATGCCTAAATTTCACTTTTTTTTCTTTTTTTTTTAAAAGACAACTTTTTTGTATGTGAAGAGAGGAGAGGCCTTCAAAGACCTATGACGATATGATATTCTAATAATGTGATCGTCATAGGGGGGCCCTATCATTCTTGGGCCTTAAGAATCTTCCTACCGCCCCTTTTGAAAAGTAAATGGGGAACAGAAAACATGCTCAGTGCTTAAAGTGGTCCAAATGCCAGAAAGTTACATTTACTGCTTGGTCTGTTTTACCATTTTTGTATAATTTTAAGCTGAAGAGTGTTTTCTCTACAGTCTGGCATTTATTTATGTCTACAAAAAATAGAATCTGACCATTTAAAAGTTTATTTCATCATAATTATTTGTCTTTTTGCTTGACAGATGCTTGGTTTCAGAAATTTTGCAGAGCTGGTTTGGGATGGGGTGCTATGAGATGTCCTTTCATGGGCCCCAGATTTTCTGGCAGTGTCCCTGTCACTGACAGTCAGTGTTTTATGTATAATGTGTATGATGTTAAAAAAAATCACTTTGTGGAAAAATAAAGTCAACATTGAGTCTTCAAGCTCCTTCCACTTCGAAGTAAATCAGTTTGCAATCATCTAACCATCGGTCTTTTCTTTGTCCCTCGTTTTGAATCACGTGATTTCAACCTTTTCATATAATTTCAATGCACAAGATACATGAGAAAGATAAAAAAAAAAAAAAAAAAAAAAAAAAAAAAAGAAAAAAAAGAAAAATCAACATAACAAAAAATTAAATAACTCCAAAATCAAAATAATGTGATGAGAATATGGCCCTGTATTTCTGGGATTTATAACACAGTTTCAACACGTCTCGATCATGGTGTCGATCTATTGTCAGCTCAAGTCAATCCGAAAACTCCCTATGGCCTGATTTTTATTGTATTTCATCTTCTGCACGTTTCAATATCACAAAAATAGATTTAAATCATGAACACTCATTGGAGATGTTTCCCCGTGCGTCAAATCCACTCAGCGCCTTTACGCACGCTCTCCCATCTTAATTAGCGCGTGCACATAACTGCATGGCTGACTTTAAATTGTACTGTCTCGCGCTCTCCCTGTCTCTCTCTCCCTTCGCGGCGCGCGCCTTGCAGCGGCCTCTGAGGGTAAACAGAAGGGAGCAAGTCGAGACAGGACAGAGGGTCTGAATTCCAGCCACAGAGACGCTGATAAAGTATTGGCCCTGAGCCATGACGTTCATTAGTTTTATTTGGATGAGGAGACTACTCCAACATTTGTTATCAGTCCTAAAAATGAGGTTTTGGGCTGATTTGGGAAGTTTTTCAGACTGACTGCGCTGCAAAAACAGTCAAACAGAGCGCTTTGAGAATTACATAAAGGGCATTTCTCAGCTGGTAGGACCATAGGTGGTCTTAGATCATGTTCAGGGCTGCTGAAGTCTCAGTAAATATCGTCTTAGATCCAGTGTCATAAATATAACAATGTTAGATTTTTAAAATGAAGATAAAAACTTGAAACAAACGATTTAAGTTGATTTTAAAGCAGCCATGATTAACAGACAGATAAATAAAAAAAATAATTCCACCATCTTTGAAAAAGGGCAGTAAAAGGATAGTAGGCTACACTTCATCAGATATTTAGGTCTGTCTCATATGTTACTGGCTTTAAGTTATCATGGGGTGGGATGGAAACAGATAATTTACTTTACTTTAAAGGTAAGTGTTAGCCTAATACACAATTGAGAGATACTGTATGTGAAATAAGTTCTGTATTCAAAATATTGGTGATTTAGTCTCTGATAGTGTAATTTTAAAATGATATTACAGTAATATATGTTGAATGGTTTACTTAATATCATAAAAATAACACCATCATATTTTCCAGAAACTCTTTGTATTGTAAAACTCACATTTATCTTTACATTGTGCCTTTTATTCTCTTGATTTGGCTTTATTTGACACAATGTCTTGAGTTTTTATGTGTTTTATACAATTCAATGATCTTAATGTGTTTTATTTTTATCTCGTTTTAATTAGCTTTATTCAATTTTATTTTATATATTTTTTTCAGTTCTACTTGGTAGTCATTCTGCAGCGCTTTGTTAAAGTGTATTGTTTTTGAAAATGTGCAATACAAAACAATTGGATTTGACTGAATTGATACAATTGCTGTTGGTTATACATCTCACATGTATGAAAATAATTATTTTTGCTCAGTAACATGAGGGACTGAAAGGCTTAAACATTCAAGAGGAATTTTAAGTTAAAATTTCTTAAGGAGGTCAGACCCCCTCAGACCCCCTCAACATCTAAACTTAAACCAGGGTGATTTCAGGATAAGGAACACAGCTCTCTGAAAATCTGACAAAAAAAAAACAAATTTCCCAGCAACTGTTTAGTCCTCTAAAAATATACACTTCACAAACAAGAAACATTTTACTGCACAGGAGTCTTTATATAACAACATTAAGAGTCACATAGTGACAGAAATTTGGCACCATTTGGGATATGTGTAATATGCCATTCTTTTCTAAAAGAAAGCAGTTGATGTAACTGCTTGCATTATTAAATTATGTAGGGCGTCATTTTGCAAGTAAATCAGCACAACAGGTAGAGAACCTATGGTTCATGTTTCACTTATTTTTGCTATTAACACAGGATTTGTCACACTCTGCCCCTCTGCACTATAACTATTAAGTCTATAGGAAACACTTCCCTTTCACAAAGTTTAAATTACATTTCTCTTGAGTCAAAGGGCCTTGAAACACATATTATCTCACCAAAACAACATTTTCCTTTACTAACCTCTGGATTTTTCATTCATTAAGAAAGAGATGCATTTCCTTTGCATCCCGGCACAGAACTATCCTTCAGAATTCAGTGTGTTTCAATGGGGAACTGGCCATATGTTATTATCATTTACTAAACACAGAGACAAGACAAAAACATGTTCATAAAAGTGCATCATTACAGAAACCCTGAAAGCAGGAATTTTATTTACTTTATTTTGAGAGATAACATGTTTTGCTATTAAAAAACTTTCAGGAATTAATGTATCATGAGTGCCAGTTTCAGTATTCCAAGATAGTGAGACAGGTTAAAGCTAAACTAAAGACTATTTAATTCTAAATCATACAATAAATCATGAATCATAAGCTAAAGGCACATTGAGGACAAATTTTAAGCATCTTGTTTTGGTCATTGTGATGATATGATCTTTTAACTCCATCACAGATTTAAAAATCTTATGGACCATAAATCTTCTTTACTTTAAAACTTTTTACATTCATCAGCTTGTAAAAACATAAACAAGACTATTATCCTCTGATAAATATTAGTAATGCTTTAGGGTCCAGGAATGAGAATGAATTTAATGCATGAATTCATGCACAAAAAAGCTCAAGTTCATGCATGTTTTCATTATGAAATGTTAAGCCTGACTTCATATTTTATTTATTGCATTGAATGAAATGTTTCAGTCATCATGAATCACAAGTTACTGATGAGGATCATGATTTTTAAGAGCTAAAGACAAAATCGATTTCTGCTTTATTTAGCATTACACAAACATCATGAAGACACAGCGCTGAAGTCTCATGATTATAACATTTCAAGCTCTACAGATGGGTCAGTGGTCTTAGTCCTGTCCCTTAAACTGTGGAAATGAAATCAGAAACATGAAGCACATCATTAACACCTCATGAGTCATGGTGACTGAAACACTGAAGTTCATGCATTAAAGTATAAAGCAAGACATAAGATATATTTAATTACTGTGTATCACTGATATTTCATCATTAATAAATGCAAGAATTGTAGACCCTGTAAAGCATTAACAAAACATCTTTGGGCATCTTTTAAAGTCAGATTTTTATTTTATTTTCTATATTTTTGAAATTAGATCAACAAAGAGACAGAAATTATATGTTATTGGAGAAATGTGAGGACATTTTCTATTGCATAATATATTAGAAAAATAAATTGATGTATTAATATTCTTAGGACCCTCAGAGTTGCCCTAACTTGACTCACCCACACTACACCCCTGTTGACATGACTATGTCTGCATCCAGAACTGAGTCCAAACAAAAGTGCAAACAGACACAGTTTAGTGTGAAGTGCCTCTCCCCCCTCTCACTGTAGTAATTGATGAAACTGAGGCTGATGAACGTGCGACTCCTCTCACATTCATCAGCTTCACATCAGTGACGGGGGGAGAGAAAAATGTCAGCTCCACGCGCTCGCACCCTGTCAGCCGGATCCTCCCTCCAACCGTGACAGCGTGCATCTTCATCTGTTGTTTAGTCTCTGCCTCTCTGCGCCCACCACATACACACAGCCTTATGTTCATGTGAGAGCAGGAAAGATGTTACAACGAAAGCGGTAAAGTTTATTTAAATGCCAGACTCATTTTATGAATGTGGACTACATAATTGGACGAAGAAATTTATCCAGTAAAAAAACAGGAGTGTTCTCCAGCAGGCTATTTTCTGTCCATCCCTTGTGATTCAACTTTCTTTACACTTTCCTCTAATTAAGTCAAACTTTGATTACTGTTGGACTTTCACTGAGTTTGGACTCTCACGCTCCAGTTTACAGAGAGAGAAGTTACACTCCCAGGGGTTATCTCTCTTCTGTCTCTCATGGAGTCCTTTTAACAAATCTCTACAATTCTTGTTTCATATACTTTAAGAGTTCATTTGTTTATTAGTGATTGGAATGATCTGTCTCTTTTCAGAGATCCAGATCATATGGCTTTAGTTAGTGAAATGACAATACTGGCAACGCTGGAGTATATATGCCAGGCCTGTAAGCAGCGCTGTAATGCTGCTGCAAACATACACCAAAACCAGAGAAGAAGACAAGGAGCCTGTGTATCAATTCAGCTGTAAACAAACACAGGCATATGCTGTTCTCCATGTCAACTTTTTGCTTATGGTTTTGGTAGGAGCAGTCAGTTAAGATTGGAGTAAAAGCCATAATATGCTTAGTTGCTTCTGCAGCAGGAACGTGACACTGTGACTCATGCAGCTTGAAGGAGAGGTGGGGCTATTACCTTTTATTTCAGAAAATGTGTGCATTCGTCGTCCAATGCTGCAAGGGCAGCATTTTGAGTTTTATACACTCTGGGACCCATTTTTGGGCTCCCAAAACACCATATTCGTGTGGATGAAACACATATAAAATAAAAAACGTTTGTGGATATGCTTAAAGTTGTCTCTGTGTGGATGACCCCTGACTTCATCAAGTGGGCCTGCCCCAGATGTCATTCAGTGATATGAAAGTGTGCATGTTAGATCAGAAGCATAAGTACTAGCCTCCTGGCTAACATTTGACCCCTGGGTCTTGCGCAAATCAGCCTGACTGGAAAAAACTTTTCCTCAATTGATCTTTTACACATTTCCCAAATTTCAGCCAAACACTCACCTATTTATTATTGATTTGTTCTTGTTTTGTTATACATTTATGTATATGTTTGACAAGTATCATCATCATTATACAATTCTGTTTTTGTTTTCTGAAGAGCACGTCATGATCCCCTTCTTGATGTCTGGTAACAACCAGAAGGTCCTGATCCCCTCTTTAGGAAACACTGCAGTACTAGCACCTCCAGTGTTTTCATGTAAATTAATCTAATAAACTCTGTTTTGACTAATTATAGATATATGTGCATGTATTGTAAATACATGAAACTTTACCACACTGCTCTGGGAGAACACTATGGTTCATGAAATTTTGAAAAAAATAGGATACATTACCTCTTATCACTAGTTTACTGTACTTATTCTTATGTATAATGCTGGACATTAACGGGTGTAAAGACATTTCCTTCATTCTTTTGTGCATTAATTAAATTATAAAAGGGAAAAAAGGAAAACAGCTCTAAACAGGGTACAACCATATCACTACATTTTTTTCTTTTTCATATTTGGACAAGTTTACTGACTGATCAGAACTGTTTTATCTAGAACTCCATCCAGTTTTTCTGTCTCAGGTTGTTTGTTGATCACTGTGGATAGACTTTAGAAATGTGACCGATCGCTTTACTGTAAACGTTTATGGGATAAGATTTGTTGTTTGTTGCTGTATGCTCATTCTGTTCCTACTTTTAAAGTGGCTTTGACAAAAACCTCTCCTGCTGTCTCCTTATAATTGATAACACAGTACATGTTTCACAAGTATGAACCTTTATCAACATAATCGGAAGTTACATATTTTACTGCTCCCTATTTTGCTGATCAGTATTTTGTAGGTACATGTATTTCTTACATGCATATTGTGGCTGTCGGGCACAAACCTAACTTCATTTTCTTACGATTCTCATTTGTTTTCATGAAAGAAGTGCTATTTCACTTTTTTTGTTGGTGAGTGTGTTTTATGAACATTTAATCAAAGTAACAAAAATTAATTTGTAAAATTTCATTTGTAACCAGGACAGTAAAATAATAATTCTTTCAATAGTAGAGCATTTCTTTCATTTCCAGAAAAGCAGTAGTTTTGGAGATAGGAGGTTTGTGCCTGACAGTGATGATAATTTGGCATATTTTTCAGATTTACATATTTTTTGGATACATATTTTGCAACTATATATTTAGTTGAAATGTGTTATGCAGAAACATATTATGTATATACATATTTTTCAGCTTCCTTTCTATTAGATACATATTTATGGATGTTTGCAGATGATCTTTTGCTGCCACCAATTTGGGAAATAATATGCAGTCTACATTTAACAAATACATACTGTGCAGAGACATAATTTTACACAAACATACTGTGCAGCTACACATTTCCCATATTGTGTAAATACATATTAGAATTCATATTTGCTTGAATTCCTGTTTCTTATGTGTGCTACAATTCTTGTGACAGTTTCTACAGCCCACGTGTTACTTTTCATCTGTCATTTTAAGCATCTCAGAGTTAGAGCCGTGAACGGTGATGTGTCAACTTTACTTTTTTGTGACAAAATGTATTCAAATCCTATTCCATAGTGTGAGAAGATGTGGATGAGCAAAAAGCGAGACGGCTGCCATGCTGCATTTCAACTCAAGTAACAAGCTGCCTGTAATTCATAATATGGCATCTATATGTGAAAAGTCAGTGCAAATCCATTTTAATTATGTATATTTTACATTCAAAATCTTGTAAATCTAAAGATAGCTTGACAAATTAAAGGTTTGTATGGTCTGGATTGTCATACACGGTGTGTTTTCAAAACCTCGAAGTGAACAGATGTGAGACTGAAGAGTTGATGCAAAAAACTGTCGAACTGTTCAAAGCTATTCTATGTGTACATTTTTCCTGTCTTTCCCTTAAACCCAGGGATCCAATCGCACAATTTCCAAAGAAAATCTCAGGCTGAGAAAACACAATAAGAAGAGTAGGAGAGGGGGAGAGCTGAACTGGATGTGCATGTCCCTGCAGGCCAACACTGTGTAGTGTTATGCTCGGCGCGGCACAATTTATGGACCATGGACAGTTTATAAGAAGCAATGTAGTCTATCAGAGAAGAAGGCAGATTGAGGACGGGATAGGGAAGGGGGGTCGTTTCCATGCAGGAAGCTGTGTTTTGGAATAATATATGCCATGATAGAGATGTTTCCCCTGTGACGTAAAACAGCAGGGAGCACCAACGGCCACTTACCACTCCAACCAAATATGAAGGAGGCTCTTTGAGCTGCCATGAGTTTTTCCCCCTCATGTGAGCCCTGTGTGTGTGTGAAAAGTTGAGATGTTGAAACTGTGGTGATTGTGGGCACTTAATCCCTCAGTTCAGTTTCCAGGCGAGGCTTTTTGGTGATATTTGAGTCAGAATGTAACAGATGATGGTTGAAAAGAGCATGGCATGGATTAAAAAGTTAGTGTGCAGAAGTGGTTTTGTGTGTAGATGTTTGATTAATGCCAATTCAACCACACAGGAAAGAAAATACACCGCCAGTCCTGCTGCCTGCTATATATACCACATCTGCTCAAGCTTTCTTTTGTAGTCAACTACAGCTGTAATTAAACTCGATTTAGGCAGACAATACGCTTCTTTATCATCTCAAAATACAAATGTTTTACTTGAGATGACAAGAACATCATAGCTGTAGTTTTTAGATTTCAGCTTTTTAAAGGTCACGTTTCACTTATTTTTAACAAGTTTACTCTGGTCCAAGATGTCCGTAGAATATGTGTTGAAGCCTCTTGCTGAGAATCCACTTGCATATTAGCGTGTGGTCTATAAGCTCTTCTGTTTAGAAAAGGCTATTTTTGTGTAAATCCACGTGATCTGTGGCTGATCACACTGCTCTCAAGAAGTTGATGTAGCAACTTCCAACCACTGTGCTTTAATGTTTACTGTGGCCCACAGTACTACCCCATCTGACTGTCATTTTGTTTCCCTGAGAATCACTAGTAAAACATGCAAAACATGAGCAGAACAACTCTACTCCTCTGAATGATGTCATGTGTTTACAGAAATAGTGCTGTCCTTTTCTGTATTTCCTCAGATTGTATCAAGATATTTAAAGGTAAGAAGCTAAATGATTGTAGCATTGGCTCTCACAGGGTGATTGCTTCAGAGTGTTGTCTGTGCACCCCACTGTGCTTTACATTTTTAATCCATGTCCAGGGATTTTTCTCAACAAACTTGTAGAGTTTAACTGTCTTATATGCCACCACTGTAAAAAATGGACAGCTAATTTTTTCTCTAAAACTTACCATCAACAGCATGACAGTATTAGCATTTTGACAGTGTTTCTCTTTGCAAACATTTTCTGCCCCAATCTCAAACTTGTCCTCTGTGACATCTAAAAACAACATAAAAAATGAAAATCTACTTTTATTTCCTAAAGTTTAGACATAAATATTTACTTTTTAGGGAAGTAGTCTGTAATCAGACGTTTTAAGCTCTAGATGCTTATTAAAAAACACATAAAAACCCCACACAAACAACAAAACAAGGCGAGGCAAAATTTGCAATAAACCAGCATTTATTTTTGCTGACATTTCTAACTTATCTATGTGTTGTCAGCACTGGTGGCTATAATGGGGATGGGACACAAAAAAGCTTAGGTCTTTTGGGCAGAGAAAGTGTTTTTAGGCCAGGAGCATCTGAAAATGACATCACACTGTGCTTCAACACCATCTCGTCCCCCCTACGGGTTTGTTAACTAGCTGTTGCAGTGTTGGGTAATAACTACTCACTTGAAATACATTACTGTAATGACGTCTCTTTTTAAGAGAATTTGTGATGTTTAGTTTGTGCCTGTGAAAGATGCAAAGAATGTTGTCATCTATTGAAAATTTAGTTTTTAACCAGTGGCTGATCAGGGTTTTCTTTCTTTTTTTTTTTTTAAAGAGAAGAAAGTAAAAGAACAAGTGACTTAAAAAAACTCAGAAGTAAAATAATTAGTGAATCAGTAAAGTAATTTTGCTAAAAAGCAGTGACTGAAAAAGTAGCTGTTAATATTTTGAGAAACTTGCCCAACACTTAGGTCAGGTCAGGTTTAGGAGCACATACCGGGTCAGCACTTAGTCATTCATCATTTCTGACAACTCGTTTGCACCACCAGCAATATTAACCCTACTTCTTTCATTGGTGTTTACATGGGATGAAGTATAGGGATGCAAGGGTGCAAACCCGATGCCCCAAGGCTCCAGAGACAAGGAACACCAACCCCTTTCAGCTGCATACCAGCTGCTGTGACCACCCTGGTTGGTGGTTTACCGAGTTAGTTTGGTGGCCTTGATAGATTCATGATAACCCGACACACCAGACGGACAGTTCCAAATATCCACCACAGAAATATTTCATCAGTCCATCTGGAGAAGAGCCCACAGAAAATGTTTTCAGAGGGCAGAACCTTCAAAAACAACTGCAGCTGGTGATTGGACAATGGTTCTGCCAGTCACACTCATCACAGACCAATCCATATCAAGCCACAGTATAACATAGCAGCTAGACCCTGTTGTTATCTGTTAGCTTAAACTACTCCTTAGACTATCATCTAACATTAAAATTATACCACACAGATGTATCATTTACCACTTATATGTGACATGAAGCTCTTCAGTGACAATCCCCTCTAAAGTCTCCCGGTAAACTTCTGAGGAGAGCATATTTTAGGATTTCCGCATCTCTCCTAGTTTCCCAGCAGTGATCCCCGGTCGGGAGAAGAGCAAAAACATGATTTCCTGGAAGAAAAGCTTTAAGTGACATTCTTTGCCCCTCTTTAAAAGACGTTGAGACCATTCCTGGTAAAACCGCAGATGTTGCTGCATCCACAGAGATAACTTCATGCAGTCACTTCATGCTGTCGTCACGTCTTCAGTTCCTGCCTCTCTTCCCTGATTGGGCTGTCCAGCTTTTGGCTGTGAAGTGGTAAGATATTGGAGCTTGGTGAGATGGATATGCATGATTTCAGACAGTGAATCAGCTACGTCCATCTGCACTGCGAGGTTAAATTCAAGAGGGAATGCACAGAGAAGTTAGAGTTATATGAAAGGAGCCCAATCTTAAAAGAAACATTTTACATCTCAGTGCAAAGCAAATAGGTTATTGAGAATTTCCAAACAGTAATTTTCTGGATTAGAGAGGTAAGAAGCCTTGGGAATCACTGACCTACTGGGTTATTTTTTCAGCATTACAATGAGCTGAAAATATGGTCAAAGTAAAATAGTTGCTACAGTCCATCATGTCATTTAAATAATACATTTTGCTCACAATCATATGTTCACTGTAACTTAAAGAAGATTTAATTCTTACCAGTAAAATCATTTATGATTTAACATACTCCCCAGAAAAATTATCCACTTTAACAACATTCTGTTTATGACCGTCAAGTGACTCCTGAAACTCTGTGACGACTCCAGCAAGGCCTTAGTGAGATGAGCGTCACCTCAGAATAACAATATCTGCAGCAAAGACAGAGAAAGACCACGCACAAAAGAGACAGAAACTGAGAAATGATGGAAGAACATGGGCGACCTCTGCCACATCTGACATCTGTCGAGGCGTTGGTGTCACGAGGACAGCTTGTTATGCAAATATATGATGCAGTCCCATGAGACGCTGACAGACCGAAGGCTAGATTGGCATAGATGAAGACATCACTCTTTTACGCCTTCGTTTAACCGTCATATGACATTTAAATAAATTGAAGGCGGTTTCAGAGAGTAAGAGAAAACTTAAAAAAGGCCATTTTTCATAAACAGTGCTCATTTAACATTTGAGCGCTGACACAAAGCTCCTAAACATGAAGATTTTCTCTGACTTACCTCTGTTAGTGCTACTTACTGCTAACCTGGATTTTTATTTGTTGGCAGATCTCACTGCAGGTAAACATGCTAAAAAGAATTGACTTGTTTCTTTGAATAAAAAAAATGTAAAAGCCCACAATGTGTGAAAGAGGGGCCACTTGATCACGATATGTATTTTAACTAGGAATTCAACAATGCAGTCAGATCATGGTCCAATACGGGCCTCGTTTTTTGGTCACAGTATTCTGTTTGGATTGACAGGCCTGGTTGTTGAAGGGCCTTTTCTTGAACTCCATTCATAGGCATTTTATGCTAATTTTACAGAAACAGCAAAGGACAGTTATTACAGTTAATTTCAAAAATATTTATTTAACTGTTTAGCCAAAAACACTGTTCATAAAAAGTCTTTGTGGATTATGTGATATATAAGATAATAATAATAATAAAAAATATTTGTATCTATCTATCTATCTATATATGTATATGTATATATATATATATATATATATATATATGTATGTCAATGTCAATGTCAGCTTTATTTATATAGCACATTTGAACAGCCAGCGGCCTACCAAAGTGCTTTACAGTGTATATATATATATGTATATATATATACACTTCAAAAAAACAAACTGCTTTTTAGCTGCAGCTCGCAGCTGTTACATTTGTTTTTTTTTGTGCAAATAAATGTCACCTTTAGATAACTTTAAATATTTAATGTTTTAGACCAATGCCACATTTTCATTGCTTTAAGGTTAAATTTGAACACATGATGATGACATTTTAATTAATAACAAAATCATTATTTTTCTAAGACCACTATGAACACTTACCTAACACAACAGATGGACTCTTCAATGTATTTAACTTGTCCATCTGGGCAATAGCCCACAGAGAGTGTTTGTAAATGGGCAGAACCTTTCAAAGGATATCTGGCATGTGACAGGATGATTCAAACAATCTAATTCATTATGGGCCAATCAGATAATGAAGTAGGCTGGCACTGCTGGTTTTGCATTAGGGATTGTAACTGATAACTGGCAAGCCTTTTTTATCATCTCCAGCAAGGGTCCAAATGAGATGAGTTGATACTAACGTGACTGTGACGAGGAAACAGTGCTGAACACGAGTTGGTTGACAACTCACAATAATCACTACAATAGGACGCTAATGTCCAAAACAGAAATGCACGAAAGCATGGAAGTGCTCCAGGCCTGCAGGGGGCTCTGTGGCAGGGAGAGCGTGTGGTAGAGACAGACAGAGAAAAAGATCAGCTGATCCATGATCCCTGTTTGAATCAGCAGCGGGTGCAACCTGGACTGTAGTTATTGCTTTTTGAAGTAACGTAAATTGTTTAAAAACATATTTTGATATTTGTGCCTGCAGCACTTCTGTTGTTGTACTTGGTTAAGCTGCATTTTTGCTCTTGCGGGTGTTTTCTGGGTTTGGTTTTTTTTGGGATTTCTTTGTTTCTAATTTGCAGTGCGTTTGCTGTAAATGCATTTGTTTTTTATTTTTGCAGCGTGTAGAATTTGCATATCCATTCCTACCCATACCACACACAGATTTATGCTGCTTTTGCATTGACATTTTTTTCAACATTATCAAACACAAAAAATGCAACATGTTTTTTTTTTTATTCAAGTCGTGTAAAAAATGTCATTAGATTACTTTAATCATATAAATTCCTTAAAAGTAAGTCAATTTTTTTTTATGTAAGCCTCTAAAAGAAGACGACTTCCTACGGCAGAAAAACAGGCCAAAAGTCACTCATAATAGGCAAACTTGGCAACAATGTGTTTTTCTGTGTAGGCATGGGGAATCCCTGCCTGCAGAGATATCAAACACATCCATCTGATAAGAGGCTTTAGAGAGATCTGCAGGCCCCAGGACACAGGCACACAGCAGGTCTGCAGGTTTCATATAAAATGCTTTTAGCAGCAGTGCAGAGGCAGCTGAGGACACAGCTATTGTTCAGTTCCATGATGGATGAAGCAGAGGTATGTTAGTGTTACTCTCTTGCTGAATTTATTAGGCTCTTGGATGTGCAGGGTCGTCACCACCAAATGGAACGCCAATGAACCAAATACAGTTTTAAGGTAAATAAGAAGCACTTGTATGAGAAGATAACCTGACCTTCAACCAGAAAGTGAACCAGTTAACATGTGAGGGACCATTAATGTGGAGCTGTAGACTGAAAACTTCCACAAACCAATGTTTACCCACCCTTACTCATAGCCGTCATGAACATAAAGTATATTTGGCACAATTGTGAAGTGAGGGGTCAACCCATGCTCATAAATAGTTCATAACAATTTTTTTGACCCAAAGCACAATGACACAAATATAGCAGGATTTTTATGCAACCTTTAATTTGAACATCGCATTTGGAATCTATTATTTTAAAGAGTGGTTAAAACACCATTTGTATTATTTTGTGAAGAGGTATTCATTAATGACGCTCAGAATGAGGGTGCTGACCCCTGGGGTTCGCTGGATATCATAGGACCTCAGAAAAAAGCTGGAGGGAAATAAAACAGAATTTAAAAAAAAAAAACCCATAATGTTCTTTGTTGCAATTCATACAACTTTTCGTATGACTTTCAGAGGCACCAGTAACACTTTACTCCAACTATACTATTAAGTCTTTGCTAAGCAGAGCATTTATAAATTAATATTGATCATTCATTAACACAGAAGTGCTTTGATGATGCATAAGTGCTGCATGAACATTAAAGTTATATCAAATCCTGCTTGCTTCTTTGCCCAGTGCGGCTGTCACACTTAAATTTCCCCTCTGGATATCAAGAAAGGATTATCTTATCTCTTATATAATGTTTATTAACACATTTATAAAGTTCCATGTTTTCAAGTAGTAAAGCATTTGTTTAAGGCAAGGATCAGAGTAAGGGCTGGAATGAAAGTATTAATTATCAATCAAGCATGCATAGCTTTCTTTATTAATAACATTCAGAGATGGTCCTAAATGATGAGTTAAGTATCAGCTTATCTTTTACTCATGCAGCAATACAGAGCTGTTTTTTTAAATGATATAAATTAATTAAAGGTATAATCTAGATGATTTCTGTAAATCTTCAAATACAAAATGTGGCTTTTATATGCAGAATTACAGAGGGCACCAGGCCTTTATTTGAGTCAGCTCTCTTTTGTCAAGAGTGGTAATTTGAGTTAGTGCCGCATTTCTGGCAATTCTCCCTTGACCTCTGGCACCAACAAAGCATTTTCACCCAGACAACTGATGTTTTCTGTATTTTGGACCATTTTGTGTTGGTTATGCGTGAAAATCCCAGTAGAACAGCAGTTTCTGAAATACTCAGACCAGCTTGTAGGGCACCAACAACCATGCCTTGTCGAAAGTCACCTTTCTACCCCATTCTGATGTGTGTTTTAACTTCTACAGGTCACCTTTACCATGTAAAGGATTGGATGGATTGCTGCCATATGATTGGCTTATGAGCTATTTGCATTAAGGAGCAGTTAACAGGTGTACCTGAAGAAGTGGCTGCAGAGTGTATGTTCCTATGATGTCCTTGGCATGAAAAAGACTGGAAAACTCTTGCTGCAAAATGTTCAAAGTCAATAAAACCCACAAATCAAATCGAAGACACCAGACAAGCAGAAATGATACACATAAGTTTTTAGACATGACAGCCTGCCAGCTTAATAGTTTGGAGTTTGTCCCCCTTAGAAAGAACAGTAATGGAAAACAGACATTATTAAATTTTGTTCTGAAGAAGGTAACATATACAATAAAAAAATCCCTTCACTCTGTAAACAAAGTCCAAACTGTACATTGTAAACTTTTCCTGACAGCTCATCACATCTACATACATACTTGACATCTCAGGCTGGTTAACCAACCAAGAGAGAGCTGTAAGTGTTCTGCTGTCTGACTGTACACTACCTGACAATTTAAAGTAAACTATAACTTTTTGGCCCAAAAGCAGGAGCCTGGAGTTCTGCATGATGAGGAAAAATGTTGAAAAACTGTCCATCTGTTGCTCTTTGCAACTTCAGTAGATGATGTGTCATCTCCAAAGAAACAACCCTATGCTTCACTGTTCACCTCTGCACAACAGGCTGGTCTTGTTGGTCCCAAGTTTATTTAATTCGTGAAGACAGTAATGGCGACTTACTTGAGAAAGCTACAATTCTACTCCTGTTGAAAACATAAAAACATGAAGAAGCAAAAGGACTGTGATTTTGGAGCCATCCATGTGTTTAAACATGATACCCATACGTCTTATTACAACTTATGCTGCTTATGTTGTGAGTTTGAGGCAGAAGATATTCCATATTTTGGCAATTACTTTAAGTTACTTCAGAAGCAGTTGCCAGGACAATAGTAAATCCTGATATCGGTACTTGCTGCCATGCTCCCCTGCATCAGTTCAGTAGGTTGTGCACATCACTGAACACAGGCTCAAGAATGAGTGTGACAGAAAGTATAGTGAGTACATAGATACTGCACATCTGTTTTACTGGCTGACGGAAAATTCTCTTTTAAAAGTCTAAAACATTGTTTTAGGAAACAAATTCGGTGTATCAGTTTAACTACTTACACTGTAAGTTGGTGACTCTAATATGACTTTGTGTCTGTGGTCATATTACTTTCTCTGACTGTATTCCATAATCATAAACTACTGATTTCTCCATATTTGCAGTTTACTTCTCAAACAACAGGCAGCTACAGCCTGAGGTGTTAATCTTATACAACAAATTGCTTGCTTTTTATTTATATTATCCAAACACAACCATCGCTTTACAGATGTAAGTATTTGCCCAATTAATTAGGTCCACCAACATGTATTCACACATGTAAAACAACAGTGTGTTCCTCGTGTAATCCAGCGTACTAACTAAATGGTTGTACAAATCAGCTAAATGGCTGTGTTGGGCCTTGGTGCCCTGGTCTGTAACACTAGTCTTTTGTAGCAACATTTTCAAAAATAGGTATTGTTGGAAAATGAGAACCCTACAGTTTCAGAGTGTAGTTTAATCTCTCAGCAGAAAGTAAAAGCAGGTCTAGCATTAACTCTTGCCCAGCTTTTCACTCAGTCACTCTGTATTTTCCTGTCTATAGAAGGACAGCTTTGGTTTCTTCAGCTCTGCCAGGATGCCTGTTTTGGGATCATATGCTTTTAACCCTCGTTTCATAGAGCAGGAACAAGAGTGCATTGTGCACAGAGGGATGGAAAGAAACACCATTCTACAAATTAAAAGTCAGTGTACCATCAAAAACATTTTTAAGTTGGTTTGAGGTTTAGATCGTTACGTGTTACTCTTAATGCCAGGTGTCTGTAAAACTAAATAAAAATGCCCAGGCTAATCATGAGGGGAACTGAAGTCAGCACAGGACATGGATGTAAATTTTATGAAGAAATACTAGAAAACTAGTATTTGACAGAATTTATGAGGAAATGAGCCCCATAAGCTCCAAGCCTTCAAGACTTTAACACAATATTTATGTTTGCAAGTTGTTGAAAATAGAGTCTAACAGTAGAATAACATTACCTGAAAGCACTTTGCACAGTTTCCTAAAATTGTAAAGTCTGTCTACCAGGTACTCCACCCTGAAAAACAGGTGTCACCCTCCACCTCCCATCCCTTTCCCAGCATTCTTCTTCTTTTCTTCGACCCTGAGTCGGGCAGAAGTTGACCTTGGCTTCTCTCCGTCATGGCAGTGAGCCCGTTAACAGCGGCCATGAGTTGTGGCCTGGCGTTAAAACTGTGCTCCAGCCACAGTCAATGTTTATGTCTACCAATCAAACGCAATGTGTTTATGTTATATGGCATTATGGACAAGAAGGCACTCTAAAACTCACAAGCTGAGGGAAGTGTGGTCCAAGAGCGGGGGGTTTATGGTCCATTGAGCATTTGAGAAAAATTATGCATCAGTTGGAGACGAAAGAATGAACAGAAAAGCCGATTTGATGTTTTTTGGGTTTTATAAATCTGGACCCAACCTCAAACTGGAAATATGAAGACTGGAGGAACAAAACATGTCCCAACTGGCTTAGCAGGAGTATTTGTCTAAGCCAGCTGATGGCTGCATATCCAAAATCTGGGCCCTACAATCAGCAATCATAACCTTCTTGGACAAATTGATTACAAAAAATAACAAGTTAATATCAGGCAGGCTGCCTCTGGCATCTTTCTGAGTTTGATGTGCACATATGTATTTCAAAGTGGAGGACTTTTTCCATCAGATAGGAGGTGGGCAGTGTCAGGACACATGAGGTTGTGTAAAAAGAATAATGATGAAGAGGCAGATAAAAAAACACTGGTTCAACACTAATAGACAAATTTATGGGCTGGATTTTAGGACTAAAGCATGTGATGCCCCTGGAAAACTCCTTATCATTCATGGAATTTTAACCTATGCCTTCTCAGACAGTATGTCTAAATGAACAAGAAATTTCTGTTGGCAGGAATCCGTTGACTCGATATTTATCACATGTACAGTAATACAGGGGCCAGAATACAGTAGACCACAATATACTGCAATACTATAAGCAGAAGGATAGGTCATGATTTTAATTTTCTACTAAAAAGTCAATTCAAAAATATAGTAACTTCAAGAACCTACAATATTTTGTGTTGAAAATGCAGTTTCCAATCAGAATAATATGGATGATCATTACTGTTTGTTCCAGAAAGAGAAATAATAGAAGCTGATGAAATGGAGAGATGGAGAGTCAAGTGGCGGAATATCTGCTGCCAACTGACAACCAGAGGCTGAACTAAAACACACAAAAATCTCCCAAAGTTCTGTCAATTATTCACATAGCATGATTGATATTGGGCTACAAAATATTGATAAAGTATACAACAGCAAAATATGTGATTTATTGTTGTATAAAATTTTTCAAACAACTCTAGACTGAAAGCAAAAAAAGTTTTGTAGAAATTAACATTTAATGTTGCAGTGAAAAAGATGAGGATTCCCTTCTTTTGGGAAAAAAAAAAAAAAAAAAAAAACTTTCCAAAAGTTTGACTTTACACACAGACATACTTCTTAAATTAAAAGGCTGTTTTGAAATGAGTAAACCAAGTTAGCTTTTTACACTATCTTTCTATAACACAAAGCCTGCCTTGAACACAGGAAACCTTTTCAGAAATATGACATCACAATTTTGTTGTTCTGTCATTTATGGTAGAAAAACATTGATCTTCAGCATGTTGTACAATGGTTTAATGACAACTTAAAGTAAACTATAAAGCCTGGACGGAGGCTTCTGTCCCCAAAGCAGGAAACCAAGGGTCAAGTTTTACCTCTACTTGATTTTTCACTCTGTCTACTCAACATTAAGGCAAAGAGCCCTAAAGTCAATTCCATAAAGATGGAGAAGGTTTAGAGGAGTTTGATATTAGAAAATAAGGTCAGCTCTGAAAGAGTTTTCCCTTAGTGACGTACAGATCTTTTCATATTTAAAACCTGCATTTGTGTAGAACCACTTGAAAAAGATGCACACAACTGCCTGATAGAAATAAAAAGGGAGATCATGGGGACCTCCTGCCTCCTCTGTACCTGATTGTATCAAATGATAATATGACCAATTTTGCACAGAAATACAAACTGACAACAAAAGACAAAATGAAAGAAAATGAAAAGCAGGTAAATGAAATGCATAGAGACTGCGCTGGTGAGTCCTGGGATTTAGGATGCAGACATTAGTCCTTCCCACTCGTTCAGGTGAATTTTCCTCTTGATGTTGTGAAAAAATGTTCAATTGGGCTGGCAGGAAAATTCTAGGTCAAGTTAAAATGTGTTTTTGTGCTCACACCTGCAGCTCACCCTAAAAGTTCTGGAAAATTTTCCTTATGTTTGCATGACCAGAAGAGGTTTTTGATTCTGTATAATTAAGCTCCAAGAAGCATACTCAAAACACGTTTGTTTGTTTTGTGTTTCTTTAAATGCAAATTAGCTCCTTTTCTCCATACCTCACCCCTCCTGAGACTTTTGTGTGGAGATGTCAGTTGAAGGGTGGGTGCTATTTTAATGACTCATTGTAATGCCACAAAAACAGCAGGTTCTGAACTGTCTTGGTGGACCACAAACATAGGACTGAGTCTGACTACTTCACATATTGGATCCCAAGGACACCTCAACATGTGTTTTCTGAAATTTACAGGATGCTGGTGACTTTAAGTTAATAAAACCAACGTTTCTAATTACTTTGATCAGGCGTGATTGGGCAACAGAGGTTATAATGTCTGCATGAATCTGTAAGTTGTTGTGGTTAATACACTGTCATTCAATGGCAAGCTACATGCATGGGTGGATGAAATATCCACAAAACACTCTGCAATAAATTCAGGGCATGGCACTTCTCTCGAGGATGTGTGGAGACCCAAGCCGTTTAGTCCTCTTATTTGAACGCAAAGCAAAAGCACTCTTAATCCTCCAGTATTCAGAGACTCGACACTGATTTGTCCCTGTAAGGGAGGGATCATTCAAGTATCCCCAAATAATAACCCACCATGGCCATGTTTACATGTGCAATTTTTCAGTCAATCTGAATCAATTAGTTTGACAAGAAATTCCAAATTTAAAGTTTCTCTCTGAACTGAGAACAAGTTTTTGAGAGCTGAGACACATGCACTCACTCCTTCATACCCTCTGCATCAGTCAAAGCATCTCACTGCCTATGCTGTCTCTCTGTATTTCATTATCAGTCATATTTTTATAACCATCAGATGCAGACTTACAAGTTACCTGTGTGTTAATAGATGGTGTAGCCTTCCTACACTGCTCTAATTTTACGTGTACAGTAGGAAACCTCTGAATGGCTCTGAATAAACACTTAGCATTGGAGAAAGAGCTGGTAAGAAAGTCTACTTGTAAATGTTGAAAATGCACTGGACAGTAAAGATTACCTGATTACTCTGCCTAGGGTGCAGAAAAGCCCAGTTAGCAAAACTTAGCTATACTATGAGAAGTTTGAGCAAAAGAAACTCCCATGCATATGTAGCCATGCTAACACTTTACCCCTATTTGCAAATTAAACACAAACTTCTTAGAAGATGAAATATAAAAGTGACCTTAATACCTGGGGTTTTTCTAAACTCAGTTTCTGGTACCAGACCATTGGCGTGCTTATAATTAGAGCTCTGAGATGAGGGAAACCACACTTCCTTATAATGAACAAAACATAGCTCCTACCACACTGGAACCTCCATTGTATTCCTTCCATCCGAACAGCACAGTAAAGATGGCCAGCCAGAAGACATGCATGCTCCCAGCAAAGATCCTCAAATACAGGTGTCAGCCTCCTGCATCGTCCTCTGCTGCTCCTCACCTCTGAGGCCTTCCCGTACTCTGCTGCAGGACCTGCACCTCCTTTACTTGATGGCTACAGCCACGCTTGCCGGTTAGCTCCTCACTCCACTAAGAAAACACCACTCTGAAAGGCAGAAATAGTCACGTAAATAAAATAAAGAAATAACAACACACACAAAAGAGAGCGTGCAGAACAGGAAAACAGTCCAAACATCCAACAAGATCTGAAAGTGGTCAACACACTCCCCTTTCAGCAGTGAATGAGCCTCCCTCTCTCCTCACTCCATAATGTGGTCTGTCTGACTTTTTTTTCCTTCACGTCCGGTTTACCTGCCCAGTTCACCCGGAAACAGTCTCAAACAGGTAATCACCGTTTTTCATAAAACAGAAATATTTATCATTATCTCTAAACTAAAAGCCAGCCCCAATGAAGTACTTGTAAGTGTACATATTTTTAAAATAAATTATTTATGCATTTTAGTATTTATTCTCTGCAACAAACTTTACCGAAAATAACAACGGAAAATTTAGCAGAAACTTGTCAAGACTGCAGTGAAGGGGTCTCATAACTGTTTTCTCTGAAATGGAAAACAGTTATGAGAGCAATACAATGGTTTATGCTTCTGTTAAAGACACAAGTTTGTAAATACCTGATTCATAATGATCTCAAGTAACCAAACTTCACTACCCACAATTCCATAGTGTCACAACAATGTCTGTGATTAGCAGAGCATGTGGTTACCTAATAGCATGGTGGCCTGCCTCTACCACATTTGCAGGTTTTTCATTTACTTGAGAGGATTTTATTGGAAACATACAAACACATTAAAGACATTTGATTAAGCTTGTTTGAGGAAAACATGGTTCATTTGGAATTTCCGGCAAACAAACAACAGTCTGTGGCTGCTTGTCTCCTTCCCTGGTAGACTACTTCTGCTGAAATTTGGTCATTCACACTAATCAGCCACTTCATCATGTGTACTTGTTCATCTGCTCATAAATGCAAATAGCTAATCGGCTAACCACATGGTAGCAACTCTACGCATTTAAGCTTGTAGAAAAAGTCAAGACAACCTGAAGTTTAATAGTAAGGAAGCTCAACTAAGCACCCATAACCAAAGTGTGCAAAAGATAATTTCTGAATGTAAAAAAATGTCAACTTTTTTAGCAGCTTCAACAGCAGCAGAAGACAATAACTAGTGCCACTCCAGTCAGCTAAAAACAGGGGGTGGGACTACATTTTCCTCTGCTACAAAGTTCAGATGTTGGGATTGGAACACAGCAATGTTTCTAATTGTTAAACTTCACTGCCACCCACAAATTTTAACTACGGGCTCCAGCCACCAAAGATATCAGACAGCAAAATATCGTTGTCATTGTTGAACTATATGATGTCACTGGATGGCACCAATGTCTGCCTCCAGAGATCAGCCAATAGTGACATTATATTGAAGGAGTCTAGTTTCAACCTGTGGAAGCAGTGATTACACATATTTTAAAATAATGTGTACAATTTTAATATTTGTACTTAAATGTAAAGAGTTGTACAATAAGTAATCGACAAATTTTAAAGCTGCTCTGTCAAATTTTATTACAAATGTTTTTTTCTTTAATGATTAAATTCAAGCTATGGTATGTCCTGGTTTGAACTGAATCCTAACTCTTTTATCCTACTCATGCACATGGTTTTTTGGAAGAATATTTTCATCTTTGTCCCCTTTCTGTGTCTTTCACAAGACCATCTTTTCCTCTTTGTCTTCTCCTAACAAAACATCTGGTTGGACTATCTCTGTGGTGTCCTTGAGCAGGGCACTTAACACCTCAAATAGCTGCTAAGTGGTATAATTCTGGTTGAAGTGGGCAGCATTCCATGGATCAGCATCTGCCCTTCCTTGATGATCTCTGTCAATTGAAACTGTTTTCACTTAAACTGTCCCATGAATTGCTTTGTAATAATCTGAAAGATGTTGATTTTCTATTTCCCCACATGGTGATATGTGGTCATTTATAGTTCCTGAACTTCCTCCACAGATCCTGATTATTTGACAGGGACTACAACTAATTCAAGCTGTGAGTAATCTTCACAACAAGACAGGACTTGATGAACACAAAGTTCTGCCCTCTAACTTTGTTTTGTTCTAAATTATCTCTTATCATCTACTACAGCTGCTTTGTCAATTCTCACTACTTGAGATAATAAAGCCAATTTCCAACAACTTCTTGAGAGCATCAGGATGAAGTGGTTTTGATCTGTTCTCACAGTTAAAAGTCTGAAAAAATGAAAAGAATAAAATAATAGGTAACATATGACAGTGGCCTGATGTTACCTCATAGAATGAATGTAAGAGTTTGTGGAGCCTTACTTCCAGTTCAACTACAGTCCATTTTGCTCAACTTTTTAATCACAGACAGAGACACAAACTGCCAAAAATGAAGCTATGCAACATTGAAAATCTCTGTACTGTTCCATGACCAGAACACACTCTTACTGCTTGTCCTTTTCTTTTTACAAAACAGTCTCAAGACCTGATGAGCCTCGGGAGCCAATCTCACAAACTAAATCAGGAACTAAAAATCCCCATTTCAGAACCCTGTGGTGTCTGAATGAGTTACAGCCAGAATGTAACAGCTTTTCTGTCTTCATGATCGGTATCTCATTTATTTATTTTAGCGGAGATATGACATTAAACATCTGTTATGTAACACTATGCATTTTTTCTGCTGTTGAATGTTAGCATGTTGATGTAGTGAACTGATAAAATAAGCAATCATATCGTTCTCTCCACCACAATGGAACTTGTGTTAGTATTAATTTAGCATTGAGTGCCTAAAGCAGGAACATTTCAGGGCCAGCAAGTCTGGTCAACATGTCATATTTCTGAAAAGGTTTCCTGTGTTCAAGACAAGCTCTTTTTTTCCTTTTTTTTTTTTTTTTTTTTAAATGTTTTGTGTTTGCTAACTATGTAGAAAAACAGTGGTGCAAGGATGGCAAACATTTGAAACCTGGGAGTTAAAGTCTATAGCTGGCTCCATTTGGGGATTTTTCAGTGGGTTTCTAGATTACTGATGATAACAAACTCTGTATAGATGCATGTAACCACTGGCTATCAAGCTGGTGTCCAGCAAACAATGTTGGCTTCATAGATAAGTGGACATCTTTTTGGGGAGAGACTGGTCTGATTGAAAGAGATGGCATGAATCCCACTTTGGATGGTACAGCTTTTTTTTTTTTAATCTAAAACATGGCAAAGTTTATTTACCCAAATTCATGACCTCTCATAGTTGAGAGCAGGTCGCAGAGCTGCAGTCCTTTACACTCCGCTGTGCTTGCTTTAGGGCAGTTATATACAGTTACATAATATTTATTCCATAGAAACTGTGTCTGTTCCCTGACTCAAGCCTTACATAACGGTTGACACAAAAACATATAAAAGAGGTGTTAATCATGGTAATCTAATTAAAATTAAAACCTCAAATGTAGAAACACCAAATATTAAGATAATTCAAACCTGGCCTGTTAAATATCAGGTCTTTGACATCTAAATTTTTACTGGTGAGTGATCTTATATCAGAAAATCACATTGATTTATTTGGTTTAACTGAAACATGGCTGTGCCAGGAGGAATATGTCAGTTTAAATGAATCTCACTCCTCCCAGTCATTTTAATACTCATGTTCCATGGGACACAGGCCGTGGGGGTGGTGTAGCAGCTTTTTATCATTCTTGTCTCCTTATCAATCCTAGACCAAAGGCTAGTTATGCTTCTTTTGAAAGCCTCGTTCTTAAGGTGCGTTCACACTGAATGCGACTAGTAACTAAATTCTGCTATCTACTCCTTCAAACCATAAATTTGCCTTTTAGACCCAATCCTAACTGAACTGTTCAAGGAGGTCTTTCCCTTAGTTTGTTCATCCTTGCTGGAGACAATCAATATATCTCTATCTACAGGTTATGTGCCACAGTCTTTCAAGGTAGCTGTAATCAGATCTCTTAAAACAACCTACCCTGGATTTGGGCACATTACCTAACTACAGGCCTATATCAAACCTTCCATTGACTTCAAAGGTCCTTGAGAAAGTATTGGTGAATCAGCTTTGTGACTGCCTTCGAAACAACAGCTTGTTTGAGGATTTTCCATCAGGATTTCTATCAGGAAGTCTATAGCAAAATAGACTTCTTTTTGTTTTAGTTAAAGTAACAATGATTTATTTCTAGTTCCCCATAGTGGACTCCTTTCTGTACTTGTCTTGCTAGATCTCAGTGCAGCTTTTGACACCATAGATCATCACATTCTTCTTCAGAGGTTAGAGGCCTGCTTGTGGTCCCATCAGTATCTAAAAGTAGTATGGGAGGCAGAGCCTTCAGCAATCAGGGGGCAACTCCTGAAAAACAGCCCCACACCATAATTCTGCCTCCACCAAACTTTACACATGGCACAATGCAGTCAGACAAGTACCATTCTCCTGGCATCCACCAAACCCAGACTCGTCCATCGGACTGCCAGACAGAGAAGTGTGATTCGTCACTCCAGAGAACACGTCTCCTCTGCTCTAGAGTCCAGTGATCGCGTTCTTTACGCCACTGTATCCTACATTTTGCATTGCACTTGGCGATGTAAGATGAATGCAGCTGCTTGGCCATGGAAACCCATTCCATGAAGCTCTCTATGCACTGTTCTTGAGCTTATCTGAAGGCCACATGAAGTTTGGAGGTCTGTAGCTATGGATTCTGCAGAAAGTGGATGACCTCTGTGCACTCTGTGCCTCAGAATCCACTGACCCCGCTCTGTGATTTTACGTGGCCTACCACCTTGTGGCTGAGTTGCTGTTGTTCCAAATTGCTTCCATTTTGTTATAATACCACTAACAGTAGAATATTTTGTAGAGACGAAATTTCATGACTGGACTTATTGTTCAGTTGGCATCCTATCATGGTACCATGCTGGAATTCACTGAGCTTCTGAGAGCGACCCATTTTTTGCAAATGTTTGTAGAAGCAGTCTGCATGCCTTAGCGCTTGATTTTATACACCTGTGGCCATGGAAGTGACTGGAACACCTGAATTCAGTGATTTGGATTGGTGAGTGAATACTTTTGGCAATACAGTGTATTTGTAAATATGCATAAATGTGTATCTATAAAATGAAGAGTATGCTTTCATCCTGCTCTGTTGAAGTGTCTTGAGATAACACTTGTTATGACAAATAAAGATTGATCGACTGATTTTGTCCACCATGATAATCTTTATGAATGAACATAACGTTCATATTTTTGAAGTATATATGTAATCATCAGGAGAAAAAAGCCATTGTAAAGTTGATATAGAACTACAGCATGGCAGTTTACCACCATTGCTTCCAATTTATAGCTAATGCTGCTAAACTGCATTTTCTCTTGACGTGGTCATTGTACTCTTGGCTGTATCTGTAGCAATCGTGTGTAATATTGTGTATTGAAGACAATCATAAATCATCACATTTACGTTGAAGTGTCTCCAGCCATTTTTGTTGTCTTTGGTAACAGTTTATCAGCAACTGTCTTTGAATGACATAAAACGCTTTAAAATCAACAAGTGGGACAATTCCAGTTGCACGTTGTGTTGTAGAGAAAAGCATAAATATTATGCATGCATGTGTTCCTTGAAGACTTTATTTTGGGCATTTATCCAGGGAACCCATTCAAAAATCACATAGGTTTTTGAAGTGCACAGGAAGTGCTAAAATGCAAACTCACCTCTATGTTTTAGAAGTCGTTAATGCACCAATATATCAAGGACCCTCTTCAGTGTAACCTGATCAATTCAGTGCACATTACTGGGTTATTTGTGAGTCTACCATTGTTCTTAAAAACTCCTAAAAATATAACATCTGAGGCAATTCTGAACATATTTTCTGTTGTAGAAAAAAACTCTACCTCTTTTGCTTGTCTTTACAATGACCCTATTAAAAGCATTTTTTTTGAAAACCCAATCCAAAATTACACAGACTTCGAGACGAGAGCAGGTAGTGATAAAACTGCTTATCACAGCCCTTATTCCAGGTATTTATCCAAAAAGCTGTTATAAAATCCCATTTACTTTCAGCTGTGGGAAGTGTAAGAGCTAAAATGCTAACTCACTTCTGCATTTTTGGACTCCTTCCTGCACCATTCTGTAAGTGTCTGTGACTTTCTTTTCTTTTTGTACTTTTTTAAGAGGTTGTTTATGTTCACTCATATTTTAAAGATGCATAATGAGACATTTAGATTTAATATTCTCTCTAACAATTTTGAACATTTTAAGTCATTTTTCTAAAGGCTTTTAAAGGAGTCCTGAAGTTTTACAGGCTAACGAATTGCAACCCTTACAACACACAAAACCCTTCTTTTGTTGATTTCAAATAATTTGTTTTTGCAGAAATCTGAAATGTCTGAGCCTACTTCCTGTTTGACAGAGACATTTTCCCAGAAAAGAAATATGAAGCATGTGGTGGCTTAAGCCTACGATCTAGAGACACATTAATCATTTAGCTAAAACAGCATCTTCTTTTGTATCATCTGGTCAAAGAAAAAGGGGACAAATAATCCAGCGGATGAGAGGACTTTCTCTTTAGCCTGATTCCTCTTCTTGTCATCACTTTCTGTCCCCACCATCTATAAAATGGAGGCCATAAAACATCAACCATTGACTTCCATTGTTCAGTCATAGGCATCTTCCATGTGTTAAAAACATTCAGAAACATCTGCTTGAATACAAATATATATATTATAATGAATGTATCTCAAATTTAAGATTTTCAACCACACAGTGACACTTATTGTCCTTTTGGTACAAACTGTATTGGCTTGATTATTTCTTCACCTCAATCTCATCTTTGTCCTTTATCCAAATACTTTTATCTCAAATGATCCATTTTCCTAATTTCCCCCTTTTCTCCTAAATTATTCCCCATCCAAATATTCCTCTATTCAGAGTTGTCTGCCACAGTGATAAATCCTCACAAGATGCTTTCAGACAGACCACCGTAACTCATGTCCCTACTGGAGCTAAATCTGATCACAGTGGACAGCGTGATGCAAGCATGCCGAAGATATACACAGGGGGATTTATTGTAGCGTATTTCATCTGAAGCAATGCCAGGCCTGTTCTGATGTCTGTTTTGCACTTGTGAAATGGGGATGTCCTGCAGAGAGGCACATGGACAGGGCTGTTTACTGTCAATGAGATGATAAACAGTATGAGTGAGGCATAGAGCAAGAAAATAGTCTTAGCTCTCGGTTAATTCTTATTGACCGTCAAACTTGTTCTTCTCTTATGCAGGTATGAAACGGGTCATGGGTGAAAAAGATGAGAAGGATACAACCCCTCTAGGGGGATCCAGCATGCTCCCCCGGAAAAAAATACTGAATATTTCATATTTAAAGGCATAAATCTGATGCATTTTGAGAGAAAAATCAAGCAGAAGTACAGGACAGTATGAATATACAACCAAGTATCTATCTATACATAGTCACATTATGCTATTATAAGAAATGAGACTGACAACTTCTCTCATGAAATGTGTCAACATTTAATTTTCCACCAGAGGCTTGTTAAGATAGCTTCGTTATCTCTCCTGCTGTGTTAGCTAACATTATGCATCAATGACATGATGCCTCTTTTCAGCAAACTTTAATTCTTCTAGTGATATATTACCTGTAGCCTGAGGTAGGACCAAGTCATTGTTATGCAAGTCACAAGTATGTCTCAAGTCATTGCCCTCAAGTCCCAAGTCAAGTCTCAAGACAAGACAGGCAAGTCTGGAGTCAAGTCCTAAGTCCTACAGTTGGAGTTTTGAGTCCATTCAAGTCTCTTTCGAGTCTATCTTGGCTGCTTCTATCTGGTCTGTCATGTTGTCCATCACTGAGTTTGATTTAAAAATATTTGTTTTCCTGGATGAATGTTGGCTAATATTGGCTAACAGGTGGATTTCTGTGAAACAGATCACAGAATTTTATTGCATTTACAGCTATAGGGAATCAATGAAAAAAATATACTTTTCAAATTACAACTTATCCCCCCCTCACATTTTTTTTTAACTTGATAATGTTCTGGGGGCTGGTCAGGAAGCTGTGGAGGGCCTGATGTGGACTCAAGGCCAAGGGCGTCAGTTTGTTTTTAAAAGTGCTGGGGACAATAACCATAATTTTGAGTGTGGTTTGAAAAGTGCTGGGTACAATTATGTATTCATCAGTTTGACGTTTCATTACAATAAGCACTGCATTACAGTGTATTGATTGATGACGTGTTGAAAATCGTATTCAATCAATTGATTGTTCACTGCGTTTTTATTTGTGCTTCTGTAAAGCATCTTTCTCTAAGTAAAAGCGCTGTACAGATAAAAATTATTATTAAAAGTTGAAAGCCACACACGTGTTTTGTCTTGTTTTCAAAACGGTGTTGGAAACCAATAGGCTACTGGCTAAGGGTTAAAGCACAGTGTTGGTGAGTCCCCCTCCTGACAAAGGTTTACCAGACAAACATTGCCTGATCATAGGCTATTATATATAGAGAGGGAGTTATGAAATGAAACAATGTCCTGAGCATGAGCATCACCTTTTGTAGAGGAGCAAGAATTTGTGGTTGGTAGCCTGCCCTGCTACGTATCACAAAAACAATCACACAGAAGAAAACTGAAAAGGAAAATCCACTGAGAATTGCATCCATCAAATTTTCACCAGCAACACTGCAAAGGTTGACTTCACTCATCGTTACACCATCATATAAACAGACTGACTGCAAGAGCAACCCCTTTTACAGTTTAGGAGAATCCCACAGGTTATGCGAGAAAATGGTTTTTAGGATACCAAACTAGTCTAATGTTAACTTAGGTCTTAACCAGACAGACCACTATTCACATAGGCATATTAATAATACCACGGTGTGTAGCTGCAATGCAACATAAGCCACCCATCAATAGGCAATTCTATCTGGAGAAACAACCAGATCATAATCAACCAGCTGCAAAGTTTAAGTAAACCAAATGTCTTACCTTATGATCTGATTCAGCACTATTGTCACCTCTCTCACTCCTCATCCCTCTCCTCTCAGGGCATCAGTCAGTGGATCGGGTGTTTCGATTTAACTGGTGACCGTGTTAACTGGTGACTCACTTCTTCACAATACAAGATAATCTATGCTAATAAAGCTAACACAACATCGCCCTGTAGCCACCTAATGACAGGCAGCTATGTCCCCCGTTTAGTATCCAGACTTTTTTATAAATAACAAGGAGAAGTAATAAAATATTTTAGTAGTACTCCTGCATTGAACAGACTCTGTAGAGGACAGCGTAACGGGGATTAGCAGCAGAAGCTAACGTTATTTATTTTTCATATATATCTTTTTCTGTGCCTTTTGTTTGTCACTGTCAGGTTTGGTTTATCATTAAATGTTGACTCAGACTTGTTAACACTGTATTACTCTGTACACTGGTTGTGCATCTGTGAAGTCAATTTTACAAAAAAACAAAAAACAAAGGTCAAAAGGCAGTAGGGCTACTGGGGGCTAGAGTTCTAGCAGACTAAACATAGGACCACAACATGTAAGTGAAACAATAAAAATCCAACTGGAGCTAGCTCACTGACATGGCCTTAGAAAGATTAGCTTGAAAATTTACCTTCTCCTTGTATTCATTATATTGAAGATTGTTGACGCCACCCTACGGAGGAAATCCCATTATTTCAAAAAATATATATTTTTATCACAGTCCACATCCCCTCGTTTGCTCCACGCACAGACAAGGATAGGCGCATGGTGCAGGCAGGCCCTTTCCATTTCCAGGTGGAGGTTAATCATTCATGCTGTTGTGATGTCATCGTGATTCGTGCGTGCCTATCACGTGGTTAATTCTTAATCAAAGTCACATTGTTGCAAGTCGGACAAAGTCACGTCGACCGATCATTTCGGATGTTTCGGTTGATTATGTGGGCATTTTTCGGTCACAATAGGTTATATGCCACCAACATTTTTTCCTTCTTTAATGAGAAATTGAGAAACATTTTAAAAGTGGTGGGGACAAAATTAGTCATTATAAATAGTGCTGGGGACACGTCCCAAGCGTCCCCAGCTAATCTGACGCCCCTGCTCAAGGCCACCAGTTGATGATCACTGATGTTCGGAATGATCGCGGATTTTTCAAACAGGGTAAATTCTGGGGGTGACTATGCCCTTTTGCAGGAAATGTATAAAAGGTTTTAGCATTAGTTAATTTGGGAAGTTGAAGGAAACATTGATATTTGGAACTTTTTAGATTAAACATACGCTGAAGGGATGGCTCTTACAGCTCTATCCTGAGAAATATTCACCATCTTAACAGTCATCATGACCCAATTCTCAATTTGTTTGATGAAAAAAATGTTGCAGTTTGGACCTTAGATGGAAGAAAACACATTATTTTGTGCGAAGAGACTGGAGAAGAAAAATGTTAGAAACATTAAAAAATAGAGCCCTGGGAAAACACACATCCATAAATCTTGCTAAGTTTCTCATCATGACATTTATGTTGGTTGTTTTGTAAATATTTCAAGTCAAAAGTTTATCATAGGAAAACACCAATTTCTATGCAAAGATGACAGGATATGTCAAGATCCTGAGAAAACAACTACTATTTATGTGATACAGCACAACAGAGTAAAATAAAATTTATGGATGTTTGCCCGCTTAGGGCCTCCATACACTGAATACATATTTGCCACATTTTTACCTGATTTATACACAGTCCACTGAAAACAGCTCTGAGACCCACTTTTGGGCCTCAACCCACAGTTTGAGAACTGCTGCACTAGTAGACTGCATTGGGAGCTTGATCCTTTACAGGTCGTTCTTATATCATGGAGAATAAGTGATGCAGGATACCTCAGGATGAATTTCTCATTTAGAAAAAGTAAATGAAAACAAGAGCTGCACTGCTCAGGAATGTTGAGTTTTAATTAAACAAAAGGCTGACTTGTAATTATTTAAAAAGTTGTGTTCCCTTAAACCGTGCACGTAAGCCAGTGAGACACCATTTGGATTACAATAAACACACAAAGTGATTCACGATCCCTGTCCAGTGTCTTTACACTCACTGGCACACGGAGGATCCAGCGCACAGAGACACAGAGCGATTCAGGAGCTTTTTGATAAAATGTTTACATACACATTGGCTAAACTGCAAAGGGGCATAACAGACAGACAACAGCGGTAACAGCCACACTTTAAATGAAAAATATCAGGCCTGCCATCCACAGAGTAGATGGTGGCTGCTTCACTTTGGATATGACGAGGATGAAAATCTCTTTTTCTTCATGTTTTCCTTTGCTTTGTGTGAAGGTATTACTTAAGTCAGTGAGCGTTTATGTTTAGTGCTGTTTAATTGAAGGCTGTGTTTATTTTGTTCAATGTTTTACGTGAATGATCAGACTTTGTGCAGGAGGGAGTGGATGGCTTGCGCAGTGAGCAAGCGTAAACAGCCAGACGTCAGGTTGGAGAAGGGTCAGGAAACTGTCCCTGGTATGAATTTAAAACACACAGTAAAATATCAAGTACTTTCAAGTCATTAGGCCTTAGTCTGAGTGATGTCACGAGTCACTGACATTCAAGTCTAAGTCGATCGAGTTTAATTTAAGATATGGTCAAGTCAAGTCAAAAGTCCTCAAAATTGTGACTCAAAGTCAAAGTCACAAGACCCGAGTCTACATCCCTGCCTGTGGCTACCGTTAAGCCTATGTCAACAGAGTTCCTGGGTAACTTAGATATACCAGAAAAGACTGAAATTATTGAAACCATCACTCATCACATTCAGTCAGGCAACCAATATTAGCTGCCTGTATATACTTTCCAAATTGGCGAGGCGTCTTCAGCCTCCAAATGCTTTGGTCTGCATGAGCGAACTGTGTGTACACTTCACAAATCGATCAGGTAGCAGTATTCTTCTACCTTCCCAGAGAAAAAAATAAAAAAACTGGTGCAAGGCCCTTCACGCTAATTTTTCTATGCTCTCGTGCTTGTACAGTGAATGTTTTTATCGAATTTAAGGCTCCCTTCATGTTTGCAGTTCACTTAAATCTCCGGTATACTTCCATACCCCCCCCCCCCCGAAAAGAAAAAATGTCTACACAATTCACGGTCACCTATTTTGGTTTCAAAATGGCAAATTTCGCTGAAAGGTGAGTGATTTTCATGCCTGCTTATGTTTCTTACATTAGCTTAAACGTTAAGACTAAAAAGATGAATGAAAACTATGATTAAGACAGAGATGACTCTTATTCTAAAGACAGTTTTGGAGGAGATGTCACAGTTGAGTCAAAGCAGGTGCACGCATGCGAATACTGGTAGCAAAGACAGAGTTAATATATGGAGAAAATATGCAGATGGGGATAATTTACTGATAAAAGCAGAATAATGTATTATTGCGACATAGGATGCAAGTGGAGGAGTGTAACAAACTTCTCTATGGATTACTGTCAACACTTGAAGCAAAGCACAGATGTCCATGGCTGTATAGAGTGGTGCAGGGATGACTTATTTTTGTAGGCCAACATGGAAGACAGCATTATGCTAGTTTCTTCGATTGCAAGCCTCCTAAAAGCCTGATGGGATTTTTCACTTTGTTTTGGATCATAGCTTATAATAGGTTCTGAGAAAACAAAAAATTATGAAACTTACATGTTTTGCTCTTTGTGATCATCTTAACAAACAAACCCACTTTTCAAAATGTTTTAAGCTTAAATGTAATCAGTAAGAGTGAAAAGCTATTAGTAAGTTACTATGGAACTACAGCATGGCGGTTTAACTTAGGAGCAACTATATTTCCAAAGTATAACATCTTATTGTAACCTCTTGTTTGAGAATTTCCTCTTAATTGAGTGGCCTGATCAAGTTGGTCCTCATGGCTGTGGCAATAGTGTATAAATAACTGATTATTGAAAAACATTCAGAAATGCTAGCCATCAGGCACCCAGCAATGTTTGTGGTTCTTGTTCACAATTAGTCAGCAAACATTCTTTCAAAAACATGACAATGCTTCGATTCAAAAGCAGGCAACATCAGCTGCCTTTTATAATTTCCCAATGAGTATTAAAAATCCCATGTACATGGGTCTACAAGGAACCTTATTTCAGGCATTTATTTGAGACTATTGTTCTAAATCCTATTTACTCAGGGATTGGGAACCATGAAGTGCTAAATGCTAATTCACTTATGCATTTTTGGACTCATTCCTGCACCACTCTATACAAGCAGAAGTGATGTGAGCTTATAGGGATTTACATAGTTTTGACATTCATTAAATGACTATTTCAATATTTAACAGAGAACTGATGCTCATATAGCTGTCAAAGGTAGGTCCACCATCAGTATAAGATTGTTTGACATGTTTGTAGCCTTTTTCATTTGCTTTTTAAGCTGTGTTTTCTGTCCTTGTTGCTAGCTCATGTTATCAGGAGAAATATGTAGTTGTAGAAGCAAGGAGCAAGAATCCATCTGTGACATGTCCTATTCTTTGAACAGAGAACGTAAGGAAAGGGAAAAACAAATGACAGAATTCACAGAGAACCCAGGATATCAATATCTGAGTATGCTATAGCAGCCTAGCTTTAGAGCTAACCACAGATACCAGCTAATGGTACACTTCAGCCAAAGATTGCTCTTTCCAGTTAAATAAACTACGACTTTCATTGATTATAGTTCTATAAAATTATCACCACAACCACACAGACATGAGGACCCTCCTGAAAACAAGATGTAGCATCTCAAGAGGCTAACCTCTAATAAACTTGTTTACAGCAGAAACAAATTTGACGACGACAGGTCTATGATTGGTCCATTGATCTGTCACTAACTTTAGTTCTTACTTTAGTCCATTTGTCTCCGCTTACCTCCCTTCCTTTGCCCACACACCCAACACAGCATCGTGTGGATTTGCTGTTAATCATGAGACTGGGGTCCACATTCAAGATTTCCTGCTGCTTAACAGAAGGTTTTTTCTTGCCACCATGATGGAGAGATTCATGATTGGCTATATGGATTCATGTTGGGTGGATGTATATATTTGTATATATATGTATATGTGTATTATATGTATACATATATATACGTGTGTGTATCCATAAAATGAAGAGTTTTGTGCTCTATTGTAAAGTGTCTTGAGATAAGACTTGTTATGAATTGGCGCTATACAAATAAAGGATGATTAATTGATTGATTGATAAATCTCACTGCCATGCTTCCTCTGAGTCTTTCCCTGTCATACGTACAAACTCTAGGCCAAACAGTAACCACAGCCCCATTCAGGAAAGTGGTAAGCTTTCTAACAAAATGGGAAGGACATGTCAAAGTCTCTTTGATGGGTTAAGATCCAAAATCTCTCATGCACTTACCACCCATACAATGTTCCACAAGCATACTGCACCCAGACAATGTAGATATAAACTTGATATGATCAAAAATGTAAATATTACCGACAACAATTACAGTTATGGTAGTTGTAATAATAACAATGGATACAGATCCCTTGCAGTAAGGGACAAGAAGACATAGGGCCTGATCTACTAAGATCCAAAATAACGAGTGCTAAATTGCGTGTGCAAACTAAAAAATTGCACATGCTATTAGTGATCTACTATGACTACGTGTGCAATTGATAACAGGCGCAATTGATAACAGGTGCAAAAGTGGTGTGGACCGCCCTCTTTAAAGGAGGATTTTGCGTGTGCAGAGTGGCCGTAAATGAAAAAGGAAGTTTGAAGCCATGGAGTTTGAGGCCAATGAACACACTTGTGGTAATCTTTTTTTGTAGTCTGTCATTTTGACGGACAAGGTCGTCACTTTTCCCTCATGCCATATTTGTATCTGTCATTTTTAATTTTCCTTTTCTGACTACAATTAAACATAATCTAAATGACATTATTCACATAGTTTCACAGCTTCATCACCAATAACTTCTAATGTGAAGAGCAGTCTTACATTTACGTACACACAGACTGAGCAGGTACTCTTGCCTTTTACTCTCTGACAGTGTCACACTCCCCACGCACTGACAGCTCCTAAACTCACTGTCAGTGCGTGGAGAGTGTGATGTATCAGCTCTGAGTGACAAACAGAGTGATTATGGCTATGAAGGTTTTTTTTACACAGGTTAAATGACCTCCTCCACGATGTAGAGCGCAAAACAAAGAGGGTTTACTTCATGCGTGTGTCTGCATGAGTATGATGGCACACTGGATTGGCCCTCTTTTTCCAGTCCATCATAATGATGGACAGCCTTCAAATCTTTCAGCCTTTCATCTAAAAAATCAGTCATTGATGGAAAATATTCAGTTATTGTGACCCCTGTTTCTCGTCACAATAACCGCAGTCCTCTATGTGTAACGCTGTACTTTTTTTGCACCTGCCTTTTAAATGTGCTAAATATAGATCCAAAAACACAGAGTACAATCAGTTTCGGGTTTGATAAATCACATTGCGGGTGCTAAATGATTACATTTGCATCTCCTCCTGCCAGTATGTTGCACATTCTGATAATCTACATGTATTCTGCATATTCATAAGGCAAAAACGCGAAATAGACTGCACGTGCTATTTTGCTCATTTGACAGACGCAATCCTCGGTGCACCCCGGTAGTGGATCAGCTTTGCGCGCTATCAAGTTTGCACGCGTTTTTATACATGCAAACCTTGAGAAGATCAGGCCCATAGACTTTAATGCATAAAATCTAGTTGTAGTCTTGTTGTTTGTGACCCTCTAAGATTTCCAGTCTAGCAAAATCTCAGTCTGGTACTAAAATTCTAAGAGTTGTGGACAAGTTTTCTCAAGATTTGAGATGGTGTCAGACTGCAGTCTTCAGATGGTCTTAAACTGGGGACATACTACACAACTTTAAGTCTTTAAAGATTTTGAAAAGACGGACAGTGCACACTAAAGCTGGGGACACACAACACAACTTTAACCATGTTTACAGATTTTGAAAAGACTAGGAGTACACACTTACAGACTGGTTTCAGCAGATTTTTGTATGAAAACTGAAAGACTGGAGATGGCACACTTAACATTGCACCTGATGAGGAATTACAGACTACATGATTAGTCAAACCAACTAAAGCCAGCTGAACACATCAAACTCTTGCCCAAACTCTGGCAAGGGCAACAATTCATTTTGATATTCCTGCTTCCTCCTTCTATCTTTCATCGTTTCTCACCATTTCCTGTTTCCCACCCTCTCTTTTTCATTGGCCGTTGGCAACATGTGTTTGCAGTTGGGTCAGTAATCAGATTACACTCCCCAATTCCCCAGATTCATGTCTTTCCCCCTCACATACTAACAGATTTTTGTGCCAACTTGCCATGCTAGCTGTCCCCAACTAATGCATACCAGTGCAGACTCTGCCCAACAGGGAATGGTGGTTTAAATCTGGCAAAAAATCTTGTAGTGCGTCTTCAGCTTTAACAAAGTTTAAAGTCTTCTGGTGTAAGGTAGGCATAAAATGAAGAGGGAGTATGGGCCATTAACTCAGCTGTAGGATGATGATGGAGACTGTTCTTTCAGAGGCAAGCATACTGTCATCTGTGTACCATATTTATAACTAAGCTGAGACTAGTATCAGAGGGTTTACATTTTTGACACAAAGTATTTTTAAAACGTTACTTCTCAGTCCGTAAAGCAGTAGCATAACAAATTACTTTAAAAAGTGACTCCACTTAACACTGGCTGGCACACAGCTGGTGCATTGCAAATATTAAATACTTAAATATATATTCCTGCATACTATTGCCCTTTACCGCTCTTAAAGAGACAAAAACTTAGGCGATGATGTAGACTGATTGTGCGCTCTTTTGGTAATTGGAAGGTTGCAGATTCCAGCCCAGCTCCAGCTGTCACTGGAGATGTGTCCTTGGGCAAGACACTTTACCCTGAGTTGCTTCCACTGCTGCATCAGTTGCGTGTAAATGGATATGAAAGGTGTATATGAGTTAGCAAATACTTATGGACTACATACATAGAAACTCTGAACCATCAGTGAGTGAATGTGAGAATGAAAGGGTAGATGTGACCTGTGGTGTAAAGCTGCTTTGAGTTTTCAGAAAGACTAGAAAAGTGCTATAGGCTTAGGTCAATTTACCATTTTACCATTCAACCATTCAAACAAAGATCAGCAAGAAATTAGATTAGCTGTGATTAGGCTGAAACAGGTAAAACATTTTTCGTGGAGTTTACAATTTTGATGTATTTCTCTTTACTTTAGCATATGTCTAGAAAGTTTGAATTAGTGGCTAGACTACTACAGCAAAACTAAAGTAGATTAAACTGAAGCAAAGATGAAGCATTTCCCCTCATTAGGCAAATTATTTTTTAACATTCATTCTCACATTATTCATATTTGTTTATCCTTATGCAGAGTGATCGATCTGTGGATCATTATTAGCGGATGTAAAACTTTTTTTTTAAATTAATGTAATGTTTGTACCTGACAGATATAAATTATATCATACAGGGTATATTTGATAAGCGTCTCATTTGATACCAAGAGTATTTTCAGTATATTATGTTCTCAGATGCTGTCTTTTTCTACTGAAATGAACAAAAGGTCATGTTGATTGGTCACATATGCTGATGAAATTTATAAATCTGCCGCATGAGAAGGTAATTCAGAGCTTTATGCTGTAACTGGTCACTGGAGCACATCTGGGTGAAGCTGAGTTGATGGAGGGAGAGAACGAAGGAAAAAGGTCACAGAGAGGCCAAGAGCACATATACTCACACAGCAGCAGAGAAGTTAGTGAGAAAACAAAGTTTAAATCTTGGTTTTCTGTCTCATTTGGATCTTTTGCTGTTTTTTTCTGACTTTTGGTGTTCTAATTCACTTCTTACTTGATAATGATGTGATATATCTCTATTGTTTGCAAGATGAGGGTTTAGTTTCTATTTAAAAATGCTCATAAATGATATAACCACTCTTCAAGGATTCATGCGCTGCACATGGCTTCTTCAAAAGATATGCAGATAAACCCCTTTTTGGCTTACCTTTCCCTACCATTTGTGTTTTATACTTTTCTCCTTCTTTTTCCTTAGAAGACTAGAGAAAAAAAACGCCAACAGGGTGAGGCAGAGGACACAGTGTCTTGTAAAACATATGCACTTAATATTAGGGCCATAAAACTAGTAAAATTAAAAGCTATTTTGGAAAATAGAAAGAGAAATATTTATGCGTCTGGCTCTGGATAGAGGTCGTTTTATCTTGGGGCAGAGAGGGCCTGTCGGGGCACAGGTAACGACTGTCAACAGCCAAAGGAGGGGAGGGTTGAAATGTTTCGGGGGGCTGCCTGCTTGTACCAGATGTCCACATGTGTGACTGGGTTTCCCCTTTTCAGCCGCTCAGAGTGGCCAATGTCAGGGTTTCGAAAGAGCGAGAGAAATAGAGGGACAGAAAAAAGCGATGTCTGCTCTTGATTACGAAAAGAGCAGAAAAAAGTCAAGAATCTCAGAGCTTAAGTCTTTTGCTTACTTTCAGACTCAGGTCACAGCAAAGCAGGAGTAGCTACTGACATACAGAGCAGCCCCCCGATGACAGGCGGGAAAAATGAGAGGTGAAAAAAAAATACAAAAACAATGTCCACCAGGTCGGGCTGATTGAAAAGCTGCAAAAAGCAATTATGATTGTGAGAATGTGCAGGCCCCTCGTCTTAGCAGCCAGCAAACATCGTAAATCGTGCGGCGGTCTCTGTTTACATTGCGCTGACCTCTCCATGCCCTCTGGTGCTGGCTGGGCTCTCCATGCCCTCAGCACTGCTGACATACATACACATGGAGGCAAGTTCATATATACATGAACTGTATGTATGAGTTTTTTTGTATTCTGTGACTATTTCCATGACTTGGCATTTTGCTAAGTTTATACAAGTTTACGCCTTCATTCATCTCATATGCGCCTTGTGATTTTGTATGTTTTTTTTTGTTTTTTTTTTATTGTGGAATAACCTTTTTTCAGTTGTTTGACATTAGGCAAACATTTTTAGTGCATTTGTAGCTTGTTATCTGGTAGACATGCAGAAAAGACAGAAGGTTCAAGTTCCTTCTAAGATTTGTAATAAGACTTAAAAAAAATCAGCTTTTATTAATCTTAAGGTTTTTTTGATATGCATAGTTTGACTGGGTGGGTGGCATGGTGATGAAGCAGGTAGTGCGCATGCCTCACAGCAAGAAGGTCGTCGGTTCGATCCCAGGGTGGGTCAGGGCCTTTCTGTGTGGAGTTTACATGTTCTCTCTGTGCATGCGTGGGTTCTCTCTGGACACTCCGGCTTCCTCCCACAGTTCAAAAATATGCTCATTAGGTTGATTGGTGACTCCAAATTGCCCTGAAATACAAGTACGAGCGTGACTGGCTGTCCGTCTCTCTATGTGGCCCTGTGATCAGCTGGTGACTGGTTCAGGGTGTACCCCACCTCTTGCCCAATGTCAGCTGGAATTGCCCCCCTATGACCCCAAATGGGATAAGTAGAATAGATAATGGATAGTTTGACTGCTTATTTTTACTGTACTTGGGCAGTGAGAGGTCTGAACCCTCAAAGCCATACTTTGCTTTTAATGTTTTAGGGTGAAAAAGTCAGTTTTTACAGGCCAATGAATATTTTGAGAAATCATTTCAAACAGCTCCATGAACACAAGATTTTTGAGCGTATAAAAACTTTCTCCAGCCAAATTGCATTTGAAAAAGTTGGAGCGGCATGTGAGCAGAAGTCATAAAGGCGCTCATTATTACCATTTGGTCCAGATCACAATGGTTCAATATTTAAAAGAAAAGCAGCTCTCTCAAGAAAATGTGTCAAGGAAAGTAGAATCCAGATTGTTATACATCAGAGATTTGCAGCAGTAACAGAACTATTTTACTGCTTCCCTTGGAGAGGAATATGAACATTTATATCATCAGAACAGATGGGATGTCATAGTTTCACAAAAGAAGAGCATAACACAGAAATCATGAAAGATTACTGAGAATAGCACAGTGGTGACACATGTTTGACAATGAATATAGAGCTAAAGGCACTTTTATAATCACATGTTTTATTTCCTCTAGGCATTTACACCTTTTTGTTGTCTTTTGGCTTGTTTGTTTACAGTTTTGATTAGGTTTTATTGTTTCGTATCCTGTTTCTTAATCATTCAAAACCATGTTCATTATTATCTAGAGATTATTTATCTGTCTATAGACAGTCTAATGTTTGTAAGTGGGCCGAGCTTAGTTGGAGTCAAAACATCAAGACAAACCATATCGCAATAAGTATATAATAATGTTTATTATAAGTATATTATGATGCAGTATTAATCTGAATGGTATTGAAAAGTTATCGTATCTTATCTTTTCTCTTGTATTTTCCTCTTAACCTGCTGGTCTGAAGGCTTTTACCAAATCACATGAACTTGCTTGGAGGAGACCAGAACCCAAGCAACCATCCAGTACAGCCAAATCAGACTGAGGACCCAAACTCCCCTCAAATTAGACCCCCTGAAATAAACCAAATAAACCAAAAAAAAGAAATGAATGTGAAATATTTGGAAGAAGCAGCTGAAAAACAAAATAAAATGTTATTGACCCTAAACAGAGAATACAGACCAGCAGATTAACTGAAGTCTATAAAAGATCATTCACATCACTGAGACACGTCCTGACCACAGATTACTCCTCCGTCTGTCTTTTTGCTTTTCAATTCCCTTATCAATTTCCACCACTTTGGACACTGCATGCTTTGCAAACAAAGGATGTCACACTCTCATTAGAGGCAGTCAGCATAAACGATAAAGAGGTCAAAAAAGCATGGCAGATAGTCTTAACTTTCAACAAAAAGACGCTTACTCCACAACTTTCAGTAAATGGAAACAGGAGGAGTATTTATCAATGCAGCGCAGCATTGAATATCAGGAGTATTATGTGTTTGAGGTCATTGCCACTTAAATCCTCTGTGAAGCATCTATTTTTCCAAATAGAAAATCAACAAGAATTATTTAGGGAATTGTTAAAGTATCTGATCATTAAGCAGATTCATCAGTGGCACTGGTCAAGAAGTATAAAATCCCATCCCTACTGTGGACTCATACATACTTATTTTGTACCAGCGTTTAAGTTTACTGTCCACCTCAACTCTGGACGACCATTATGTTTTTAAAAATTAAATACACACACATGCATGACCCTTCTCTGTGAACCACACTATCACAGAATGGACATGCTCTTAACATACACCTCTGCACACCTCAGCACGGCCAAAATGCACTAAAAATTTACGACCTTAACATTCCTGCAGGGTCAAGCAATTTATCAAATGCTGCACATTCTGGTTTCAATTACACAGCCGATTGTGGAGAGCGGTTATTTTAGCAGGTTCATTTGGCCCAGTAGGGGAGGTCGAGTCATCCCCCCTGAACACAACATGGGCATTACTTTGTGGACAGACGTTTGGGCATGCTACAGATGGCAGGAGAGAAATTGTGAAGCTGCTAGAATTTGAGCAGATGAGCCGCGGGTGTCATCCCACAACTGTCTCTCTCAATTTCTTTCCTCCTCTCGTTTTCTTTCTTTTGTCCTCCTTCCAAACTCACTCCATCATCCTACATGTTACTTCTCTCAGCCTTCTTCATCTGTCTGAAGCTTTACCATGATGAAAAGTCCTCCATCAGGTTTTTTGGCCCTCGCTCTTTAACCCTCTGTGGGTTTCTCCTTCTACGCCTCTCTTATTCTCTTCTCTCCCACGTCACCCCTCTCAATCAGACTTTCTTGATCTCCTTGTCCCTTCCTCTGCCTCACACCCTCTCTCCCTCCATCTCCCTCTCTCTCTTTCTCTGTTGTAGAGTGGTGATAAATCCCCATTTTATTGCAGAAGAATTCCTCTCTCCCTGCAGGGTTGACAGCTCCCCACGTTCTAAGACACTACGAGGACCAAACCCAATCCTCCCTCCCTCCATCACTCCTTCTCTGCCTCCATCTGGCCCTGATTACTGAGAGGGTGGAAGGGTGGAGGGGAGACGATGAAGGGAGGCATCACACCATTACACTCTTGGAGAGGGGAAAGGAGAGGAAGGAGGGATGGTGGGAGTGGATGATGAATAATTTGTTTGTTAGGAGGAGCAAAATGATGAAAACCGAGACTTGAAGAAGAAAACCAAGGTCTGTTTTGTTTGGATGAAGATAAATAAGAGCTCTTTTTGGTATTTTTATGAGTGCATTGAGGACTCTTTTATGTGGACCCATAAAAGGCTAAATATTTTGTTGTCAGAATTTAAGAGCAAACTATTAAAAAAGCATCATGATAAAGGACAACAGTTAGTTTATCCACAATGCAAAGCAGGGCCGGTTTTTGGATCTGACTTTCAGGGGAGTTCAGCTCTTTCTGAAATTATGACATAAAACAAAGCTTCTTTCTTGTAAATGTTTAGAGCTCTCAAACCACCCCCTTCAAAAAATATTTCACTACATGTGATATTTTAAGCACAAATAGTAATGTGCGGGAATTGGTGCAGGTATTTATCATGAAATTATTTTCAGAACATCATTTAGTTTGTGATTCAGCATATCAGGTAGGTCAACATATCGTTGAGACATATTTAACAACTTCTTCTACTATTATATCAACAATATTTTAAATGCAGTATTTATCACGCTACACTGTCACATTTAAATCATAACCACTTAGTCAAAAGTAAATAACACAAATCCCTTTTACAAATCTGTTTACTTACATTTCTGGTAAGTCAGAAAGCCTTGAAACCCATCATTTTACAACAAAAACCCAGCTTTTGTATTACTAACCCCTGGGTTTTCCTTCCATTTATGAAGAAAGGAAACTATTTCCACTGCATCCAGGATGGACAGTAACTGGTCAGTGCTGTATGTGCCTGAAAAGGTGTCAGCAAAACTGCATGTAGCAGAGACAGCCTTGTTCATAGGTTTTATAAACCAAAATCGGTGATTTTCCTGTTTAAAGAGACCAGATTAGTCATCAAAAAAATACTAGTTACAATTTCAAGTTGGGCAAAACCAGCAAAGAAGCATGTAAATTTCATCTCAGGGAGCTCTCGATGTAAAATAAAAGTTTCTCACAGGAGCTTTAGATTTTGTTTTTGGCAGCCTGGAGATGCAGATGATTACATAGTTGTCCTAAAAATGCATTTCATTAAGCTTTTCCAGGTGTGTTACATGATGATGTGAGTTAAATTAAAATATGTTTTGCTCATTTTTAGTTGCATCTGTCCAAATCTCAATATGCAGCTCAGCACTGAACAGCAGCTGAGTCCTGCAAGTGTGATTGAAAAGTGATAATGGCCATCGTTTTGTGGAAAATGGATAAATGGAGAGGGGGTTTTGGACTAATGTGTGTGTGTGTGTGTGTGTGGGGGTGGGTGTGTGAGAGTGTGTGTCCTGGCAGGCCGGCTTGCAGCAGCAGGTGCCAGAGGAGTGTGTAATAAACACAACTGCTTTGGAAAAGCTGGCCTCTCACATCAAATAATGTGTTTTGGCGATGTCCACCTCAGCTGCTCACATGTTCAGCATTCAGCAGCAGAAAAGTACTTGAGAAAACACAACTAATTAATATCAGAGTTTCTCACAGGGAGGCAGGGCTGCCCAAGTGCATGAAAACTTTTATGTCTGCTATAATTCTTAAAATAAACTTAAAATATTCGTTGACGTGCAAACATAAGTCATAAATAAATCCTGAAACTTGTATAAGTAAAAAAGAGACAACAATCAAATTAAAGTTTTTTTTAATCAGTGTTTTAAGAGAAGATTTTAAAGTCCTTGTATGTGCACTATTTTTGAGCATTATTCTGTCACATTATTGACTCTGTTTTGATGGTGTTCCTCACAGAAAATGTTAATATAATAAATCTAAATGATGTTATCATTACTTTAAATCACTTTGAAATAACATAATATTACAGTTCATAAGAACTCCGCAAAAGCTCCCTGGTGTTATCTTTTTCAGCTTTAATTGTTGTGTGTTATCAGTAACCTGTTATATAGGTAATATGCATTATACGATATTATATTTGAGCTGATATTTGCTAATCTGTTTACATTATGTTATTGTTTCTTGTTTTACTATTATAGGATAATCTATTTAGCACCTATACGTTATAGACAATTATTCTGCAAGGACTGATGAAGCACATTGTATTGTCAATTATACTATAGTCTCACTCTATATCATATCCTATCCTATCATCCTAAAATGTAACATTGTAATTATTCCACTGCATTAACCTGTAAAACACCAATAAGGGAAGGATCCTCTCATGTCTTATCATATCATTACCTTTTAAAACATCATAGCATCAATACTGTATCCTATTATATAGTATAGTTTCATATAATATCAAATCAAAAATTGCATGATGTAATGTAATGCCGATGTCAATAACATGAGGACCTGGTGATGATGATGATGATGAAGATGATACTGAGGTGACTTGACAAGGTTTTCTGTCAATTGCTTGGTAAAAAAAAAAAAGTAGGCATTTCCTCTAGCACTACATGGCAGCACCTGTTTCCTAACACAGTGTTAAAAAATTCAACTGAGTTTATCATAAAGATTCAGAACACAAAACAATATGTAACACAACCACAAAACACAACTTAATGAATACAACATAATACACTCAATTGTTAGCGTAATTTCTCAACTGTTACACACATTTTTTTGCTTTTGCTCGAGTACAGCAAATTACTTGTAATACCAACATCGTGATTGCAACACATCTGTTACAAAAACATCATTTTGATAGCTGCTCTCTGATTGGTTAGTACACTACGACTGAGCATGCTGGGGCGGAAATTTAGTAATTGCGCATGAGTGAAGCAAAAGGTGTTTCCGCATCCGTTTGAGAGAGAAACTCGTGTACGGTATTTGTTGTGAAAATACTGAAATTTCATGATTAAAACTTTGAATAAAGCTCATTTTTGAGTTGTCTGAGAGAGTAAGGTTTGGTCAAAATTTGGGTGCGTGTTACATTGAAGTACAATGTTTTTTCCAGGCAAAATTTGTGAAAATATGGCATGCATGTTATAATCGAGGGCATGCTATAATAGAGAAATTACGATACACAAAATTACACAACACACACAAACAAAATAACTACGGAGGACATAACATAACAGAACCAGATGTTACAGGACGTTCTAAAACTGGACATAACATAACAGAATGTAATATAACTATGGGTGCCAAATTAATTAATTACAGTCATATTTAGCGTGTTATGTTATTTAATCGCGTTAATCTAATTTTTAATCTGATTTCACTGTTTTGGTTTATTTTTTAGAGGGCAGAACCTTAAAATACCAGAGCAGCTGGTGATTGGACGATCGGTCTGCTCGTCACACTCTTCACAGACCAATCCATTTCAAGCTACAGTATGACGTAGCAGCTAGACCCTGTTTTTAGCCGTAAGCTTAAACTACAAGTACTTCAGTCCTTAGACCATCATTTTATCTTACATTAAATCATACCACACAGATGTATCATTTGCCACTTATATGGACATGAATCTTGTCAAAGATGCATTTCCGCATCTCTCTGAGTTTCCCAGTGGTGAGCCCCGGTCAGGAGAAGAGCAAATACATGATTTCCCGTTAGAAAGCTTGAAGTGATGTTCTTTGCTCCTCTTTTAAAGGAGAATCGAGTCCATTTCTGGTAAAACTGCAGATCTTGCTGCATCCACGGAGATCGCTTTTACACGCTGCTGTTGTTTTCAAACATGCAGTCACTTCCTGTTGTCGTCACATCTGCAGCTCCCACCTCTGTCCCCTGATTGGGCCGTTAAAGTTGGAGAGTTTTTATACATTGGGCTTCTTGTGCTTGAGTTTTTGGGGGGTGGAGAACAATTTTTTGATCTGCCACAATAATCTAATGAATTTCAGCAATGTTACATTAAGTGATGTAGTAAAGAGTAATATGAGTCATGGGAACATGACAAATCTTAATGTTACCCTACGCTACATACCATATCGTGACACAATTTGATGTATCACAAAGTAAAGTCGCAAAATGTAGCATGGTAAAACCTTATGTCCAGAGGCCTAACACAATGTTTTGTAACCCACTAGCCCAATTCACACTGCTGTTTCAAGGCATGATATTTACCCCTCTGTGACGTTTCACCTCCATTGTGAACGTCCTGGAGACAGAATGGAGGGAACGAGTTGACCCCCTCTTTGTTACTTCTCCAGAGGTAGTAACACAGGCCTGATATTGGGAAGAAGAAGGCATGAGAATTTGGTGGGAGACAGGAGCACTATGAGTGAGTGTCTCTACCTTTGTGTGTATATGGGGGCAGTGAAGCAGCACAGATGTTACAACCTCACGGCTTTCATGTGAATGTCTCAAGGTGTAAATATAACAGAGCCCAACTGCGGCGCTTTTGCGTAAAGGCACTGTGAAATGGGCACTTGTAACTTAACGTTACGTGATGCAACATAATATAATGTATTGCATGTGATAAAATGCTGTGTAATGTACTTGGTCACCTCATAAATGTGTGAACTAGGGTCCTCTGTTGTACCCCAGTGGTACAACAGGCTAATTTTAACATCTAAATCATACTTCAGTTATGTCATGTTAATACATTATTTGTCAGTTTCATTTTTTTCTCTTTTCAGTGCATTGTTTGCAGTATATTATTCATTTGCATTGCACAGGTAAATCTAAGGGCCTACTAAAGGTTTGCATCTACTAAAACATGTGCAAACTTGATAGTACACGCGAAGTTGATATACTAACAGGGGGTACCGAGGATTGCGTCTGTCAAAAGAGAAATATGCAGAATACATGCAGATTATCAGAACAAGCAAAATACTGGGTGGAGGAGATGCAAATGTGATCATTTAGCACTCGCAATGTGATTCATCAAACCTGAAACTGATTGCAGTCAGTGTTTTTGCATCTATATTTAGCACGTTTGAAAGGCAGGTGCAAACTGGCACAGCGTTCAGACAGATCACTATGGTCATTGTGGCGAGAAGGAGGCATAGGTGCAATGACAGACGACTGAGAGTGATAATCTACTGTGTGGGTGTCAACATATTTGGACTATCAGAAATAAAAATAGTAGACATATCGTCTATCCAGCAATGCTATTTTGGAGTGCGGCATGGATTAGAAAAAAGAGATAAACATTTTTACAGTCATGATAGGCAACTCACAGAAACACTTTTGAAATAATGAAATCACGTTTTGTTTTCATTCTCTTTCAGCGAAACACACCATTTTGAATTAATTAAATATGTCTAATATAAGAAATGTGTGTCTTTATTATTATGGGCCTACCTTAGTTTGCAGTGTTTGGGTCAAGGGACTCATATCCCTCTATTCCAACCTGCTCATCACAGAATGTTACCTGAATCTGCTGTTCAATTGGAGAAAGAGTTATCTCTTTTGCTGGTCCCTCACCTGTTTTATTTGCAGAGGTTTTATTATGGGAAAGTTTTTCATTTGTTCCTCTGCGGTCATCTTGCCATCTTCTTTTTATTTCATCGGCAGACTTCTGGTTTTGCTCACAGCATTCACCTTTTCACAGATGGCCTCCCAAATCGTGTTTCTTCTGGCAACGCAGAGATGTTTCTGCTAGAGTTCACCAGTGTGTTTATTTGCCTCTCCACCGAGATCTTCAACTCCATGGCTTCAAACTTCATTTTTCATTTATGGCCACTCTGCTCTCCCAAACTCATGGTGACAGCTGGTAACTCAAACAAAATTCTGATTTCAATACAGCAGTCCGCACCAATTTTTGCACCCGTTATCAATTGCGCATGCAGTCATAGTAGCTAGACCCGCAACACGGCCACTAATAGCATCTGCAATTTTTTAGTTTGCTCACGCAAGTTAGTGCTCCATATTTGGATTCTTAATAAATCAGGACTTAAGTGTTTAAATTGGGATCCTCTATTTATGAAACAAGAAGTTTTAGTTCTTTTACTGTGCAATTACATGCCAAGCCTGCATGGGATATAAGTGACATCTTAAATGAAAATCTGTCCAGAATTCGTCCATTCCAGACTTAGTCAAATCTAAGAAACAGAATAAAATAATAAAACAGTGTCAGCACTGGTTAAACAAACCATCTTGTATTATTTTCTAGGCTTTGAGACAGTTAGCATGCTATGTTTCAGGTTTTGCTCATATGGTCACATAAGATACATTAGTTTTAGATGAGCTATTGCTTGAAACTGTTGTTGTCTTAGGTCTTTATTTTGCAAATACAAGGAAAAATGTGACTCAGTCTCCACTTTATCCAAATCACAAAAGTCACAACATCTGCTTTTCCTTTGGGTTTAAATATAAAATGCAAGAATATGGAGAAAGATACTGGGGGGTTTGCTGAACCCTAAAATATCTGTAGGCTTCAATTTGGGTAGTCAAATACATAATTCTGGTAAAACTGGCCTGATGGTTATGTCAACATGCCACATGTACAGACGTTGCTGTCCTTAATAAGGGCATTTCGGGTTTAAATCAGGCTTGTGGCTCCTTTCTTGCATATCACTCCCCACTTTCCTTCTATCCCTCCAGTTCCTGCATTTTCTACTGTCAATCAATGAAGGCATATTAGTCCAAAATTAGATAAAAAAAACTCATCATCAGAAAAATACATAAATGATTCTTAGGCCTATCTAAATAATATTATTTAATCATCCATCCATCTGTTATCTGTACCACTTATCCCTTTTGGGGTCATGGGGAGACTGGAGCCTATCCCAGCTTACACTGAGCAAGAGGCAGGGTACACCCATGAACGGTCGCCAGCCAATCGCTGGGCCACATAGAGAGATGGACATCATCTACACAATTACTCACACCTAAGGGCAATTTGGAGTCACCAGTTAACCTAATGAGCGTGTTTTTTGGACTGTGGGAGGAAGCCAAAGCGCCCAGAAATTAACCACACATGCATGGGGAGAGCATGCACACTTCACACCTCCACAGGGATCAAACCAGCAACCCCCTTGCTGTGAGACACGAACACCACCTTCTGTGCCACCGTGCTGCCCTAATGGTATCAAATGCAATTGAAATCATAATCTACCTTGATTTTTCCCTTATAAGAACACACTGTACATGGCAAAATCAACACTTCTAAGGTGTCTGTATGGGTCCACACTACAAAGTATCAATCGTACTCTTTAACATTATTCAGGTGTTATTGACTCCTTTTGAGGTTAAAATGTAACACTACTGACATTAACCAGTGTTACATTTAATCAACACCTCTAGTGTGGAAATACACTGTCAGATAAACTTTTTCAGCTATTAAGCGTCACCTCCCCAATAGCACTACAAGGTGCTTGTGATTGTTTGTTTGTGTAGCTTGTTAAAGAAAACTATTGCAAGTGTAAAATCAAAATGGAATATAATATCACCATGTTATTTATCACAACTACTCTGTAATGTTAGGATGGCATTTATGCTCATGGACACAAATGTTTCCTGACAAAACACTACAAGAGTTTGCAAACTTAGCTCAATTATTAGTTTGGGAGGGTATTTTTTTTGTAATTCAAATTTTTATTAATTTGAACAGTTTTAAACAACTTAAAACAGTGCAGCATTTTAGTACATATATTGCAAAAGACATGAAAAAGTGACATCCATTCACAAAAATAATTAAGTAAAAAGAGCCCAGGAAATGCATGATTATTCCAGCATCTACTGTAGTTTCAGTTCCACGTGTTGCCAAAAATGACCCCATATCTCTGTTGTCTTCCCCCCAGTGTTCAGCCTGCCAAGCAATGCTTCATAAGATGAAATCTCAACCATTTCATCAGTCCATTCCTTTGCTGTGGGGCATCTTGGTTTTTTGCAGTTTTGTAATATCAGTCTTGCAGCCGTGTTGCACCCAATTTTTAGGATACTGAACTAATCATTAGGTACCATCTGCACCATTTTCCTGTTCCAAGAAGACAGAACTTTGGTTGTATGGGCAGTGTAAAACCCAGCCAACCTCCTAGAATCTCCAAAACCTTAATCAACAATGGGTGCACCAAGATACACTTCCAGATCATGTGTGAATATGTACCCGGTTCTGTTTTGCACTTCCAGCATCATCAGCAATTCCCATTTTTGAAGTCTAGTAGGGGTCCAATGAAATCTATGCATTATTTTATATGGGAGGCTATTTTTTAATCAGTCCTCATGGCAGTGGTCTTTTCCATCAAGTTTAAGCAAACACAAATGGCAGATTAAGCTATCAGTGATATCTGTTTAGGGTTGTTGGTTAGAGTTTTGCAGCATAATATTCGCTTACAGTGTCATAGTGGCTAACCATTAAAAAGGAACCACCAAAAGTGATATTAATATTTGAACAAAAAGAATTGATCTTCAAAGAAAAAAACAAACAAAACTTTTTAACAGCTTATTTGAGAAAGTCAACGCACAGGCTGTAGTTTTCTTAACAGAGCACTCAGACATCTTTGGGTATGTTCAATAATAGAAGCAGAATGACTGACACTACAAGGGACACATCCTGTGAAAGCCTGAGTGAAAAGCTTTTAGTTAAAGATGTTGCAGTTACACTCAAGGATTTAATTTAATGACACACAATTCTTACACACCTCTTAGCTCCAACTCTTTTTCCACTAGAGAGAAGAATATTTTCAGAGATTTGGCTCCATCCAGAGTGTAATTAACTCTGCACTTGCTGACGTTTTACCAAGATGATTATAAATGGTCAGTCAATGGAAATATTCATGAAAATATGAAATGCATTTTAAAGCTGCATGCTCATTTTATTTCCACAATCAAACTTATAACATTAACAGAAATCTAAAAGACACTGTTGACTAAGCTTTGGGCTTCATGTCAGATTATGAATCACCCGCCACCTTCACCAAAATAATCAGGATAATTTCTATTCATTATTACACCTCCATTTATCTGCGAGACGAGACGTGGGGAGGACGGGGTATAACTCTGAGGAATAACAATACCATTAAAAAGCCTGTGCGGCAAATATCAATCATTGTTGCCGTTAATGTCCCTGCAGCCTTTTCAGATGGCCTCTCTCTTTTCCTAATGTCCACCCATCTGTGTGTGTGTGCGAGTGTGTGTGTGGCTGTTATATTCAAAGCCCTTTAATCAACAATCGCTGCATCTGGGCCAGATAATGAATGGCATTGTTTATAACCTTACTCGTGTAGCAGGTGATAAATGCACACGCGCCTAATGCTATCATTTGAATAAGAAATGAGATTGTGCTTTATTTTAATATCAGGAAAGAGATCAGCTTCATATAAATTTCTTGGTGGAGTTGTGGTGGATGATGATGGTGATGATGATGTCCCATTTTGTCAAGCAGCCAAAAGATGAAGCCACAACGATAAAACTGTGGAGATGGAAAATTTAGTTATGAAGCAATTGTTTATGATTTATGGCCTGTGACAATAAGACCTAAACAGGAGGTGTTAAAAGCAATTCAAGAAGATTTATTGAGTCAGGGGTTTACAAAAAACAAACAAATGCTTCAAGAGCATGACTCACAACATGTAACTGTTTTTTTTTTTTCTTTTTAAAAAATTTCTGGAGTATGTGCTAAAGGCTTCACAGTGTTTATTTTCCATTTTGACACATGGAAAGAAGCAGCCCTGCTGTAACACAGCATCCTCTGTGTGCCTGCACCTTTAAATCTGAGGATGGAAAACAGGTAAAGCCAAAGTTTATCAAAATTATGCCAGAGGTGTTAAGAAAATATACCATGTTTGGTTTAGACGAAATATTGTATATGTTGAGAGCAAAGCTGATTAGAAAAGTTTTTCTTCATACTTACAGATGTGGAAGCAGAAAGAAGAATTTGTTTTAAGCTACTCTTTTTATAAAATGTGACGTAAATTAGTTATGTTTTGCTGGCATTTGTCCATTTTTTTCTCGTCTCTTTTTCTCACAGTCGTGAGCAAGATAAGTCAAAAAGTTCTCAAAGAATGTTGGTCATAACACAAGGAAACATAATGATATGAGTTTTTTTTGTAAATGAGGGAATCCACAAATACAGTCAAGTGAAAAAAGCAAAATCTGAAATTCTATAAAGTGTTTTGCCAAATCATTAAAAGTTACATCATACTTATTTAATCCATGTTTACCAGAAAAGTCCAGATTTACATCTTCTTTCAATAGATTATAATTATTATTATTAGTTATTATTATTATTGTATTATATTTTATTTTCCTTTAAGGTGTAATCATCCATCCACCCATTATCTGTACAACTTCCCCTCTCCTCCTCTCCTCCTCTCATATGGGGCTGGATCTTATCCCAGCTGACACTGAGCATGAGGCAGGGCACACAGTGAACTAGTTGCGAGCCAATCACAGGGCCAACACATGGGGACAAAGAACGTTTTCCCCCTCTTTTTAGGTTGAAATGATACCAAAACAGAGCTGTTTAGTGAATGGTGGGGTACATAAAAAGATATCTAAATGATTACAAAGTACACTAAAGAAATGTAGTTCACACTGCATAGAAATCTAGTGAAATACAGGACTGCTTGACTTTAGACTGAAAAGAAATCACGCCCACAGTCAAACTATATGATGCTGAGATAATGATTATTAAAAATGATCACACTTTGGTTTCATAACACCTATATCACGTGTATTTATCACACTTAAACACTTTGAACTCTTAATCAGTCCAAACACTGATAATGCATGAACATAAATTGTGAGAAAGTACAAACATATAAAACTTCTACTATAGAATACATTAAAAATATTTGCATAGAATTGTTTTGGAGGTACTGGTGGTATACTCTTGAACGCCAATAATTAACAAAAAACCCCTGAAACATTCAACACATAAGATGAAACATATGGAAATGGGAGTGAACTCACCCTGTAGAACGATAATATTTCAGTCATAATTTAATTTTTTTTGTCTATGGAAAGCTTCAATTGCACTTGAAAACAAAAGTGAAAAGACTCTCTTGAATATTTGGCAGAAAATTCTGAAAGTGTTTCATGGTGATAAGTAAATAGACATTGTCCGTTTTCCCCCTGCTCTGCATTTTATTTGTCCAGGAAACTTTTCAGTGAATGAATGTGTAATTAACACTATGCACAAACCTCACAGGTTTCATCTGATGTTCAGCTTGAGAACAAGTCTTAAGGTTGTCTTCATTAATTTTCAAATACATATCATGAGAATTTTTACACAACAAAACCTTAAATCCAGGAAAGGAGTATTTGTCTGTTTTTTAATGAAATAATCTTACACAGTTATCTAAGCCAAATTTACATGGCAAGTCCAGTTCAACATCTTATTTAATATATTACTTGCAAAAAGAGGCATGACCTGCTTGTAGTAAGTTAAGAAATATATATGAATGAATCTGTAGACAGGGCAAGCAAAATTTAGTTGTTGATGACTGGTATTAAGATGCACCGTATACTTTAATATAAGGGCAATTTATTTTAAAACATTCCACTAGAATATCACATCTGCCAAATCTGCAGAAATTTCCACATTAATAGAAATGCAGGGCTTTTCCTTTACTAGTATTAGCTTAAAATAAGATGTCTGCCTAGACTGGTCATGATGCATGTAGCCATAAATTCTTGTAATGTCAGATTTTGACTTGAAAATAGACAAAACAGTTAGTAATATATAAGTTTTTACAATGTAGTGATATTAAAAACAATGCAATCCACAGTGAACAACAGTGCTGGGCCCCACTACTATTCAGACATATTTGCTGATGTCTGAAGATGCAGGGACCATTTATGCATCCCTCTTTTTCTCTGGTATTAAAAGAATATAAACCTAGGCATGAGCACCTGATCTCATATCATTTCAGAGCGAAAAAAAATCCATTGCAGACAATTTCCTGGCACTATTTCCTCAGTGACATTATCCCCGTGGAATAGCAGAGGCATAGTGTTACAACCCTGCGTGTCACCACAGAGGAATACAGATAGAGAACAGCCCGCCGCTCACCACCCTGGGACTCGAGCTGTCCAAATCTTTGACAGTTTCTCAGCAGCTCCCAACACTTAAACTGTGAAAGATTCCAGCGTTGGATAAGAAAGGAACCCCCCCAACCCCTCCCACCCTCATACCAACCCCCAGTCCCTCCACCCACAGCCTCCATATCAGGCAGAATCATTGATAAAGACAGCCATTCAGGGATGACACTGATAGCTGCTCCAAAACCATTGGAAAAGTGATTTGCCTGTCGTTTTAGCTGCTGCTGCCCTCTTTATGATGCGCGTGTGCAGGGAGGCAACTAGATCGCTTATACTGGAGGATTAAGGTGGACTTTAAATGGCCACAAATAGGTGCTGAAATATTCCTCCATTTATGTTCATGGAATGTTAAGAGCAATTAATCTTGACATGATTAGACTTTACATTTGTGTCTGTAAAGCAGCACTGGAAGATTATTATGTGCATTTTTTACAAAATCATTTTATGGTGTCACTTAAAATTCCAGGTGTGAATGAATATTTCAAGACTATAAGGGATTATAAACTCTAATCCAACATTTTTCTTATTTCATATAGAAGAGCTGGTGCACGTTGTTAGCCAATCAGGACACAGATCCACTTTGATCCAATATTTTTAACATTTTACCCAACTTATTATACAGATGTTGTTTTTAAGTGTTTTCTGTTATTCTTTTGAGTAAGCCACAGCTTCAGAGCTCTTTGTCTTTTCAGTCACATGCATTTGAACACAATGGTCAAAAACAAATTTCTGACTTTGTATGCAAAAATAGACGACAGACAAAGATTTTCTTTTAACTTCTATTCTAAACACTCTTGATTTTGGAATAACCATGTATGTTATGAATGTGATGATAAAATACCTGTGTATTTTTAGCTGAGGTTGAAGACCATGATAGTCATTATGCTGCTATATCCATATAAAACCTTTTTAATTATTGTCTCAAACTTTTCAGCCCAGTACATCTCAAAATAGCATCGTCACAATAGAGACCCCAACCGTCCTTGTAGATAGTTAAAGCACTTAATGTTGTGGAGTGTTGTATATACATGCAAATTGAGATTTTAAGGATTTATAAATGAATTTTGTCATTAAAGTATTCATCAGTCTTAATAGACATGTTTTATCTAAATCAAACTAATTTCACGTGTATATTAATGAAGGAGATATTCAGTTTGAAATACTGAAAAAAAGAGAATGATTGTGTTTTAAAAGGCATCTTATGACTCTCTTGGTGTCTTGTGATCTCCACTTTGGGAAACTTTGGCCTAAATAAGTGATTCTTACTACTGTGGAATAAATGCTAAAATGTCTGCAGTTTTAAGGATAAAAGCATGAGGAATTTTTATGTCATATTTAATAACTAATTGGTCTTGAATTATACTCTTATACTGAAAAAGGTAGTCAAAGAAATGTTAATGTTATGAAAGTAAATCTACAATAAGACTAAATCCTGATGAAAATTTTTCAAAATGATGGAAATCTAACAGGTATTTTTTTTTTTTTATTAGCTTATTAAGTGTAAAGTAATAAGAATCAGCATAGTTTAAACTAAATAGGAAAGAGCTAAATAAGAATCCAGTTTTGGGTATTTCTTGTAGGTAAAATGTTAAAAATCTATTTGCAGTAGTTTGGAATCCTATTTATAAAAATTACAGGAGTTTTTGTCCAGTCAAGCTAGATAAAACACTGGATAAAATATTTTAAAATTATTAATTTTGCTGCTAGAAAAATCTAGCAGCAATTTATTTTGATTGCTGAGCAATTCGCCAGATTTCAATTTTAATTTTGGTTCCCACAACCATAATAAATAACTGCTTGTTTTTTTAAGTGATCAGAATGAACAAAGTGTTAATACCGTGAATTTGTCCAGATGTCATAAAACCAGTAATATTGTTCAATAATTTTTTATTTACTGATTTAAATCATTTTGATTTGGAAACAAAAGGACTGCCATTGTATTTTGTCATTCTATTAATATAAAGAAAGGACAGTCAGTGCTTTGTTTGAGAGAAAAAGCTAAAGAGAGATCAAATCTTGATGTTGTCTTTTAGTTAAATGCTTAACAGCAGTAGTTTGATATGTCTCTAAAATTGGAAAATTAAGCATCTCTTAGACAAAAAAAGAAACATTTTAAAGAGGATCAAATCTGACCGGACAATGGGTCAAGTTTTAGTTCATTTTGGCTTGCTGTGATCATAATAACAAACTAATCTGATTCTTGCTACAGCTCATGTTTTTACTATCATATTATTTTCTTATGTTGCCTCATTATGAGATGTAGATTTTTTTTGCTTTGCTTGTCTTTTGAAAAAATGTTTGTGGTAAGAATATTAAAATTCTCAAGGTGTTAAAGTTTGACACAGATGTCTTAAAATAATAATAATGGATGATCATATTTAATAATTGTAATCTCAATATTTATCAAAATCTGAATCAGAACCAGCTTTGTTGGCAAGGACTGTGAAAACCTACAAGGAATTTTACTACAGTTTACTTTGATTTCTATACACATACATTCAAGAATCAATTTAAGAAGTTAGACTTAAAAAAGTGAAATTATTAAAAAAATGAAACATGTACGAGCCAGCACTAGAGAGAGAAGTTAGCACTGATTTATTTTAACCCATACAGTATTGCAATCATGTGTAGAGCAAAAGATGCTTAAACGTATGTGATTAGTAATGTTGTCATAGTAAAGTTGTAGTTTATGCACAGTCCCCACATAAAACAGCATTTACATTAAGAACCGGTGTGCATAGATGCATGTAAGGTGGAAGGATTGCACTAATATGATCGGAAATTGTGATTGTTCAAAGAAAATACAAAAATAGTAAATTCTTGTACTCAATAATCAAGCTGCCTTTACAGTTATCAATCTTATCAGTGTATGTAAAGAAGAGTTGGTGCTTTGAGGAACAAACACTAAAAACAGGATTGGATGTTGGTGATTCTCTTCTAGAAAATAAAATGCTGGCTATCTCACAGCAGAAGCTTGACATCTTATCAGTCTATGTTAAGAAGTGTATGTGTTTGAGGTTTCAGAAGCGAGACCTAAAACAGATCAAATTTCTGTGTTTTCTTTGTGAAATGCTGAGAATCTATCAGCAGCAGTTTGTACAGAGCGTAGGTCCAGAGGGCCATTTTAAAAGCGGAGATATTTCTCCTCTAAACAGCAAAAATGTTCCATGATGTCTTTAATTTACTGCTCATGAAGGCCAGCTCAGACAGGACGTGGAGACACTGCCTCCCTCTCCTCCACTGTCTCCTTCTACTCCCGCATCCCTCCACCCCTCCCCTCCTCTCCTAGCCTGAGTCCCCATCCCCTTCCCCATCTTGGGTCCAAATGAGCGACGCCAGCTGGGGTCGTGTGGCTGATGCTGGGCCCTGCTAGGTGGCATTGACAGCTGAATTATCCCACAGGCCGCCGCGGCTGATTATCAGCCGAGAAGTCATCAGGCCCCCCCTCCCCAACACCGCCAATCCCCAATCTCTTTCTGACCCCCACTCCCCAACCCTCTCTATCCTCCCCTCTGTCACCCCTTGTCAAGACAGGGACGCCTCGGTTCTGGTCCTCTTGACAGGTAATCTCAACAGTAACAATTACAGCCATTACTGGTGTCATAAACAAGTGGGCGACCCCAAGCCGGGGCAATAACAAAGGCTTTATAATTCACCATGCAAGGCTGTATAAATACATGCCAACAGGTAACAAGCAATCTAACAGAGCAGGGACAAGGGCCTGCACTGAGTCTGTGTGATGGTGCTGGAAGACTCTGCACTCACACACATGAGAATATAATCACATAAAGGATTATGAATGTATTTGATTGGGTGCGAGTCACCTCTGCTTGGTGTTTAAATGCAGCTGTGTGCAGTGAAATGTTTTTGTCAGGCTGTTGATGGGGGCATTTTATCAGAGGATGTCATCGATTTGGAGCATGATATTGATTAAGCAATAGAGGCAATACTTCACTGTAAATCTTTGATTATCAGAGAGACAGGTGACGCTCAGATGTATCAAATAAATGTCTGCAGTGCACTGACGGAGCAGCAGAATTTTAATTTGTAAGAAGAGAGGCATTATCATTTAATATTTGTCAAAAAGAAGTATAAGTTGATAAAAAATGATGTGATTCAATAATTCACAGGATTTTTAATTAAAAAACAATCCCAGTAGCGTTGATAGTCAATTAAAAAACTATCCTGGTTAATTACAGGTTTTGTGGATAATTAATCAGTCAATCACATTTATCAATAATGTCAGAGGGACATAACTTCGACTTAAAACTATACATTGTTTTAAGTAAAGTCATTTTTACCCTATATTTGACTTTGCTAGAGGTTACTTTACAAACAACTTAATCCGATCAAGTGGTCTCCCTTTAGCTCTTGTGGATAGATTGTTCACTTTTTAATCGACTTCTGATTATTGATGTCTAAGAGGAACAAATCATTAATAATCAAAAACTGTTTTTCGCTTGTTTTTACTCAAACTTGCACAGCATTTGTGGACTGCTGTGTTCACTTTAGAGTGTAATTAAACTGCATACATTTTTAATTGTACTGTTTTATCCACAATAATGTATAATCATTTATTTATTAAACAACAAAAACAATAATATTAATGATAATTATAATACTTATAACTGTCAGTGGTGGTGGGAGTAGTACTAGGCTAGTGGAAGCATAAGTATAATCAATTAACAGATCGTTTTACCAACAGAAATGTTTCGATGTTTTTAGGTTTACTTTTTTCTGTGGCACTCGTTTATCCCTACTGTGTGGTGACGTCAGAGCGTGATTAAACTGCATACATTTTTAATTGCGTTATTTTTCTGTAAACAAATGTAGGCCTATTTTTGTAATTACTTTTTATTATTATTATCATTAGTAGAAGTACCATACAAACAGCAACATTCTCAGGGTTTTTTATGGTTATCTTTTCATTTGATGCATTTATTTATCCCGGAAATGTACGCCACACGCCTCGTGCCCAAACGCATTTTTATTTAATGGTCTGAAGTTTGGGCCACATCGCTTCCTCTCCTCAGCAAAGCAAACAAGGCGCTGTGGCCTGGAGCGCTAAAATAATTTGAGACTCCCTAATGAGGAGAGCTGAGCAGCAATTAACACGTGTCAAAGTCGACATCATCAGGTGCCACTCTCATTCTCTCCCCCAGACTCGGTGTTTTTCCTCCTCCTCACCGTTTCCTTGTTTATTTCCTCCCGAAGGCGCGGCGGAAGCTGCAGGTTTCTCCACCTCTGCCGCGGCTGCAGGACGCCGCTGCTTTAATGGTGTGTAGTTAACGCCGGCTCAGGTTATCAAGCCGCCGTCTCCGCTGTTCTCGTCTGTTATTTTTCTTTTTTTCTCTTTTTTACAGAGGCGGTGGTCAGATGAAACAAGACAGTTAACGGCGCGTGAATCCTGCACGAGCGATGCTGCGAGGACAGAGAGGAGGAGAGCACGCGCTGCAGAGGGAAAACGGTGATGCTGATGTCAAATCTGAGGGTTTTAAAAACAAACATTACGAAAAATGATCTTCTTACTAAAGATACGAAGAAATATAAACAGAACAAATTTAAAGAATAAAATCATATTTATTTTGTCGAAATTTAAGCCACAGTTGTAGCTATTTATAAATTAACTAAATGTTCAAGAGTAAAATCTGCGCTGAATTCAATAAAAGCAGTGTTAAACAAAATTACAAATAAAAAGGTTTTTATTTAAAGAAAAGGCTGGTAACGAGCAATAATGGCTTTTATTGAAGAGAAATGTTCGGTAATTATGCATAATAATTATAATAACACACTTTTATTTTGTTATCTATTCATTTATTTCTTTACATACAAAACAGTTATAGTAGCCCATGGACTGCATTAATAAATAACAGCAGGAATAAAAATAATAACTATTTCAAATACAAAATTGTTTTTCAAAATTTGAAGGGTATATCAGCACATTTAAAATCAACATTGATAAAAAAAAAAACAGCTTCATTATCATTTGTTTTATATAAACCCTTGGAAAACATTGAGGGAAAACCCTCACTTGCAATTGTGCTGCACCGCATGCATACAACAAAAGAATCAACTAATGAAAAGAGCCATAGAGGGCAAGGAGATAACAAGAGACAGGGACAGAGCACCACAGAAACCATTACAAAATACAGGAAAACATACAATTAGTTGTTAAAAGAAATAGATAAATAAAAAAAAAGAACAAAAATAAAAATATTTTAAGCAAACCAGGCAAAATCACAGGACCTTTGGGAAAACTAAACCAAATAGTGAGTGGAACTGTTAAGAAAAGTAGCAAAATACTTGTTTACCACAACAACACATATAATGATTCATAGTCAAAGAAAAAGGGGCAAAAACAGAGTGGGTGTTATTTTTAAGTAATTGCACTGGATCATGATTTTACATCATGATTAATGTTGAAAAATTATAGGAAATGTTATTTTAAGGTATAGGTTTGTACTGTTTTTTTTCATTATCAAATAACAACAGGGTAAATTATAACAATTTCTAATTCATGAAATAATTATTTTAAAGGTTTATCAGCATATTCAAATTAATATAAATGGGAAAAAGTCATAATCATTGCATCTATAAAATATCAAGCCCTATAAAATACATATAGGAGGAATAGTCTTATGCAACAGTACTGTGATACATAAATACCAAATAACATCAGGTAAAGGCTGCAAGGGCATATTATGGAAAGAAAGGTATAAAATTCAGTGAAATTTTCAAACATAAAAAGCAATGAAACAATGCGAGAAACGGAAATATTACAGGCAAAAATTGTCAGTAAGACTGAAAAGAGAAAATAAGGCATAAAATGAACATAGCAGTGTTTAAAAATTCCAATCAGCTTCCTTTCTTGTAAAATGTACAGAAATGCTTATTATTACAGACTAAAAAGAAGGTTATCCAACTTACATCTTAGATTATTACGTACAATATTTTCTTTGTTTAATCCAAATTTTAGGCTTAAATGCAGTCAACAACTCCAATAATGTGTTTGTTTTTGTACATAACCAATACTTTGCTAAATATTAAATATGTATTAGAAATACTGACATCATTGCAAAGAAAAATGGGAAAATACATCCAAATAACACATACTGTCTACCATGGTTTTTCACATTTGACAGGTTAGAGGTTAAATTTCCGAATAAATAGTTGAAATTGTAAGATTGATCTTTTATCAAAAATGACTTTCAGAAGAAGAAGTAAAGGCTCTAATTGTGAGGCTGCTCTGCTTATGTTTTTTTTTTTTATCTTAATAGTTTATGACAGTTAAAGTCTGGATGTAAAACACAGATGTGATGAACCTCTGATAATATATTAGACAAACATCTGGTTTTACACATATGAATCACAGAAAAAAGGAAATCTATCTAGCAACAGCAGACACAAAACAAAAAAACATGCTGCCTCAAACAAGCTAATTTTCAGCTCGTGTTTATCTGTCTTTATCCCTCTTGAACACAGAAAGAAAGAGGAAAAGAACTAGGAGGAGGAGGCGTTTGGTTGTCATTCTTCTGACCTGAGCCGCTCGTCTTCCTCAGAGCTCAGCAGGGAGCTCGGCCAGCGCTCGCCTCGCCTACCCAGGCTCCTTTTGGTGTGTGCATATCATTTGCATACATTTGGAGGCCTCGCTGCCATTAAAGCCTTGTCTAGCAGAATTCCCTCCCAGAGTCCTGCTGGTCCCTCGCTGCCATGAATCCCGTACCTGCGGTGGCGGCGGTGGCCGTTGATGATGGCGTGCTGTTGTCCAAAAGCAAACCCAAAGAGGGGGGAGAATATGGGGGGGCTGAAGGCAGAGAATGGACAACAGTTGCTGTGCAGAGAAAACAAAAGAGAAAGCAAAGCAAAGAAAAAAGTGCAGTGAAGAGAGAGAGAGAGAGAGAGAGAGAGAGAGGATAAATGAGTCCTCTGTGTGTGGTGGAGCCCTCTCTCCCCCTCGCTTGCTCGCTCTCTTTCTGACTCTTGAACCAGGCTCCATTTTGTGTTAAGCAGCTCCCTCTCATGACAGATCTGTGCCGGGGTCAGGGGCTAAAGTTGAGGACAGGGTCAGCTGTAACACAGCATGCAAAGGGACTCTGCAAACTCTCCCCTCTCCTCCTCCCCTGCCTAAATTTATCTTCTATCACTGTGTTTCCCCACGGGCCAAAAATTACTCTGAAAGCTCTGGGCTGATGAGCCAATGCATCTTTTAAGTATGAGGATACGATTATTGACAAATCCTACTGAAAAGCAGAAAAAACATCACAGTAGAAGGGATGTACATTTAAAGAACAGGATCAGCTGGTGTGCTTCTGTGGGTACGACAGGAATTTTGTTTTGATGTAGGGATGCAGGATGTATAAGCATAGTATTATGATCTATAGTTACCGCTAACATACTATCAGTACATTTTCCCAAATGTGGTAATAAATGTGTGCAATTTTTTAGCAGAAACAAAAGATGTAACTCAGCTGAGTTATTTCTAAAATGATCGTTTGAATTTCAATTCTTATTCTGTAAAGTGGATTAAAATCCCTGAAGATCAAGGTCTGAACTACAACTACTTTGAGTTTTTGCATTTGAGAATAAAAAAGGGTTTTGTATCTAATCAAACACATTTTACAGGAATCACCTGGCAGACTTGTTGCTTAGTTGGGATAATAATTCACTTTAATTTGATGGTAAAATGCTTCTAACATAATGGACAGTTTAACTTTGTGTTCAACGAGAACTCCGGGTCAAAGAAGTGGTGATTAAGCTCTCATAAAGTCATTCAAAACTTGGTTTTGGGCTACTTTAATTATTACAATTTGGATATGCACATAAATAATGTAAGATAAACAAAATCTCTTTCATTACTGAATGTCTGTATTTAAAAATGAAACTATCATTATTTGTGATGTTGATTTTTTTGTCTGTTTCTAAGACATTGGAACTGCCACAGTAAGAGTTATAGGAAAGACGTTGCATTCTTTGCAATAAAAGAATAAGTGTAGGCTAATCCTGGCTATTGGGGACTATTCTGTCCTGAGGATACAACTTCTAGTATTTAAAAAAAAGTATTTTTCAAATGGTTTTGATTATAAGCATAATATTTACCCAAAAGCTTGAATGTATCAGTGTTTATTTGTTTATACTTTTTATTGCACCTACATCTGTTTTTTATGATGACCTCATCACAGTTCTTTTAGTTTCAATAAAACATCATGTTTTCAACATACGCCTATAAAAAAGTAAAATAAGTCTAGTGACTTACTGACCAGGTTAAATTCTTCCTAATTGTACATTTATGCAAATAGAAACAACATGTGTAAAGTATTTCTTTCATGAATTGTGTATTGTGGAAGTCCTGCTCTATCCTGTAAGACTTTTTCACTGAACAAAAGTAATCCCTACATTTTCAATAAATCTTTGTACATGAAGCGACGACATTTTTTGTCGGAGCAAGTTGTAAATGTGCTTCTCTTAAAGGTACAACCTGTTGGGCTTAATTTATACAGAATTACAGCTCATTAAAAATAATTGTGTAACTGCCAACACTAGTATTTTATGTTACATGGCAATTGCTGAAAATGTGAGCTCACTGAGGGGGCACCAATAGCCAAGAATGACATGTGTTTGTATTCATACAAATATGGATATAGACTAAAATGAGTTTTGAAAAACCTGTATACTGGATATCACCATAAGTCCATTATTGTGCATCCATATATATTGTTTAATAGATCAGTCGGTTGGACTGTATACTGTACCTAAAGCCAGAACAGAGCTAACAGTTTCTTTAATGGTAGGATAATAAAACACTGAAAATGATCTCAAGCATTGCAAAGTATATGAAAGAAAAATATAGTTTAGTATTATACCAGAAAATAGATTAAATTATGGCAAAAGTAGAATTTACTTTTATTATTTAGGATTTTCAGTCATCATTATTAAACATGATTTATTTACCTGTCAACATCACAAACACTTTGAAAACAAGTAATAAAGGAACATACAAAAACATGTAATAAATACAACAGTTAAAAATGACTGCATATAAATTCACTTAGTTTTTTGTGAAGTGGTGATTTACTATTGTAGATATAACAAACAATAATGGTGTATATGTTTAACACACCGTTCAACAAACTGATTAATATTACCAGGTTTCCTGTTTATGGAAAGAGCATGATACTTAAAAAGCTGATCGACTGTCTGTAAGTGATGCTGGGTGAATATGTTGAATTAGATCTTCTTTTGCTCTGCTTTTTTTTTTTTTAGAGCTGTGCATCTTTACTATTGTCTTACAGTTTGATTTAATTTGAATTATTAAGTCAACCATTCAGTTTGATTTAATATTATGATGCAACACAGTAAGTGGTATTCTTGATTTCCCATATTACTGCACCAGGCTACATTTTAGATAACAAAATAAAAGCAGTCAGATATACATGAACTCCTTTTATTAATTATTATCATTAATTGAATTTAAGGAATGAATGATGGGCTGCATTGTTAACACCATGTCTGCAGAAATGTGACTGTGGGTGCACACGAACATCACAGCCTCAGTCTGATGTGAATCTTTCAACCAGCCCAGAAAAATCACATTTTATTTCACTTGTTGAAAATAAGTTTGTTTTTTTATGACAGCTGGGAAATAGAGTTTCACTCATTTACACTCATGCACTTGGGCACATTTTATTCAAGATGTATTCAAAACATAGGCCTGTTTGCTTTAAATAAGTAAGAGTATCTGACAACCATGTTGGCATACTTTTCTAGCTGCATATGTAGGACACAATTTAGACAACAGGCTTACATCTAATTGAAGACACTCAATGAGCACTTACAAGCAAGTCAGGTTTTATTTTTGTGTGTGTTTTATGTTAATATGGACCTTTCGAGAGGCAAAACAATTCTTGATGGTACATTTTTGACAAGAAACCTGATAACATTAGTTTTGCAGTAAAACAAGTATTACTCAAATTGATCAAAATGTTCAGTCATGGACCATTTTCAGCAGAGGATGAACACATAGTTAATTCTTTCTGAGTGTTGCATGACAACATGTAATTAAAACAAAATAGTGGTTGTATTTATTTAAAAAGAAGGAACGTGTCCCTTGAGTTGGAGAGTTTGTTCCTTTGTTTGAAAAAAAAAGAAAAAGAAAATATATTATGGGAAAATTATAACAATAGTTTTTTGTTCAACATTTTTACCAACATGGGTGTATCAAATTAACAAAGAACATGAACACTAGGAAAATAAAAGTCTGCCTCAAAGCAGCATAAAAAACAAGTACATTGACTCAATATTTCTTTATGTGAAATAATTAAAATAGGAAATATCACTGGAATAAAAATCTCCTTGAAAAGTTTTGTATACGGCCATGAACCAGGGAATAACTGCTGAGGTCAGAGGCACGCTGCACCAGAGGAATTTACAGACATATTGCATGTATGTATCACTCGCACAGGCATGCACTCGCATGCTCACTCACACTCATGTGCAAAACGGGTCAAACAGAACAAAACACAAACACACAGAGAAACCACATCAGTCAAACACACACCACCAAAACACAAGATCAGGAAGAAAAACAGAAAAGAGAGCGAGAAAGGGAAAAAATGATGAAGTCCGACTCCAACATCAAACAATAAACAGTCCATTAAGTCTGTGGGTGGAGGAGTTTGGGGATGGATGGGGGTTGTAGTGGGGGAGGCAGATATTGGGGAGGAGGAGGGGGTGGAGGAATGATGAGAGTTTATTTAAAGCATGGTGACCTCGTGGCCGAAGGCTGCCTCAGTGCAGGGATGAATAAAACTTTAATGGCTCATAAAACACAGCAACCCCTTTTCTGAGCCCAGCTTCACAGAGTTTATATCTGCTGGGCCGGCCAATAAGGAGGCTCGAATATCCAAACACAGAGAGGGAGAGACATAGAGGGGGAGAAAAGAGATGAGGGTGGGAGAAAAGTTCAACAATTTGGGGAAAAAAAGTTTTTTCTTTTTAGAGATCAGAGGAATTAATAAAAGTTGCATGTTTGTGCTTTTGTGTTAGTGTGGGGCATACGTGACCCCAAAAATGATTTCAAATAAAATATGATGTTAAAATAAACAAAGTAAAATATTAAAAGGTTAAAAGCACAATATTACATACCTTATTCTCATTAGCATTCCTCATTCAGTGCTGCGTACCAAAAAATCACAAATAAACTTTGGTTAATCTTTGTGTTGGTTTAAGCTTGAGAGTATCAAACATGGCAACGTCAGTGGAAGGAAGAGTTCAGGTTGTTCCCTTCTTTCGGACCTTAAGTTTTGCAGACCCAGTTCAGTTCGCGGGTGAGGTGAACATTGTTTCACTTTTTACTTGATTTGTTGCTCTTTCTTACTACACATCAAATTATGCAGAATATAGTCATCTGCCACTAGTTGGGGCCGTAGCCACAGTCTTCATTCCTCCCATTGAGCGCACTGTCGCACCATGACCTGGAAAAACAAAACTAACTCAAAGTAATAACATTGTTAGCTTGAAACAGTACAAAAGTATTTTGTGCCATAAAATAAAGATAAAGCTGCATGTAGGCTGTGTGAGGTGGCACTAGCATATTGACTAGAGCGATCTGTAATCATATTTTGCACGGATTTGTAGCCATTAAGCTGTTAATATTTGGCAAAATTCATGACACAGCTTAATGGCTACAAATCCGTGCAAAATATGATTACAGATCGCTCTAGTCAATATGCTAGTGCCACCTCACACAGCCTACATGCAGCTTTATCTTTATTTTACGGCACAAAATACTTTTGTACTGTTTCAAGCTAACAATGTTATTACTTTGAGTTAGTTTTGTTTTTCCAGGTCATGGTGCGACAGCTTTTTGGTTTGCCTTGTTTGGTCCAGGTGGTTTTCACACCCACTGCGAGCTGATCTCTGGTCCACTTAGAAGGAAACCGAGAGTCCCTGTTTTCAGGCTGGCCATTGTTCGGTTCTCTGGTCTGCACCAGAGTTCATGTAAGCAGTCACACCACCCCAAATCAACCGAACTCTACCAAAAAGCAAACCAGTTTGTTTGTTATAGTAGGTGTAAAAGTCCCCTCAGTCATCTTTAAAGTTGTCATATTTTGCCTAAACTCTGGTTTATATACGCTTTATCATTGACTGCAAGGGCATGTTTAAAATCCCTAATGTCAAAAAACCCTCACATAATGAGTACCCCTGATCCACCTCTATTCTCACTTTCTCTGAGATGCTGTCTGTGGAGCTCCTGTCACTTTAAGCCCCCCTGCCACATGTGGGCTCAGTCTGTTATGATTAGTTGACTGATCTACTCTTTGAGAATTGGTCAGTTCAGCACATTCTTTCTACAGCCAATGGCTCAGCAGCCCTGCACTTGACCTTACACCCAAAGCCAGTGGGCTTGAACTACTGATGTAATGGTGGCGGGGCGTCAGTAAAAGCAGTAGGTTTACTGGGGGGACAAGGAGGGACAAGGGGCATCAGCTGTGTCAGGCAGCTACTGGAACTGTTAACAGGAAGGGAGGGAGGAGCCCCAAAGCCCCAAACTTTGATATCTCGTTCACAGAAGTACTTTATCATCCTGGACAGTCACATTAAACACACTAAAGGGCATATGAAATGAGATTAAATAAAACGTGACCTCTTTGAAATTATTAGCTTTGAACAGAACCAGGCAACCAGTTTCCCTTTACTTCAAGTCATCATATAAAAATAGGCTAACAACATCCTGACTCTGTAGTGCTGTAACTGCTGTATCTGCTGTTATCTGCCCTTACTGAAAACACAGAATCCTCAAATAGTGTAATTTAAAAAAAAAAAACTGATGCAGATGTTTATTTATATGCCTTTAGGGTGAATCCCAATTGTACCCCTTAGCCCTCCCCCTTCGTCTTACCCCTTTGTCTTCCCCCTTCTCCTTGGCCCGCTGTTTTGAGGGCCAAGAGGAAGGGGTGAAAACATTCCCCTAAGAAACAAGACGCCACTCAATTCAAATACCGACCAGAGCCGCTCTCTAGCTGTGTCGTAGGCATATGCAACAGTAGCTGTAGCTACAGCTGCAAAAGCTAGCTCGTCATAACGAGAAATTTTAAAATACAACCAACAATTCAAAATATGATTAATATTTGCTAAGTGATTTAATAATTACTTATAATTATGTGCTTCCTTCGGTCTCCACTCTGTCTTCTTGTCAGAGGACACGGTGTATAATGGGAAATTTCTCATCCCCCTTCCTTTCAAATGAGGTCCCGGTCTGTCTTCGTTTCAAGGGCTGTGTTGCCCTTCGTCTTAGCCCTTCCCCTTACTCTTACAGACAATTGGGACACCCCTTCACTGGACGTGAACACGCAAACCAAGGGCTAAGGGGTAAGACAAGGGTGAAGGGGTACAATTGGGATGGACCCTTACTGTACAAAGAGAGAAAGTGGACTGAGTCAGAGACTGGGAAAAGTGTGGGGACTGACAAATAAAAAAGGGGCCACAGACCCAAACCCATGTTACCTGCATCAAGGACATCAGGATCGTTACAAAAGGCCCTTGGATGTAACTACTAGGCTACTGGCGCCCCCATCAAGTGGTCTTTTAACATAAATTTCTTATTATTTGACCTCAATGTATTTATCATGGCTGTTAAAGCTACTCTGCACGGTAAGTTGGGCTGTAATAGTGAGGCCCACATAGGTATATTTTGATGGGGCCCACAAATTCTGGTGGCATCCCTGATCACAATACTCCAACATTTGAATTTTTTAGGGAGCTCCACGTGTATGGACTAAAGTGGATACATTTTTTAACCAGACTTCACCAGTAATTCTTCCTTCCAGCCCCTCTTACAAAGTTTTGTGGGAATTCACACTGAGGTCTGTCAATGTTACAGCCGGGAATAATCACCTTATGTGAGCTGGTGCAGATTATGGTACTTTTTCCTTATTATTATCATGCTGCACTATATTCTATTTTTGCAAGACGCTGACATTTTGTCACAAAAGTTAAGTCACTAATTACAATGCAATGATGTGATCATATGAAATTTACTCGCATTTGACACTAGAAAGATGTTTTGAACCCTGCCTCAGATTCTGAACAAATTTTCAGGTGTTCATTTGTTAGACTTTTCTTTGAACATAAATATGAGCTGAAAAATCTCTCTTTCAGATGCTGAAAAGTAAAATGCACAAGGCTACTCCTGAATCTAAAGCTAACTCATTATTAGTTATGTAAAATTAGTGAATGGTTTAAAAAACTGGGGGAAAATGGGACACAAGCCTCTGATAAAAGAAGACGAGTAATGATAGAGACAGTGTGCTACTTATCCCGCTGGTTTCACACAAGCATGTTAATAAAACACACACACTGTTTTCCTTTTGACACAACCCTGCAAAGGTACAAACTATCCCCAGCGGTTTAATCAAACCCATGTGAACTCTACTTTTTTGCCAGGCACCATTTGCCTCTCTGGAAATGAGCCTGTGATAATCTGAAGCTGGAGTGTCAATCCACACTGCTGTCACCTCGGGGTGCTGGGATCTGTAAACAAGCAGCTGTCACCTTGTTTCATGCCGAGCCATTTTCTAACCCAACACCTCTCTAAATGTGTGGTGTTTGACAAATTAAGGCAGTCATTATGTTTTTCTGATGGAGTGTTGTTTTCATTTTTAGAGGAAACTTTCTCTAGATTAGCTAAAACTTATTTCACTGGTGGCCTACAATTCCCAGAATTCTTTTTGTTATATCAAAGGCTACAGTATCAAGTAGTGACATAATCTTTTTCAATGTTGGCATATGCATGTTGCAGCAGATTAGAGCTATATCTTTATTGTTATCTGACCAAATAATCAATGCACATTTTTATCATCCGTGTATTAGAAATCTAAGAAACAGGCAAATTGTTCTACCCTAAAGAAAAATACTGAAGCAAAAGAGAGCAATAAATAAGGCATAGAGGGTGAGGAAGCAGAAAAACAAACATTTGATGTTTGGATTGAAAGGCTTCCTTACGCTGTGCAAAATGTAGAATACCCACAAACTTTGACAAAAAGTATGAAATGTTTGTGAGTGTGTATGTGTGTTGTAGTTCGTGACCCTCCCTCCCCTCCTTGTAGAGCCCAGTGGGTGTCATCCTCAGGTCATGGGACTGTAAATATACAGAGTTAGACCCTGGAGTCATAAATCAGAGAGAGCAGCCTGAACTCCTACACAGTCAGATAACAAGAGGCAGACAGAGCACGCCTGCTGGAATAAATAAATATGATAAAAATGTTATTTAGAGTAGTGCACCCAATGTAGTGCCAAATCAATGATAAACAGTGTTACAGTCACTGCAGTATACTCCATACCATTACCAGAACTGTAATGAAGTTTTGAAATGTCAACTTAACTTGTACTGTGGAAAACATTGACTTTGACTCTGTTATCAAGATTATGAATATAGAATTGTATAAGTAGGTCAAGTCCAATTGAATCTCTAGTCAAGTGCTTTTCCTTGTATTCTCATGAGGTCCATTAAATTCATCTTTAAACATCTTCAAATCTAAAAAATGGACCTTTAAACATACAGTGTAGAGTGTAATACAAGAGCTGATGTATAGAGATGTGCAATCAGCTCTGCCCTGCTCTACTGCTCACAGCACTTGTTCTTTAATAAAGTGTTGCAAGGATTAAAACATGGAAATTAGCATCCCTCTGGTTTACCTTGAAAAACAACCCAAAGAGCTGTTGGATTATTTAACAAAATAAAGTATGCGTTATGTTCATTAAGATACACTTAACAGTAACCACATCTTTAATCATTTTTAAGGCAGAAATGTAATCAGCAAAAGTAAAAGCTAACATTATATGCTATTATGAAACTACAACATGGCCAACTGAGTGCAAATTTGCTAATACATGGCTTCCAACTTCTTACTTTGGCAATATTACTTGTTTGAAAGATATTTTTGCTTAATGTTATTTGATAAATGTAATACTCATGGCTGTGTGAATTTTTGCCTGTAACATTTTTTCACAGACGGTAGAAACTGATGACATTTAAGTGCCTGACAAACCCAGTAGTCCGAGTAAGCAACTTGAAAATAACTGTCCTTTAAAAATACTAAAAAAAAATCACATGTATCTATTGACAAATTTATTTTACTTTACTACACTGCCTGGCCGAAAAAAAAGTCGCCACCTGGATTTAACTAAGCAAATAGGTACAAGCCTCCTATTGGCTTATTACCGCATGGGCGATTGTCTTTCAGCTGGCAACAAGTTATTAAACCCCAGCTGATGCAATGAGTAGCTTCTCATTTCTTAAACAACCATGTCAAAAGACATATCCTGTGTTCATGGAAAAGATGTTAGTCTGTTCAAGAAGGTTCAAATCATTGGCATGCATCAAGAAGAGAAAACATCTAAGGAGATTGCAGGAACTACTAAAATTGGATTAAGAACTGTCCTTGAGGAAGGTCATGTGGTCTAATGAGTCCAGATTTACCCTGTTCCAGAGTGATGGGCACATCAGGGTAAGAAAAGAGGCAGGTGAAGTGATGCACCCATCATGCCTTGTGCCTACTGTACAAGCCTGTGGGGGCAGTGCCATGATCTGGGGTTGCTGCAGTTGGTCAGGTCTAGGTTCAGCAACATTATGTGCCCAAAGAATGAGGTCAGCTGACTACCTGAATGTACTGAATGACCAGGTTATTCCATCAATGGATTTCTTCTTCCCTATTCCAAGATGACAATGCCAGGATTCATCGGGCTCAAATTGTGAAAGAGTGGTTCAGGGAGCATGAGACATTTTCACACATGGATTGGCCACCACAGAGTCCAGACCTTAAGCTCATAGAGAATCTTTGGGATGTGCTGGAGAAGGCTTTGCACAGTGGTCAGACTCTCCCATCATCAATACAAGCTCTTGATGAAAAAAATAATGCAACACACTGTCACTAGCTTTAGTTCTTACTTTAGTCCACTTGTCTCCACTTACCTCCCTCCCTTTGCCCACACACCCAACACAGCATCGTGTGGTTTTGCTGTTCATCATGAGACTGGGGTCCACATTCAAGATTTCCTGCTACTTAACAGAGGGTTTTTTCTTGCCACCATGATGGAGAGATTCATGATTGGCTATATGGATTCATGTTGGGTGTTGGATGTATATATTTGTATATATATGTATATGTGTATTTTATCTATGTATATATGTATCTATGCATATATGTGTATCCATAATATGAAGAGCTTTGTGCTCTATTGTAAAGTGTCTTGAGATAACACTTGTTATGAATTGGCGCTATACAAATAAAGACTGATTGATTGAACACTGGATGGAAATAAATCTTGTGACATTGCAGAAGCTTACTGAAAAAATGCCACAACGAATGCATGCTGTAATAAAAGCTAAAGTTGGTCCAACAAAAAATTAGAGTGTGTGACCTTTTTCTGTGGTGGCGATTTTTTTTTGGCCAGGCAGTGTATTTTACAACTGCATTTTACTTAGACTTTTCTTTGTTTGCGTTTTACCTTAATTGAATATCCTTTAGAATTGACACAGTATCTGATAAAGTATCTATCTATCTATCTATCTATCTATCTATCTATCTATCTATCTATCTATCAAAAAAAACAATACTTTAAATCTCTTTTGTTTGAGTTAACCACAGACCTTATTTCAGACATTTGACTGAAAACTTAACTTATTACCACATCTCTGTATTAATGATATGGTGGATTGCCATGTAAGAATTTTCTTTGTATTCTCATGAGGGCTATCAAATTCAGGTTAAAACCTTTTAAAACTAAAAATGTTAATTCGACTCTATTGTGGAGTTGTATATATTGATCCTTTTTTCAACAATAGGCTTTAAAATCACAAACAGTGACATATCACTGTATCACACAAAATGGCAATGACCACCACAATTACTTTACCCGTCATCATTTCCTTGAATAGCCTTTTGATTATATTAAAGCAAACTTTGTTGACATGAACGCACTCAGTGGTATCATGGTCAACTGAGCACTATGGGCCAGATCTACTAAGATCCCAAATAATGAGCACTAAATTGTGTGTCCAAGCTAAAAAATTTTATGTGATCTACTATGACTGTGTGCACAATTGGAAACAGGCGCAAAAATGGTATGGACTGCTCTCTTTAAATGAGAATTTTGCATGTGCTACCAGCTGTCACCATGGAGAGTTTGGGAGAGCAGAGGGGCCGTAAACTAAAAATTAAGTTTGAAGCCATGGAGTTTGAGGTAAATAAACACACTGGTGAACTCCAGCAGAGACATCTCAGGGTTGCCAGAAGAAACGAGATTTGGGAGGCCATCTGTGAAAAGCACACAGATCAAAAATGGCATTGCTGGATAGACAATATGTCTCTACTATTTTTATTTCTGACCAGAGGTTTCAGTAACCTTTTTTTGCTGTCTGTCATTTTGACGGAGAAGGGAATCACTTTTCCCTTTGTCATTTTTAATTTTCCTTTTCCAAGTCCAGTTAAACATAACATGAATGACAGCATTCACAAAGTTACACAGCTTCATCATCAATAATCTCTCATGGGAAGAGCAGCCTTACAGTTACCCACACACAGACTGAGCATTTAACGTCCTTCAACTAAAAATCTGCACAATCCATTTATCAGTTCTGAGTGACAAACTGAGTGATTATGGCTATGAAGAGGATCTTTTTTACATAGGTTAAATGACCTTCTTCATGGTGTATTAAGAGCGCAAAACAGAGAGGGTTCACTTTACGAGTGTGTCTGCATGAGTATGATGGCACACTGGATCATCCCTCTTTTTCCAGTCCATTATAATGACTGACAGCCTCCAAATCTGTCCGTCATTGATCAAAAAATTCAGTCAGTGATGGAAAATATTCGGTTAATGCTGTTTATGATAGTCCAAACATGTTGACATGCGCACCGAAGATTCTCTCTCTGCTGGCAACCCTCTGTGCTTAACGCTGTGCCAGTTTGCACCTGCCTTTCAAATGTGCTAAATATAGACACAAAACACAGTGGGTTTCAGGTTCACATTGTGGGTGCTATATAATTACATTTTCATTTCCTTCACCCAGTATAATCTGCATGTATTCTGCATATTCATCAAGGCCAACATGCTAAATGGATTGTGTGTGCTATTTTGCTTTTTTGACAGACACAATCCTCGATGCACCCTGTTAGCAGATCAGCTTCGCGCGTGCTATTAAATTTGCATGCATTTTTATAAACGCAAACCTTGGGTAGATCCAGCCCTATGATGTTAAAGCTGCCAACTAAATATAGCACGTATGCAGTTTGTGATTTTTTGTTTGTTTCTTTAACCCTATTTTGACTTTAAAATGAAAATCTGTGTAAACTATGAAAGTCATGGACACAATAAGTGTGGTAAAATGAAAAGATACTGACCTGCACTCATTCATAAAGACAGCCTCACAGCTGGACTGCAGTTGTTATGTTTTTCATCTGTTCTCTATTGTGTTTTATTAGAAAAAATTATTAGGGTGATTTATGTCTGAGATTATAAAATCTCTTTGTTCATGCAATAAACTTTGTCAAGTCAATAGGGAGGTCCAGGTGTTAATGTTTCAGCTTTCACTATAGTCAGAGTATTCTCATCAGTGGAGCCATTAATTAAACAAGTGTGTTTAAGAAAACATAAAAAAAAAAAACTTTTATCAAGCAAAATGACACGACATTACAGCAGTGATATCATAAGATCAAACCCAAACTACGACTGAATTTTAATTATCATGATTTAAAAAGGTTTTTCAAGTGCAAAAGTTACCCAGAAAGTTAAACATAAATGTCAGGTGTCAAAAAAACAACATATTTAACCACAGCTTTATAGTAAAGATCTTTTAAGCATATTCTAAAGATTTTTCAATAAACTAAAAATTATTCTAATTCTGCTTTAATGCAACCTTCCTGCCTTTTAATCATTTTGCACAGAGAGATACAAAAGAAGGTTTCTGGCAATATGGGAAAAACTGAGAGTAATTCAGACACTGCAGAATCAATGTTTTTGATTAATCCCTTAAAAATATATTGAAAATACACTTTTAATCATTTACATATGGAGTTATAAGTCATTTAGATAGTTCTTAATGACCCCATGACAGTGCTGTTAGTTAAAAAATGTCTGATTTAGGCAAAAAGACATTATGTCCTCATTTTTCTCTGAATATGAAGTTATCGATGATTTTTTTTCACATGCAGAAAATGAGAAATTATAACCAATTATCAAGAGAAATTTACTCTGTACTGGTTAATGTGGACAAATAGCTTTCTTGATTGTAATCTTTTCAAATTTCCTGTGCGTGTGTGTTTTCATGCATAAAGCAGTGATTATAAAGGTTCATGTAATTCACGTAATCATGATGTTCATTTTATGAGATCAGAAATCCCCTCTTGTGATTGTTATGTGTTGAATTTCAACATAGCAAGGGACAGGCATTTCATTTAGACCTTTTCTTTTTTTCAGCATCTATAATAAAAGCTTTTTAAAACAAATTTTATTGTACATTGAAAAATGTATAAAAGAACAGTCCAGTGCTTAATAAATGTATAAAGAAAGTTACACAAAATAAAAAAAACATTGAAAAGTATAATTTGGGACAAAATAAACATAGTGGAACAAATGAGTTGCAGTAGTTATACAAAAACGACGAAACACAAGTAATGATATCTGAGATAATATTAATTACTCCACTTCAAAAGTCTCCTTAAATTTCAGTTGCTCTCTTGATTATTTTACTTAATAGTTTTAAAGTCTTAAAATGCTGTTTATTTAATTAATGAATTGAAGAAAGCTAGGGGTATATTTTCTTATTCTGCATTTCTGGATATGAAATGTATCATACAAAATTAATAAACAATACATTCAATAAAAGGTTATATTTGGTTTTGCACAACAGATACTTCATCAGGTAAGTCCATAATGTAGTCGAATGATTACAGTGACAGAACAAGTGCGCTGAAGATTCTACATCAATGTTACAAAAGGGGCATTCAGGGTCTTGTGTCCAAAAATTTAAAGAAGTAAAGATTGGTAGGATGTTTGTTGTGCAAGATCTTTATATACAACTCTTTGACATCGTATATCTTCCACTCTAACCTGAGGATAAAGTGAACATATTTTGGAGGTCTAAGGTTAAAGGTTAAGATCATGGAGCCTCATGTTTATCATTTCTTGAATCGTGATGTGTAAACTTGTGAACAGAAATGAACAAGAACATTGAAGGAGTTATCTTCCCAAAACACACAAATACCTACAATGATGCAGAAATGAACATTACATTTATGAGGTCAAAGGTCAAAAGTCAAGGTAACAGGGCCTCTTAGACAGCCTCTACTTGTGATCATGATATCTCTAAAACGTTTTAACTGATTTCCATCAAAATATGCATATCTTCTTAAATGAATGGAAGAATGTATTCGATTTTAAGGGCATGGGTCAAAGGTCAACAAACTTTATACTCACTGCTTGCTTGTTAAGGCATCATGGATTTTTGTCATATTTTGCAGAAATGTCCACTTTGACATAAGGATGAACTGATAAGACTTTGGAAGGACAAGGTCAAGAACCCATGGGTCTCATGACCACCCCTTGCTTATCAGGAATTCTCTGAGTGATGATGACCTGATTACATTTGGGAGGTTCAAAGTCATAGGCCAAGGTCAGTGGGTCTAATGTTTGTCTTCTACCATAAGAATCATTCTACCACTACACCCCCCGGCCCTTTTCTTTGCCCATGGTTCACTGTCACTGTCTGCTACTTGTATACCTTGTGGAGGCATAAACTGCTGGGCAGTAGTTCCAGTTTGCTCTCACATTAGCAGTCGGTGGAGTCAGTGTGTGTGTTTTTGTTTCTGTGTGTGAGGTAGCTAGCTAGCTAAGTGCTGCGGTGATGTCATCATCCTTGTGTTTTCACACGGCAACCCGATAGCTCAGAACAATCCAAGGCGAGCAATTTTTGGCTCAAGCACACTTGACATAACAGAGAGATAATTGTAGACTGTGTGTCCGCCGACCCTCCAGAGATTGGGGGGATCAAAACCTCTAGGGTTTCAGACACTTTGATGACGAGTTAATGCCTGCAAAAACATTAAGCGCCTCAGAGATCACAGCTGGAATGATGTAAACGTGATGCAGTTAACCGGCCCCTTGATATCAGGAGATGATGTAAAGTTTAGATTTACATCTCCAGATATTTTGTCTCAACTGCTGCCAGATCCATGAATACAAAATACATTCATATAGTATTCCACTTTCACACCTTTGATCTATAGCAGCCATTAAAAATGACACAATGAATGATATAATTTCCCTCATTTAGTAATGGGAACTCCAGCATGTGGTGACTAACAGCAGTGAGGTCAAGTGGAACTCTGTCATTTTCATTAAAAGCAGCAAGGACACGAGTCTTTAGCGGATTTTCCGTACAAGAGCTGACATTAATGTAACCACAATAGCAGATTAAACTGACCATGCTGTAGCCATAGGGATTTATTCAACTTTATTTTATTAGTAAAAATGTTGAGGCAGACGTGGTATTTTCAGCACATGTAAAATGGAGACCAGTGACCAGTACAGAGGAGCAGATTTACAAACTCATGCACTGGATGGTTATTTTATGCAGAAAAGAAATCTCTAGGTTTTTGAAATTGAAGCTTATCTTTTCATTCTTTTTATGAAATAGACTTCATCTAATACAGAATAATCTACATGGCATGTATGCAAATAATAGCACTTGTGACAATATCAATGGCTGTTGTCATTTAATTTTACATGTCTGAAACATCTGCCACAGAGTACATGTTAGACAATACAACAGCTGAAACAGTCTTTATTTACATTTTCTATGGCTGTGTTATGCATTTGACTGCTAAAATACATCCAGTTTAGATTTTTGTTAGGAGAAAAATATAATTTAATGTACAAGACACAAGGGGCAACCTCTGGGGCTGAAAAGTGCTGCCAGTGTGGAAGTGTCACTTGAGGTTGGCTACAGAAAACCCAAAAATAACATGATTGTTTTTTACAGCCTGGTTCAAAAAATTGGCTTGGTTTAAATGTATAATATCTAAAGGCTCTCTCTGTACAGGGAGTAATGTTTATGCTATGCCTGTTTATATTTACCAGTTTTAAAAAAATGAGGACATGACTTACAAGTAAGCATGGTGTTGTTATTAGTCAGAGGGTTTGACTTTTTGCCTCAATACAGCCTCTCTGTCTGTGAGTAGGTTGATCTGAAGTTCAGTTAACAGCTTGGGAACAGCATGCCTGCATCCATGGATTGGCCTTAATAACTTTCCAAAGGCTCCTTGGATAGTTTAAAGACAGATGAAAAATGTCTTCCTGCACTTACACAGTCTATGACATGATGAACAAAGTTTTTGAAAAAAGCATCTGCATCCTGCCTTATGGACTCATTTCAGAGACAGATTCAAGGAGTGATGAGGTATCAACTTAAACCCAATGTCAGGCCCTACAGGTGGATGCCAGGGAGGGGGAGGATTGAAAGCAAGAGCGCAGTACTGATGCAGGGTACAGGTGGCAAAGCAGAGGAAGAAAGAAGGTGTATTTCAGTTTAAGGATGCTTGTCAAGTGATTGAGTGATAGTGTCAGTGTGTAATCTGCAATCAGTAGAGCTTCCTGCCTTATTAAGACATTACACGTTTTTTACATTAAGGACAATGGTTATTGTGTTTCATGAAATGTATGTTTTTTAGATTGATTAAAATGTTTTGTGATGTGTTTTTTCTTACATTCTATTTCAATTTATTCTATTTCGCAGTTATAAGAAATGCCAAAATGTCGAGAATTAAGTCAAAATTTTAAGTGTAAAGCCATTTCAACTTTTCTCTCATTCGAGTACGACAGATAATCTTGCTACCTAGTAGCTTTTTCATGGCTGACCTCAACACTTTTCAATATCAATGAGCTATTATTAAGCCATGACTTTTCACTTTGTCTAAAGTCTTTTCTGTTGATATCTATTGTACTTGCTATGATAAATGAATCAAAAAAATACTGCTGATACAGCATTTCTAAACAATACAAGCAGCATCCAGAATCACCCATGCCACTTTGAACAAAACACAAACGCTTTTAATTAAAAAAAAAAAAAAAAAAAAAAGTCACTTAATTATAAATGTGCCTTCATAGCACAACATAGCTCACCTGTTATATCACAGGTCTCACCTGCCTGTTTGGTGTTAGAAGTTTTAGCTTAACTCATCAGTTTACAATTCGCTGATTTGATGAACAATACAGCCCCTTTGCAGAAGTGAGGATGAGATAGTCTTTCCTAACTGTAATAAGGGGACTGTAGAGGTGGTTGATCGAAATTGGGCTATGATAAGTGAAATACCTAGCGATGTTTGTCTCATCAAAGCGTGTTTTGGACAGAGTAATGAAAATCTGTTAAATCATATTTTGTCATTTAAAGTTGGTTAAACGGTAACATGGATCCCAGCACTTGTTTAGATGATCCCATAAATCCAGCATCTTACCACACTGGCCCATTTCTAGCAGTGTCATATATTTAGAATAATACTGACATGACCTTGTGTAAAACTAAAGAGGAAGCTAAACCAATGTTGTCTCAAACCATAATTCATCATCTCTCAGAGCTCATTATTCATTTTGGCTCCATATTAGCACTGACACTATCCCTGCTCTTTAACTGCCACCATCAACCACAGTGTCATAAAATACACTTTCAGAACACACACACACACACGCACACACACTGTCATAAATTACAAAGCAAATGCAAATATCACATCAAACTGTATGGCCTGAACTTTTACAATATCATTGGAATGTGTGGTGTAAGTGCTGCAGAAACACTGAATATTGCAGGGTAAGACGAGCCAGTGTCCTGCTTTAAAAATAAGAATATACACTCAGTGATTCACCCTTACTTATTTCTGTGATCAATGAAGACAACTATATGCTGTATCAGAGAATTTCTATGCTTGATGTAGTCATGTACCGTCCCAATGTTAATGCAAAATTTGCTAGATTGTCTCTTTATTAATGAAGACAATCTCTGCTATCATTTTTATACTGAGTCAAAAATTTGATTGTTTTTTTTTTCATTTTTTTAAATGTTTTCAGGCATTTTGATGTTTAAGGGTGCCACATTCAATGTATTAGAAATCCTCTCTACCTTCACAAAGTCTTTTATGCCATTAAACACGTGCACATGACATGTAGTGTTCCTCACGCACCTTGGTTCAAGTACAAAAAGATTCAACTGCTGTTTTGTTAAATGTCACCAAAATTTTCAGGTTAATGCGGTGTTCAATTTTAAGCTAATCATTTTCTGACACACTAGCAAAAACATGTGCACTTCAAGTAGCTAACAGTGAACTTAAGACGTCATTGTAAACTTACAGCACTTGCACGTAAACACCCAACCTAATACATTTCACACTCTGTGTGACTGTGAACCACATGGTTTTATCCTCATAAGTGCACTCTCATTATTAAATGTCCATACCTTGTATAATGTGATAGAATATGATATGAAATGATAAAATACAGTGTTATGACAAACAGTACAATACTACATGGTACAAGACAATATTAAATAATAAAGTATGATACAAAACAGTACAAATAAGTACCATTCCATATAGTAATATATGATACAATACATTACGACAGGGTACTATTTGACACAATAAAATATGACACAATATACAGCATGATTCAAGACGATACAATACAATATATAATACTTGATGTTATGATTACTTTTTTACTTTATTGTCCTAATGAGTAGACTGTCAGGGACTAAAAGTTCATTTATTTACCTCTACTTTTGAACTAATAAGTAGAATTAACAGAAACAGAAAAATTCACAAACAGAAAGATGTAAAAGACAAACTAAGTAAAACTAGAACAAGAAGTATTCTGAGTGCACAAACCTCTTCTTAAGGCATTTTGTGTGGAAAACTGCCCATCTCGCACTGTAAATAAATCTTTGAAAAATTCCTGGATCCACATCTGGATTCAGATCACCACCAAAATCTAATCACTCCTCCCCTGTGCCATGACCAACATTCCCTGGCAATGTCATTTAAATCCATTTTATAGTTATTGTGTTGTTAGAGAAAATGTGGAAAACTGCCCTGTCTCGCAATTTTAACAAATTCTTCAAAAAAATCCTGGTTCTACATCTGGATTTGGATCACCACCAAATCTTATCTCTTCTTTCTTGTGCCATGATTCCCTGACAATGTCATTAAATTCTGTTCATCAGTTTTTGAGTTAACCTGTTCACAAACTAACAAACATCTGCAAAAAAATACCCTCCTTGGCATAGGTAACAGCAAAAAATATTGTTGCTGTCAGGCATAGACCTCCTATGTAAATGCTACTTTTCAGCAGTTGAAAAACATGCTCTACTTCTGAATTATTGAATATTGTGTAATCCTGATTACAGTTTATTTTTTGTACTTTTATTTAGTCAGAAATTTATAAAGCCCATTCACTGACATGAAAGGTGGCCAACAGCACAAATTTATATAAAAAAAAGGAGATACAAGGTTTGTGCCTAAGAGCGAAGATATGCTGCACATCATCCATATTGCAAGGATTAAACCTGGGAAAAATATGGGGTTTTTTTTAAGTCAATGTTTCATACCGTCTCTTTTCAGCACAGCAGATATTCTAATTTCAGTGAAGTGCTTTATGTTAATTAAGGTTAACTTCTCATAATCTCAGCACACTATCTGACTGTTGCTCACAGTACAGACCCACAGACTCAGCGGTGGTCACTGGTTTCCTCCCAGCTCTTTGTCACATCAAGCTTGAGAAACTTGAGACCCTAAATGTGATCTTTAACCAGCTCACACACTTTCACGCACACGCTCCTTGTCTTTGTGTTGGTCCTTGATGAAAAAAAAAAAGGGAGGTGGGAGGGATGAAGGGGGATTGGTGGAGTGTGTCAGCTCCTGGAGTAAGCTTACTGTGCTGGGAGATGCTCTGGCCCATTACACATGACCTGTGACCCCGGCAGGCACCCTGAGGTGAAATGACGCGGGCCTGGTTTTACTCAGCTGGAACAAGCAGAGGAGGGGAGGCACGGGGTGATGGATTGTGCTTTTAGGTATGCATATATGTTTGAATGTGTTTGTACGTACACTGATGGTTGAGCAGTGTTCACACATCTCATCCTACATAAGAGAGACACCAGACTGTGAGCTGCAGGCTCTTTAAGGCTGTATGCAGAGTTGATAGATGTCACATCTATATGCATGAATTTTAAATACACCTCCCCCTTATTACAGATTAGAGACCCTGACCAGTTGTCCCTAGTAAGGATGTATAAATGGACAATGGACAATATGATATATTGGCTATACATACAAGCCCACTCTAACAAAATTAAAAGCAAAGAAAATTTTACGTTTCAAGCCGTGGGACCTTTAAGGAAACATTTTCTGGTCTATTTTTGGAATGCTGATAATCAACAAGGACTTTCCCTTCTTAATTTAGTGGTGCAACTTTCAAAAAACCATCAGAATATTGGAAAAAAAAAAAACTTGGAGTGAGCTGGACATGACAGATGTAATGGATCTAAAGGATAAGAAGGTGATCGCACACTGCATGAAACCCACCCTAACCCTAACCTACCAACAAACTGCCCCTCCCTCTGCAGTCACACACAGGCAAAAGATACACAAACACATTAACATAAACACACGCACACACTCACAGAGTCAACAAATAATATTTTGGGATCTTTAATTAGCGAGGAGTTTCTCTGTCCTCTGGGTGCACATGCCAGTCACCCACGGTCCTGACGAGTCTGTCCACATTAGCATGAACCCCCCCTCCATCTCCCCTGTCACTGTCCACTCCACTGCTCACCACACACCCAGCCAAGCATGCACACCCTGCTAATTATGGCTTAATATGTGTGTGAGTGTGTGTAACAATCACAATCACAGGGCTTGATGGTTTGCACCAACAGTCTGGTAAGAAAATAAAAGTCTACCATGTGTGATGTTCTCAATACATTATCAGACATGGCAGCAATTAAAGACAAAGGGTTATAAAGTAATGCATGTGCTGTCTGTCTAAGCATTTACCTTTATTCATGCATCATATAATAGTTTTCATACTTGAAAGAAGTGATTTGTTCTAGTTTTAATAATGTCCTCATATGCCTGTTAAAGTCAGTTTATGTATTTAACAACAGTGATCATAATCATTTACTGGACTGGGTAACACTTCACATTAGGGACCATTTATTCCATATATATTCAATTAAAAGGCTGCTTGCTGATTAATAGCAAACTTACTGTATGTTGGTTATTATATAAAACTTAGTATCTTATTCAAAATGATCTCATTTAAGTGCTAGCAGGCCACTATCAAAAGTTTTCCCTTCACACCCACCTAATTACTGCATAAACCTCTGCCAAGGAAGTTGTGTTTTGCCGGCATTTGTTAATTTGTTAAAAGGAAAACATGAAATGTCATGAATGGAAATTGATTAAATTCTGAGAGAATGTTGGTCACAGCACAAGGATGAAGTGATTTGACTTTGGTGGTGATCCGAGTACAGATGTGGATCCAGGATTTTTTTTGAGTAATTCTAAACAGTTCAAGATGAGGTAGTTTTCCACTAACCTTGCAGTGCAGTTGGATCAGCTTTTCCGTAATCAGACAGATCCATCTTGCCAAGCTGCAATCTACAATGACTGTGAACGGCCCAAAGCAGGACAGCTGAATCAGCATCCTTTAGAGCAGGAAGGGTTGGGAGCTACGAGTGAGGCGACAGCAGGAAGTGACTGCCTGTACAGAAAATCGCATAGATGCTAAGACCTTCAGCAGCTGTTTTATCAGATCTTTACAACATTTTTTTATTAAATGAAAAACAATTAACAACACTACAGACTTCTCCTTACACCAAGGTAGTAGCCCCTGCCCATCACATCATCTGTGGTTGGCCTGTAATAATTATGACTGACAGACCGATCGTACGGTCACCTGTCAGGTACACTTTTGCACTTTCTATGGGCTGCTGCTCAGATGGCCTAGTGAAATATATTGAAGAGTTAATCTGGTGTGTCAGGTTCATTTTCCACATTATCATTAATAACACTAAATTGTCAATGGATTTTGATGACATTGTCCCAGAATGTTGGTCATGGCACAAGGAAGAAGTGATTCGATGTTTGTGGCAATGTCAATCCAGATGTGATATTTTTCAAGAAGGTGCAAGATTGAGCAGTTATCCTCATTTTTGACAACAGCATGCATAACAATGTTTTAAATGCCTTGGCAGAGGTATGTGCTCTCTGAGAATTTCTAGTTAATAGGAAATCAGGGATTTGTTTTCAGGGATTATAATCTGAGTGGGTATTTGAAATGGCCCTTATTGCTGTACCACATAAATACTTATTCTCCATTTTTTATATTCAAAAAAGGGGTCAATTTTCATGAGACAAAACACAAAAAGCTAGTTCTAGTAATGGTTAAAAGACTCCTATTTATATTTTTGTAACTCCAAAATTATTCCTGAATCTACAATTAAGTCTTATTTATTAGGTTTGTATACATTTTATGTCTTATTTGTTCTCTTTCCTAATGTTAAACACTCTTAAAACTTGTGAAATTATGTCTACAATCAATGAAGCACATTTTAAAGTTCCATTATTACAACAAATGTTTTAGTCAGCACAAATGGAAATATATACTATATGAGTATTTCATAAACTACCTCGAAAACTTTGAAAGACTTAAGTTTCCTTAAGGCTAACAAAGCTGAGCCTTGAGAAACATACTGTCACTCTCAGGCCAAAATCTTTTTTCTACATTTTCTAGGATTCCCATTTTTTTCATGAAACACTGCTACTGGTCACCTTCCATGCTGATAAATTGGTTTAGCAATTTTTTAACCTATAAAAAGTCCAAAAAATAAATTCTAATCAGGAGACTATATTATTTCTTGTTCAGTAATGGAGCCTTTTTCCATTTCCAAAAAAGTGGACAAAAATTTTGAGATAAGAGGTTTGTGCCAGACATTGACCATATTCTGGCTTACATAAACTTACTTATATATCATTTAAACATTACTATGACAAAAGTTTGGGGATTTGATTAATGTGAGAAGACCATATTTATTTAAAGTAATTAAGGTACTATTACTACTAAGATACATGCAAAGTGGATTAAGGAAATAATTCATGTAAACAACTTCCAAACTTATGATCAAAGAGAAACTCTTAGTTAAGAGCTCATATATAGAAAATGGTCATGAAGAATAAAGAACAAAGATGCTTTAACTTGATCATGATTTGCCAGTATATCACTTATTAGAATGCAAATGAGCATCGAGTTAATGAAGAACATATGGATCCTTGACAACAATGTTACCCGACATCGTATTGTATTACTTTGGTTACTCATTTCTTTATTCCAGACACAAAGGCTCATTTCATATCACTGTGTGGGTCATATGTCATTATATGACAACCTGACATGGATATTAATGACAGAAAACAAGAACACAAATGTGACACATTACAGAGGCTCTTATCTATCCGTACTCCCTGGTATATGCTGCTCTCATCAAAAACTAAACTATAGACATGCAAAAAGGCAAGTGAAGAATTCTTAGGAATAGAGCTCCATAAACCAATAAGTCTTTTCATTAAAGTGAAATATTATACAGAGCTTTTGTGTAAATAGCACTGCACTTAAAAAGTATCTTCAAACACACTCTCTGTTATATAATATTTCACAGTTTCATAAATTCAAAATTCATGGTCTTTTTCAATACATTTACAAATAAGATGCATCATTAGATGCAAATCCGTTATACTCAGTAATTTATCAATACAACTGCACATAAAATGGATTGTTTAATACATAGCCTGATGCTGTTTTTGATATCTTGATGAACATAAGACACATCAAAAATACACATCCTTTAATGTTTGAATCAATCAAACTTAAAAGACGCAGTGTGACGTTTGTGCATAATTCAGACTGCAAGATCACACCAATAAGCAAAAATGTTATAAAACAACAACTCAAGAATAACTAGAAAAAGCACTCAGAGAGCGCAGACCTCCGCCAAGGTGATCCGGATCAGTCCCAAAATTTAATTAGTTCTTTCATATCCCATTTCCAACAATTCCTGAAAACTTCATCCAAATCCGTTCAGAACTTTTCAAGTTATTTTGAACACAAACAAACAAACAGACAAACAGATGGACAGACAGATAAACGCCGGCAAAAACATAACCTCCTTGGCGGAGGTAACAACAAAGAGATAAAGAAGAAAATAAAATAGAGGCAAATCTTCATTAGTGTTGTTTGTGCTGCAGAAAAGTTGGTATACATAATTGCAATAAAACATAAATATGGCAGAGTTTAACACCATAAAGGTATGGAAGCAAATTAAGCTATATATTAAAGCACCAAAAGTTTATGTTGATAGTCCAATATGTCACAACCATTCATTCACACCTGGTCTGAACGATGCAGTTTTTTCTGTTTGGTACCAAAAAGGAATCTGTTATATCAAGGATCTGTATGTTGATGGGAACTTCGCATCATTTGCTCAATTAAGTACAAAATATAACATTCCTGCATCCAACTTTTTCAGATACTTACAAATTCGTGACTATATAAGAAAAGCTTTACCTAATTTTCAAAACCTATATAAACATGAAACTTTAGAAGTAATAAATCGGTTTGATCCACACAAATCTGGTGCGGTTTCCCACTTCTATCGGATTCTTCTTAATCAAAACACAGTTGTTACCTCTGCAATGAAACAAGCATGGTCTGATGAATTAAATGTGGAAATTGCAGAGGACATTTGGAGTGACTGTTTGAGAAATATCCACAGATGTTCTGTAAATTTGAAACATAACCTCATTCAGTTCAAAACTCTTCATAGAATCTACTATTCCAGGGTAAAATTACATAAATGTTTCCCCCTTGTGTAATAGATGTAAGTCTGCTGATGGTACCTTAACACATACATTTTGGTCATGTAGTCATTTGCTTTCATACTGGGAAAATATTTTCAGCTGTTTCTCTGTTGCATTTGGAAAAAGTTGGAGAACTGACCCACTTATTGCCATTCTTGGTGCTGCCAGCCTCTTAACCTCTGCTAGTAAATATGAAAGGAGGGCTATTCTATTCGGCATGGTGGTAGCAAAGAAACTGATCTTGAGAGTATGGAAGATGGATCATGTCCCCACCTACGATCTTTGGATGGGTGAAATGGCCAATACCTTGCATCTGGAGAGACTGAGACTTTATAACGAGGACAGAGGGGATGTGTTTGATAAGACTTGGAAGCCTTTGTTGAACTTTTTTAATGGTATAAAATGAGCTTTGATGTCCAACACCTATGCTGCACAAAGGTGATCATGTTTAATGTCGGTATATATATATATATATATTTTTTTTTTTAATTAATTTCACACGTATAGCAATAATTTTGCATGATTTGTGGCTGGAATTCTAGGCCTCTATGTTGGCCTCATACTGGTGTGCCGTTTCTGGGGTTTTTGGGGGGTCAATGTTTTGTTTTTGTTTTTGTTTTTGTTTTTTGTTTTTTTTTTGTTTCTGTCTCTGTGTTCTTTTTCTTTGATTGTTAATATTGAAAATAATAAAAATAATTATCAAAAAAAAAAAATATATATATATATGGCAGAGTTTGGACAATATTTGGTGCCAGTGTTCATTAAGGAATTTATTTATAAAATCAAACTTTTAATCATCATACATTTTTCAAAAACTCCTCTTAGACATAGATACCTAGTGTTGTTTTATCTGGCCATAAATTTTCCTTCAGATTCCCACGGCAAACACGCACATACATACATGCACTCTGATACAACCACACTCTCATCATATCAGCGTTTAAGGCTGAATGAAGGAGACAAGAGACAAAATAAGCGTTGACATTCATATGTAAATATGAATCATGCTGAGCTCGGGTCCGCAGGCGCCAGCACGCTCCTTTGTTCGTCTCCAGTCAGATACACTCACCCAGAAACAATAGGGGCGGGGTGGGGGGTGACCAGTGCCAACCCACCCTCCTACCCATGCAGGGGTCAGAAGACAGTGAGGAGGGTAAAATGTCAGTAGCACATGGATTAGCTTGAGTAAGAGCTGGATGATGTGACCTGTAAATTTGATCACTATATTTATTATTTTGCTTTTTTCACTTATCACAAAATTAAAAGGGTCACACATGGGTTTAGGTTATGACTTGAGTTTTCAGTGTCCTTGGTTTGTTTCCTTAGTGCTTGAGTTCTTGTGCTTTGTTCTTATGTCTATTTCTGTTTGTCGTCAAAGCACTTTGTAAAGTTTTGTTTTTATAAGTGCTCTATAAACTCAGTTGTTGTTATTATTATTACTATAATTATAATCATTATTATTATTTCAATTTCTATAAGGGTTACTTATGTAACCTAGTGCCTGGGCACCACAAGTGATGCAAAGACCATATTGAATTGCGAATGATTGATATCATCATCATTTGTTATTTGTTTTTAAAAGGGGGTGAGAGAGCTGGGGATGCTACACTGCAAATGGACCTCTGGCAGGAACAGATCCCTGAGCCTTTATATATGGTAAGTGCATAGTTGTACCTTACTTCACCATACCGACCTCCAGTAAATTAATTTTTTACCATTCTAAATATTTTTTAATACTTGTAGTCAAAGTTGCCCGGAAGTTGTACTACTATTACTACAGCTGCTGCTTTTACTACAATACATTCTAACTGCAAACAAACTGCTCTGCCGTTAGAACAGAGCCCATAAAACATCCCATAAAAAGTGTTTGGAAATTGGTATAACCTTTCGAAAGTGTATCCAGCAGGTAATTTAACAACCCCTCCGTCAGTCACATTCATTACGGGCCAATCAGATAATGTAGTAGGCGGATGCTACTGCAGTAAACAACAGAACGAAAGTCACTTTGTATAATAAACTCTTAGCAAAGCATGTCAGAAGCAGAGCAGAAATATCCTTTTAAAGCACATCCAGCTGGGGTTGGACGATAAATGTCAAACACATTCATTTCAGGCCAACCAAATGATGTAATAGGCAGGCACTGCTGCAGTGGTGTAAAAGACAGAATGAAAGCCACTTAATAGAATAAACTTCAAAACACATCAGTGGAGCGAAAATACTCTAAAGAAGTTTGTCGTGTTTTTAATTGTTTTTCATTAATAAATAAATGCAGTCAAGATCTGATACAACTGCTACTGAAGCAGTTAGCATCTATGCTAATATTTTTACAAGCAGTCACTTACCGCTGTTGTCTCGCTTGTAGCTCCCACCTCTTCCGGCTCCGAAGGACACTGATCGGGCCATCCTGCTTTGGGCTGTTCACAGTTGTTGTAGACTGGAGCTTGGCAAGATGGATCTGCCTGATCACAGAC